>LR737410.1:1156569-1190227 GCA_902655005.2 Marronus borbonicus | reverse complement strand
ACTAATTCCCACCGACCAACTAGAATCTGCCCGCAGGAGTCCGACACTCACTAGAAGGAGACCGGCTCACCGGTAGGGCCTTCCTTTCCTCGGGCTCCCCATGTTGGAGAAGTTCCCTTCTTAACCTTTGATTGGTAACGGTCGGTACCGATTTCTGGGAACCTGCCTCACATCTTGCCCGTCGCACGCGAAGCGACAACTATCGGCAAACCCAAATCGTGCCTACTGGGATGTTCCCAGAATCCTGGGATTGAGAGATTGGATAATGAAATCGCAGGGCTTTATGGATAAATGCCACAGGGTAAAACGACCTTATTGCTTTCTGCCTTGCAATTTAACGGGGCAATAATACACGGAACGTTCCCAACTGGGTCTTATAACAAAGAAAGGCCTCCATCCGTTATCGTTAGATATACTTCACGAGGTTGTAGGATTGGTCAAACATGAGCTATTCAAAGCACGTTTGGATATTATCCGTACAGTACGTAATTTCATTGAAACTATTACGCGAAGTGAAATCGTAACAACAATCCTACAAGAATAATCGTTTTTACTTGTCTACATCACGGTTTTTTGTTGTTGTCCACGCTGCTTAAGCTACGTAATTTTACATTAAATAAAATATTGTATTTATTACGTTTTGGGCTTTATCGAATTCGAGCGTTAACTTTTTGCAACCTACCGCGTTGCCGAACAGCGTTAAAAAAAATCGACAACGCTTACTTTTTAATTACCTACTACTTTATATTTAAAACCCGGTCAACCCGTCAGAAACAGTACTTTCACGGTTACCATGATTAAAGTAACAATCCGTCGAACGCGGTGAACGTCGAACAGCTCCGCATATTCATGGCGTAATAACTTCGCGTCCGTGTAATATTTTCCAATTTTTAATTTAAATGCTATTATTGTTAAATAGTGATATATAATTTATTTATTTTTTAATTATTACCTTCCGGTGCCGTTATTAAATTATAATTAAGCGCAGTATTTTTGCACGGGCTCGTAGTTATTTGATACCTGTGATGAAATAGTTTTCTTTTATCTCGTCGTTATTAAATGTATTTCTTGTGATTTCTGCTGTGTGATATTCGAAAGCAACATGAAGGTGACAGTTGAAGGAACACCCGTTATGAAGGTTTGTTAATTTTGTTAATTAATTTCGTATTTACCTTGTTATCGCGTTTAATTGTTTTGCCGCAAAAACAAAAATTAACATCGAAACAGACCCGTAAAACATAAATAAGCGAACGTAATTCCCATTTACGTTAGTATCTCGCGACCTTGCGCACCTGACTTAAATGACAATCAAGTAATATGCTAAATGTGCTTCATACACTGCCATTGGAAAGTTTAGAACCGTTACGAAACGGGTAATTCATCGAATGACGTGACGTAATGATGCTTAGCGAGTTTCGGCAACGCTGCAGCTTGTACCCAAACAAAATAAAAGAATTTTGCGAAGAAATTTGTTTAGAGTTAACCGATCGGTTATTATTAAATTCCATGGCCGATCAGTATTTATCAATAATAACTAGATTATATAGGGTTTGGGAAAAGATGTTTTTCCATAATTTTATGTGGGTTTCGTATAGATTTTCTACTTAAATACAGCGTGTTCACGGATGGAGTAGATAGACGAAAAAATCTTTGAGTTGGAATTTAACATTTGGAAAATAAGATTTGCAATTTTTAGTTTGCTTTCAATTGTCGAGAATGAAGTAGGCCTTTACAGCTACGGCGTTGTGCGAATTTTTGGAATGATCGGCCTACTTTGATAAAATACATTATTTCTCAATTTTGTTTCGGGTAAAGAACTTTTTCTGTTCGCAGCGCGCCAATGTGTTGCTGAGAAAGGTTGTTTAAAATTTTCAGAATGGTCCGTCTACTTTGATAATCGCTTTACAAATGATTCTCATTCAGTTCATTTATTGTTATTGTTACAGTGTAAATCAAACTTTGAATGTTGCTTATTGGCTGTTGCCCTTAAGACGCCATCTGTTGATGCTGATCGTTGTGAAGATCACCATAATTGCACTACTGACTGATAACAAATTGAAAACATGTGATTCTAGTTCGTTTTTTAATTTCGTGCTTGTTTTGTCTAAATTTATAAATTTACAAATAAATATTTGGTACTTTTAGTAACTTTTACTTTTACATTGTCGCTACCATTTGAAATTTTGTTCCGAAATATCGTAAATATTGCGAACACACGATTATGGCCCCGGTGTATGCTGTTGCTTGATTTGTTGAGCTATGATTAAGCCTGCAGAAACGAGTTGCGCTTCACACCCAAGAAGGTGAATGAAGAATTTCGGCCTTCCTCATGGTGTGAACATGTTTCTGCCACAAACATGTCCGCAACAGACCTGTAGCTGAACATGGTTTTTAATATAATTACTTCAGTCTTCCAAAGTTGGTCTAGCAAAGTATTTCTCGTGATCACTGAATTTCTAAGATTTTCCCGGAACATACAACAGAGAGTGTTTAATTGCTGCAGCTTTAACCGTAAATGCTGAAGCTTCATCGTATAGCTTTACCCCCATCTTATAAACATATTCGGGAACATAGCCACAATATTCTGTACTTTTAGATCCTTCTGTAAAACAAACAACACAAAAGCATCGGCAACCTGCGCACCACGCAAGTTTAATTAATTAATCCGGGACGGCTGTTTCGAGGAAACGACCGATCCACATTCTCAACCGGATTGATTAATTAAACTTGTGTGGTGCTGAGGTTGCTGATACTTTGGTGTTGTTTGCTATACTATGCCACAGTTCCTGCTCTCATTATCCCTCTGTATAAATACATATTGCATCCAGCGTAGACAATATTAAAAAAATTTAATGAAGTGGGTAGATGTATTTACGAATTTTTATCAAGCTGTAATAAAGTACTATGAGGGTCACCCAGAGGTGGTAATTTCTTAAGCATCTGTTACTTAGATCCTCTGTGGCTAGTTTGCGCATCCCGTCTAATAATAACTTTTTCCCAGAGATTTTGATTTTTTTGCTTCTAAGCACTAACGGTGGTTCTGTGCTTCTGCTTGCTACTTATCAACGATTTCCTTCCGTTTCTTAAACTGAAAATTTCGCTCGATGGACAGAGATTTTCATCGAATGATGGGGCCGTCACATTCTGAACGCCTATTTTGCAGATCAAGATTGCAACTGGGGAGAATGTATCCTTGTAAGTACAAGGAAACCACGTTGAGAAATTAAGCTGGGAACTTTTCAGACTACCCTCGTAGTTCGTAGCTCTGCTGTATTAAAAAATATCGTTTTCCAACACAAAATGTAATATCTGAGCTTTATAATCGAGCAACGTTCTAAACTTGTGAACAGCAGTGTACGTTGAATTGGGTTATAATTTGTAAAACATACGAATCGGTTTTCGTTCCTTTCATTTGCCCTTTAAATTTACCTGTCTTGAATTGTAACCGTGTTTATCCCCACGTTATACATGCACAAACAAGAAAAAATCAAGTTCACGTAAATTCGCATACAGAGGTTTCAAAATATGCTTGAAAAAAAAAACGACACAATAAATACGTTTATTGCGATCGTTGATCTGATGTGCGGTCATCATCTTTGTTTGCATTATTAGAAAAAGAACCGGTTCGTATGTTTGTGCGCTTAATTAATTTTTAAGATGTGAGTATTTCCTAGAATCTCTTTGGTTTCAACAGCTAGAAAGTATTGAAACATGGGACATGATTTCTTTGACTTTTCTCAATGACAATCTGTTGTTATTATTATTGTAATTTGTTGGTAAATTTTAACTTTTTTCCGAAGCGTCCCAGTCGCCCAAAGCAAATCATTGCAATCTTTAACATCATATTTACCAATTTGTGCGATTTTAAGCCAAACCATCGCATTATATAATCGTTGCCTGCAGAAACGAGTTGCGTTTCACGAAATTAACAGACACTAGACAGACTCGTGTTTATTCGCCTCGTGAGAATGGGTTCGTGTTGCCTACTAGTTTCCCCGAAAGTCGACAAAACACGAGTCTGTCTAGTTTCTGCTAATTTCATGAAGCGCACGGAAAGTTTTCTCGTTTCTGCAGATGTCTACCTTGACTAACGTTGCAAATAATTTTTGTTTAATTGATATTATGTAATCGTTACTAACATTCGACCTTTACCATGTTTTTGCTGAGGTAGTGCGGTAAAAAATTGGTTTTACTCCTTGGAGTGACCTAGATTGCCATCAGAGTTACGTGCGACTAGTACGTCAAGTAATGGGAGGGCGCCATTATGTTTTACCTCCATAGTGAATTTGATATCCGGGTGTTGACGATTGAGATTGAATAGGAAGTCACGTAAGGCGTCTTTGCCATGGGGCCGGATGATGAAGGTGTCAGGTTTCAGATCTACCGAATCAAGAGCAACGGTTTCAAAAGATTCCATGAAAGTATTGTCCACGACAGGGGAAAGCCCATGGCAGCACTAGATAAAATTGTCCTTGAATCGTGAAATATGTGGAAATGAGACATTTTTCTACCAGATAGGCTAGCAGATTCACCATCCTGTTCCAGGAGTTGTTCGATGATATTAAGTGAATCATGGATAAAAACTTTGCTATAAAGAAACATTACGTCGAAGCTGACTAACATATCCCTCGGTTCAACGTGAACGTTAGAGGTAAATTCCACGAAATGAGCAGGGTTAAGTACACTGGAAGGTATGTTCCCTGTATACTTTTTGAGGATGTCGGCCAGACATAAGTGTCAGGTATGAGAGCCTACAATGCCAACAATAAGTCTGAGAGGCATGCCTTGCTTATGAATCTTGGGAAGACCATATAACCGAAGTGGTTTAAATTCCTGACCCTTGATTATACGTTTTTGTTTTTGGGCTTCAGGAGGAATGACGGTTCTAATTTCCCCTTTTATTTTGGAAGTAGGGTCTCTAGATATAGGCGCATACGACCCGTCATGTCTTATGTAATCTGGAATCTATTACGTAGGCTTCCGTGGCCGGTTTCTGGGTTGCAAACGCGCCGTTGTCGTAGCTTCGGCCGACGTTCCATCCTCCATCTTATGTAACATCTTCAGGGTCGTTACTGCACGCCGACTACGTACTATTCGTTCCGGAGGGGTTTACACTCCCCGACAAAAACTTAGACGCGGTAAGATGTTTTAGGGGTTTTAAGGGTTACAACGTTTCTTTGCGAAACTAGCAAGATATCTAATTAAGTTTTTATTCGTAAAAGTAAAATAAACTTAAAAATATCTCCTCCAGTAATATTTGAACTAAATAATAAATTATTACTCCAATGTTTAAACAATTTCTGCGACAAAAATTTAGACGCTCTGTTGCAAATGTGAAACAAAAATCAACAAATGAGTGATCAGTAATGCGTAGATCCTCCATTGTTCTTAATCACTTCCAATAGTCCGTTATTAATACATTTATATAAATTTAACGCATAATTTTGAGGGATATTCTGCCATTCAGTTACTGTTGAAGTTTTCAGTTCCTGTATTGTGAAATATTGACGGCCTCCGCCATAAACGCGACGTGCCAATTCACCCCGCATGTTTTCAATAATGTTTAAGTCCGGTGATCGTGCCGGCCACTGTAAAGTTTTCATCTTCTTCTCTTTAAACCATTCAGTAATGGTTTTTGCTTTATGAATTGGCGCGTTATCTCGCTGAAAAACAAAATTGCGCCCAGCCCATTGGTTTCCCAAACGTAGAAGATTGTCACGCAATAAGTCTTTATACGTCACAGATGTCATTTTGTTTGTGCAAAACACTATCCCACTTTTATCGCGGAATCCAATCGCTGCCCATATCATCACAGTTCCACCCCCTAATTGTCTGGTCATTTTCACTTTTGGTTCCTTACTCAGATCATGATAATAATGCGAGTACCCATCCGGCCCGTCCAAATTAAAACGTTTCTCATCGGAAAATAACTTTTTCCCATTGTTTCTTCCAGGATACGTGTTCTTCGGCAAATCTCAACCTCGCTTCTTGGTGTTTCGCCGAAAGTGGCGGTTTTCTCAACAGTTTCTTCCGTGATATTACCGGTGACGCCTTTAAAATCCTTTGAACATTACGCACGTGCATTTGTACCCCCGCCTGTTCTGCAATAACTCTCGCCGACGCAGAAGAGTTGGATGCACACCGCAATATTATGGGTTTATCCCGCTCGCTTACAGATTTCGGTCGCCCTGGCCTTTTGGTTTGCCGTGATTTTCCGGATCTTTTAGGCAATTTCTAACGGAATGATCGCTTCTTCGTAACCGACGAGCTAATTTCCTTCGTACTAACACCATCCTGGTGCCAGGCTAGAACTTTACCCCTTTCTATCGAGGATAATTGCTTTTTTCTACCCATATTGCAAACACTTTATAAAATATAATTTCTCGCGGTGAAATGTGTACACTTTACCAGCACAACCGCTGCATATAAGGAGAAGTATCAAATTAAAACATTTTTGCTTGTATTAATGTAATAAATGCGCAGGGTCTAAATTTTTGTCGCATTTAAAATTCCCATTTTGATCTGGGAAAATCCCAATTGCCCCTCATAAAGCAATAAATACCCAGAAATATCTATAAATGGACTATTTACATAACAAGTATTAACAACCCTCATTTACATTTTATATAATGTCTATAAACTTTGTTTCGTAAATAGAAACGATACCGCGTCTATGTTTTTGTCGGGTAGTGTATATATGGCATGTCACGAAGATGGTTTTTATGTTGTTCCTGAAGAGGATCTTGCTGATGCGAAACTTTGAATGTAAGATACGCTTGCTTATGGAAATTAGGATTAGATGAGCAGCGTTTTCCATCTTTATAATCTGTCACATTCATTAAAATCTTGCAAATAATTACGTCAATAAATAAAGCTTCAAAACAATTTATTAAGTCACCCGTTACTATTATTGGTAAATAGCGGTTTTAAATTCATCTACACGCACATATTGGGACACTTCAGCAATCCGCGAAGATTTTGATCAAGTCATACTCAAACTAACACTCAAAACAATGATTCTATCGATCCAGCTTCGCCGTTTGCCGGAAATATCCTTTCTATAACCCCATAGAAAATCAATTGTATCTGCAAGATCAAGTGTTGAAATATTCCTCCTGTGATGGTATTCATGGTTGTGAAGAAGGCGTTTACGATGCTTTTGAGGAAATTTTGCACCGGCCCTGTTATGAAAGTGATATCTCTCTTTTGCATTGAACGTATCGGAGCGTTAACATCTGTAGCTTCTTCGTAGATTGCGTGGGCGTAAGTTAAAGTTGAAATCTGAAAAATATGGGAATATTTTAGCATCTGCGATGTCTACTTTTTATGTTTGGTAAGAGATTAATACTACTAAATTCCTTTTTTTTTCATTGGTACAGATTCTACTAAGTGATACTGAATAAAATTACAATGCGTAGTACAACGCCATAAAGGACCATAAAACAATTGCAAAAGACTAATGTCTGTAAGGTTTTTGTTTTCAAGATACAGAATCTTAAAGACTTTTTTTTAGGAAATCTACACTTCCGAAGAATACATGATTACGCGTTATGGCGAAGCTCGATCAAATTCTTTCCAAGCTCAACGTATCTATCGAGAAAGACATGCTCCTAACGTTAGAACATAAACAGGCGCTTGGGAGAAGATGGCTGTTCCAGTGGACTGGACCAGAATTCATCGTATTCTTGCAATCGAAGAAGCTGATTTGAGGATCACCAGAAAAGTTCAGTTACGGAGCCGTGAATCAATCAAGTCCTCAAAGGACAGCCTGTTTCGCTTCCAAAAAAATCGATCACCTATTAAAATAGGATTATTCACCCTGTGTACAATACATACGGCGAGTGGCAACAAAATCAAAGTCAACATTTTCTCTTATTAATCCTGTAGCATCCTGTATCCTGGACCTTTTCTATTAGTTTAGTTTGTAGTTTTTTTAATGCCACCCCGTATAAGCAGTAGCTGGATTGGTGGTGGTATTATCGTTCGTTGGTTTACTGGTTGGATGAAGGTGACTCATACAAGGTGTCCAAAATTTGATGACCAATTACATCATTTTCGAAGTTGAAAAGGTTCGGTTTTTCAAACGTGACACACTGTATGTTATTAGATAGTCGGATGCAGAATTTAATTCTGCATCGATTCGCTATGCCTTTCCCTATACCTATTTCCAAGGGTTGTCTTGTTATTCCATATTTGCTATGTTCATGTCATTTGTGGCAAAAACCGAAATATCGTTTATTTTTTGAAACAAAATGGCAGAAATTCACTTTGAGTAGAACAATAAAACAAAATAGGAACATAGCAAAGTTTAGGGCGTAATAACAAATGAAGAACATAAAAAACTTGGAACATAATGACAAGAAATAAATAAATTCATGTAAAAGAAATCATTTCAGTAATTGTTGCCATTTTGGTTCAAACAGAGAATAACTCTGTCATATACTTCCCGCGAAACAGACCTCCGAAGTTCGTCTGGGCTTAGATTTGTAAAGGCATCCTGCACACGGTTCAATAGTATGTACAGGCCTGGAGTACACTGGTTTTTTTATACGGCCTCAGAGGTGAAAATCCAAGGGCGTCAAATCGGGTAATCTGGGTAGGCAGTTCCAGGGTCCCTATAGCCCAATCCACCGATCCTCGAACTTCAAGGTCAACTGCTGATATACAAGGTGGGCCAAATTCGATACTTTTAATAGGAAACTTAAAGGAATTAGACAAAAACTGACCTAAGCTTCTGGAGCTCGATTTAAAGAGAAACCGATCGGTGAAATCCCTATTTTTATATCTTCTTTAATATAAGAGATACAGAGCGTTTTCTTAAAAAGATGCAATTTTTAAAAACCCTTGTAACTTTTTTATTTGTGAAAATGCTTGATTTATATAAAAACTATATTAGGGCGCTTTTTGACGCAGAATCCTATGCTCTAATTTTTTTTTTAACTCCTATTTTTTGAGATATTATCAAGACTTTTGTTTTTTTATATGGAACACCCTATATATTTTTACACTATTGAAAAGCATATAAAATTACCTTTAAAATGATATAAAACACTTGATATTTTATTTAACCAATTTTTAAATTATTTGTTTTTCTTCATTTCGCATTATTTTAAGATGGCTATGGATGGTGGGAAATAAGCAAATAAAAGATTTCATTCAACAAGGTGGAAAAAAATTGTTTTAATATTAAATATTACAAATAACAATTCAACCAAATTAAACTAAGGAAACCATTAATGGCATTACTGATATTATGGCTATAAGGAATTAAGAGGGTTTATTCGGTAAGCTTAGGTCAGTTTTTGTCTGATTCCTTTAGAAATATAAGTTCCCTATTAAAAGTATCGAATTTGGCCCAGCTTGTACAGTTATAGTGGAATGTGTTGGAGCACCATCCAGTTGATGCTCGCTCACGTGGTGGGAGAGCATTTAAGAAATCACTAACAAACCCTCTGAGTATCTCCAGATATCTAGCACCATTAACATTTTCATCGTACACATGATATGCCACTCTGTCTTGTCCATAATTAAACCAGAAACCGTTAAAACTAAAGTGGTC
Source organism: Marronus borbonicus (assembly GCA_902655005.2). Taxonomy (NCBI): domain Eukaryota; kingdom Metazoa; phylum Arthropoda; class Insecta; order Coleoptera; family Scarabaeidae; genus Marronus; species Marronus borbonicus. Next base: position 1,180,668 of record LR737410.1, on the reverse strand, counting down.
CGGATGATTATTGTCCCTTGTGACATATGGACTATATTGTGCCCAGTAATGATTATTTCGGCAATTTATAATTCCTTGCCTGCTGAATTTCGATTCATCAGTCTACATAATCTTATGAGGAAATCTCGGATCTGCGGACGTTTTTATGCACATGAACTTGGCAAAAATCGGCTCATCTTGCCTCATCGCCAAGACGTAATCCGCGCACAGTTATCTCAGAAAAAGGATGCGTTTTATGTTTTCTTAATATTCTGTGGATTGGTGCTCAATTCCAGCGCTGCTGCTGTAGTTGAACTCCGTGAATACGCTTAAAAATAAGCCGAAACATTCACCTCGTTATCTTCATTATGTATTACGGGCCTCGAGCTTCGATTCTTGCGAATTTTCCGGGGGTCATTCGTGGTAGGTCCGGATATCGTTCGTTAAATAATCTGCAGGTTCGTCTGACAAATTCACCATGCGCATTTACTTATTTAACAAATCATTATTGGAATATTCTTCAATATTCTCCATTATAAACTGTATTTGAGAAAGTTCACAAAATCACTAGAACTCTAATAATATACAGGGTGTCGCATTTGAACAATCGAACTATTTCAACTTTGTACTGTACTGTACGCGATAAATCAATTGTCAATGTAGACTTCGTAAGTACCATTCTTGTGCTTCCGCCTACCCCAGAAGCGCTTACCCCCAGTCGAAAATGGGTAAAAGGCGCAGTATTAAAAATAAAGCAACCTATTTCAAAATTTTCAAAATAATCGAGATATCTAAGAGACAAATAAAAATAGGTACAGGAAAACTAGAACATGAAATTTTCTCAGGAATCCGAAAATCGGATAATATATCGGGCGTTCCATTTAAAATAAGGAAGTTAATGGTGACTTCCGGTATAACCGAGAGTGGTACGACCTTGAAAATATTACAAAAATTCTTTTTTGTAACCACGGAAATTTCTAACGAACGGTTACCGCGAGAAACCCCGAGTCTCCGCTGTTATATAAACTACATCAACAACATATAAACAAATTAGAACGTACTTACTGCGACTATAATTATTAAAACAGCTACAATCGTCTTCATTTTATTTTTTCTTTTCAAAGCGCAGATTAAATTTAAAAAGAAACTGGCAAAGGAAACTCAAAAGATTGCCTTTTTAAATAGAATGACTTTGTGGACTATATAATCTACGCTAAATAAGACAAATAATGTTATCTTCGGTTGATTTTTTTTACGAGACGTAATATTCAACTAAACGTATAAAAGGCCTCGCCTTTTTTCGTTTATTTGAATTTCGAAATGGTCTTCGACGAAATCGCTTAATTACAGATTACGACGGGGCAATAATTCCTTTATTTGAAATACGTTATATGCGAGATATGTACATACCGTGGCGTACGGTAAATTGAACGCATTCGTTCCTTGTAATGAATAAGATTTTAACATGCTTTTTTCCTTTCATTTCAGAAATATCCTTACCCGAAACAAGTATTCTTCATCGTAAGCAATGAGTTTTGTGAACGATTCAGTTACTATGGGATGCGAAGTGAGTATTCGGTTAAATGTTTTACATTATATACAGGGTCCTCGAACTGTGAAAATTGTCCTTCGCGAATTGAACTTTTTAAAAAGGAGTTGTTTTCATTCTTTTCACGGGGTCTGACTGTGGGAATGGTTTATAATTATGCGGAAACCTGGCGGGTGTCCCATAAGTTAACAACAGAGGCAATCATTATTTGAGCATATTATACATACACTGCCGCTCAGAGAAATTCGGTCGGTTGGTAAAAAACATGAAAAGGTTACAGAAACAAACGAAACTAAAAACAAAATGCAATTTTATTGTATGTACAGGTAAAAAAGACAAGAATAAATAAATAAAAAGTTATTCTGGCCTAATATAACATACTGAACATTATATTTTTTTTTCATCGAAAAAACCTCCTTTGCTGTTAATCACCGCTCGAACTATTCTAGGCGTTCTTTCGATAAGTTTTGTTAAAACGGATTGTGGAATATTAATCCGCTCATGTTGCAGAATATTCCGTAAATGTTCTTGCGAAGTTGGGCGTATTTTTCGGATCCTCCTGTCCAGTTCATCCCACAACAACTCTATCGGGTTCAAATTTGGGCTTTGTGGGGGCCATGTCATTACTTTCAGGGTGTGCTGTTCTTCTTGCTCCTTTAGATAGTTCTTATGCACTAACGCAGTGTGTTGTGGGTCGTTGTCATGCATGAATGTAAAGTTACGGCCTATTATACGCAAGCCTGATGACACTGCACGATTCTGGAGTATTGGAAAATTATTTTCCTTCCTCCTTACACCCTGCACTCTGCATAAATCTCCCGTCCCAGCAAAGGAGAAACATCCCCACACTAACACGGAACTACGCCCTTACTTCACTGTAGGCACAATGCAGTTCGGGATCATTTTTTCGGTTTTAGATCTTCGGTCATAAACTCGTCGATTTTGCCCAAAAACTTCAAACTTTGACTCGTCACTCCAAAGCACGTGTTTCCAATCATCTAACGACCAATCTAAATGAGAACGGGCCCACTGTAGCCGTTTTGCTCTGTTGCCCCGACGTAATACGGGTTTTCGAATGGCAATGCGTCCATGAAGGTCCACTTGTTGAAGTCGACATTAAAAAAACTTGTTCTTCACGGCCGCGATTGACTTCGGCTGCTATTTGTGGCGCTGTTAATTTTCTATTGCGTTTGCTTAATAATACAATTCTCAAATCTTCAGCTTTTGTTGTTTTCCTAGATGCTTCGGGATGAACACGATTTTCGATAGTTCCAGTTGTCCGATATCGCTTTATGATGTCATTTACTGTTGAACTTCTCATATTTGTTTTTTCAGCAATTTGTCGCCCCGAATATCCTTCTTCAAACAGCGTAATAATGCGTGAACGTTTTTCTACACTGGTAGGCTTGCCACGTGCCATTTTGAAGTAAATTTTCTTAAAGCTTTCGCGCAATAACGACAAATGCACACCAACACACGTTTAGCAGTAAAATGAAGCAAATTTATATCTTTACGCCCGTGATAAATAAACAAGAATGATACTGCGGTATATTTCCTAAATGTATTGTTCGTTAATAATCCCCAAACGACCCGTTTCAAAAGATCGGCACTTCCGAGAAATTCTTGGAATGATAATAAAAGGGACTTTATTGTGGTTGTCGCAATATTTCTACTTTACATAATAATTTATGGCTTTAATCTCTTAGAAAAGAGTGTATGCTGAATATTTTTCTAATTTTATGTATTAATAATTGTATACAGTGTGATATAATAGATTTTTATTGTGTGACCGAACTTCATTTGTGTACATATAGTGTCCGGCGAGGAATGGCACAACACGATATTTGGAGACGAATGAAGACTTTCAAATTCGGGAAATTTACATATTATAACTATTATAAATGTCGGCTAGGGGCACATATTTCGCGATAAAAATGTTTTAAATTAAATGCATCACCGCCAGATGGCGCTACCTAACGTATTTTTATTCAGTGGAATACCTTGCTTTTCATTCGATTTTTGGGATCTGCAATGCATTTGCAGTAACTTTCCTCATAACTGTTACCAAGCTATCTTCTATACTCTAAAAGTTATTTTAATAAAATTAACACGAAGATGTAAAAGATTGTATTTTGCAGAAGAAAAATTTTAACAAAACCGGACGAAGAAACATCAACGATTTTCAAACATAAACATCCATGATTTTTTTTATAACATTTTTGATAAATTCAACTTTTGAATTTAATGCGGACATTGTCTAGTTATTTTGATGTTAACTGTATAACTCCAATAAATTACAATCAGTTATCATTGATTTGTTATCATGTTTTATGCAGGTACTTCGGTATATCTTCGTCTTAAATATATAAAAAATATTTTCTCGCCAAATAAACCAGATAGGTTGGTAGCAGTTATAAGGAAAGTTATCAAAAATATGTTGCAGACTCAAAAAATCGAATAAAAAATTCGAAAGGTATTCCAAAAAAATTAGTTAGGTATCGCCATCTAGTGATGATACATTTAATTTAAAAAAAAATTTACAGTGAAATATATCCCCCTAATGGTCAATGTTTTTAAAATTACAAAATCTACATTAATTCCCAAAAGATCGCGCTGTCCCATTCCTCATCGAATTCGCTAAATTAGGATGCAATAATACGTAGCATATTCTGTTTAAAAAAAAACTCGCTACTTACGAACTTACGAGACGCCTTGTAGATTTCCGTATTCTTTAAACCATGTCAACAGTCAGATTTCATAACAAGGGAAACGCCATTTTCAAAAGACTCCGTTCACAACTAACCATGTATCTACCTGGTGCGAGTTCTGCACGCACAACATAAAATCATACTCAAGTATACAAGGTGTTCAGTTTACGTTGCGCGCAATAGGGTCCTCCTAAGCAAGAGGGTCGCATCTGCATTTCAGCTAGTGTTGAGAAAAACGGATTTTCCGGGTCGTAATTGTGTTGTTATTGTAGCTTCCGCCGATGTTTCGTCCAAACTCTTCAGAACTGCTGCTGCACACTGACTGGGGACTATTCGTTCCGGAAAGGTTTGCTCTTCCGACTAAACTTATCCCTAACGGAGATATCGTTAGTGGCACAGAGTCCGCTTCTGGTCTTATTCGCTTTTAACATCAAAAACCCTCCCACGTGCCAAGCCTCCGAAATCTAACCTTCCTAAGCCAGAATCTCCAACGTTAAGAAATCTGATATCCAACTATACAATTGCTGTACTAAGAGCTGATGCAGTAATCTCCTCTGTCTCCTGTCGTCGCCAATATCTCTATAGAAGCTTTCGAAGAACAAGCCCTCTTATCTCACCATCCTAAGCATTGGTACCGGTCATCTAGCTTCATGGACAGGAATCTCCTATCGTTTCTGAATTCCCAACACGCTTCACCATAGATGTTTTCGTACACCGGCGTGCTAGGACATTCCGTTTACCGAAGACCTACGCATACGGATAAATACCTCAATGGATTCTCTCGCCATCATCCAGCCCAAAAACGCGGTATTATCAATTCCCTTATCCAAAGTGCCATTTTCTTATCTGAACCCAATACGCTTCGTCGAGAACTGAGAAACTCTGATCCCCATTAATGGTTCTATTCTCCACAACAACTCTTCTAATCTTTGTAAGCAAGCCTATTTAGCCTACATTCAAGAGGTCACCAATCGTACCAGCAAGATCCTCTTCAGGTACAACACAAAAACCATCTTCTAACCCCAGACTACTCTCCTATCAAAGGCCGAAATCATCTGGAAGCCTTTGGTGTCTACCAGATTCCATGTTCACCGTGATACTGACCACGAGCATTGTACGTATAGCCGGGTTCGCGCTGGCTACATCTGTCTTGCAATTTTTCTTTTATTTAAAATATATTTACCTAAACCGTAACCGTCCAAATTTTTAATATTTCAAATTCCTTTTTCAGCGATTCTCAGCTTGTACCTGGTCGACATTCTATTATTCAGCAAAGACGATGCGAAAATCATTTACCACACCTTCACCATGTTGGTCTACTTCTTCCCCGTGTTCGGAGCTATGTTGGCCGACAGTCTACTGGGCAAATTTCGGACCATTCTTTACGTCTCCATAGTTTACGCGATCGGCAACATCGTTTTGGCCATGTCCGCTTGTCCGCCGCTGAATTTTCCGCAAATAGCGTTCTCGATGATAGGCCTACTGCTCATAGCCGTTGGAAGTGGTGGTATTAAGCCTTGCGTAGCCGCTTTCGGCGGTGACCAATTCAGACTACCGCATCAAGCCCTTCAATTGGCCATGTTCTTTTCCATGTTCTACTTCTCCATCAATGCTGGTAGTTTGATTTCGACAACTGTGACTCCTATCTTGAGAGAAGATGTGCACTGCTTTGGAGATGATAGCTGTTACTCGTTGGCCTTTGGAGTTCCTGGCGTTTTGATGATTACGTCTATTGGTAAGTGACTGATCATGGTTGGAAGTAAAATGTACACCTCTTCATCTTTTTTCTAACAGTTATTTTCGTTTTTGGAAAGCCTCTGTACTTTATCAGGCAACCTGAAGGGAACATGTTGATCAGAGTGAGCAGATGCATCACAGTAAGTAATTTTTTCTTTTTTTTCTTTTTCAAAAATTGTGTAAAATTATCCCGAAAATAGGAGGCAACTTCCGTACCTCTTATAATTGGGATAACTTTACATCCGTGGTTGCATTCTGCATTTTGAGTATCCATTTTTGGCTTAATCCTTAAAAACGCGATTCCTCGATAAATAAGCGGAGGAATTTTTGCTGGGATACAAGAACAACAATTTTTCTTAAGCGTTGATAAATTTTTTTCTTCTCCTCCAGACTGCCATCAAGGAAAAGTCCAATTCATCACAAAAGAAAGACCATTGGTTAGATCACGCCGTAGATATCCACGGCAGGCAATTAGTCGAAGACGTCAAGGCTCTCCTCAAAGTACTCGTCCTATATATCCCACTACCGGTTTTCTGGGCTCTGTTCGACCAACAAGGTACCGGCTGGACCTTCCAAGCTAGGATCATGAACGGCGATATCGGATTCTACACCATCCTCCCCGATCAGATGCAGGTCATTAACCCTCTGCTCATCCTTCTCTTCATCCCCATCTTCCAATATGGCGTTTATCCCCTCTTCAACAAGATCGGCATCCTTAAAACCCCGCTGCAAAGATTGGTAACTGGAGGTCTTCTGGCCGCGATTGCCTTCATCATATCCGCTTGCATCTCGCTGGCGTTAGAAGCGGAAATGCCGGAGCAGCCGGGCGCGGGCGTCGCCCATCTTAGGATCTACAACACGAGGGATTGCGAGATGGTTTTCAACGCGCCTCAGCTCAACAGTAGCGCCGTCTCGATTAAAAGCATGTCATTTTATGAGAATCTCAACGTTGTAGTTGAAGATGAAAATAGCTTTGCATTTACTGCAAGTTGTGGCAGCGACAATTTGGAGGATCGACTTACCGTTAAAGAGGAAGAGGCATTAAGTTACTTCTATGATGGATCTGCTGATGTTTTGAGACAGTTTAGCGATAATAATAAGAAAAACGATAATAACGGATATCCCCGAATAAGGTAAGTAATAAATATCCTAATAACCACTGAAGATATCGGTACATTCCGCACCATATAAGAAATTTGTTTAAATCGAAACAATTGTTTCGGAAATTCCTGGATTGTCAACCGTATTATTGGGAATTGGCCTAATTTTTATTGATTTTCTAATGTTCTTTCATAAATTCACGTCGATTGTTTATTATTTACGCATCTGCTTTTATCGTAAGGTGGGGCATGCCTTGACCCGTCGACATTTACAACGATTGCGCCTGCGCCTCCACGAATTCTCCTCCAAAAATTTTAAATCGAACAATCTTATCTTATGATTTCGTTAGTGTTTCACTCGCTCATTTTTTTTTATTAAGCATCTTAAAAGTGACCAAGAGACTTGGAAAACCTTAATGAACGTTATAGAAATGGAAAGACAGAGCGAAATCACAGAAGAAGAAGTAGAGGTTGTTCTCAAAATCATTAAAATAAGGACAAACAACAGATGAGGACCAAATTGCACCTAAGATGGTACAAAGTGAATGGGAGAGAACGATAAAGAATGGTTAGTAAATATTTGCAGAATATACTTGGACGTTGGAAGAAAAATTTGAGAGGTGACCATGTCTGTACCTGAAAAGTAGAAAATCGGTTTAGGAAGGAAGTTGAAGGCAAAATAGAAGATGAATGGACGTAAACAACACATAAGTATCGGGAATCTCCGCACCACACAAGTTTTATTAATTAATCCGGGACGGCCGTTTCGGGGACAAGAATGGTCCTCATGATCAACCGCTAATCTTTTTGCATACTTTCCTTCCTTGGGCTTTTCTCTCCCACTATTTATTCCATATTTTCTTATCACATCATTTATTTCCCTCTTCCTCATCATCCTTTCAATGTGGCCCAACCAACGAAGTCTTCTTGATATAATAGTTGCGCTGATTTTTTATCCGTATTTCGTGCAATTCTTCGTTAGTTCTTCTCAAATACACATTCCTCATCTTTATTTAGCATTAACATCTCACAACTGACTTCAATACAATTCTGCAGTTTCAGCTTTGATTTCCTCGTCAGTTGCTTTCATCATGGCAGTCGTTGGCTAGCGGAGATCTAAACCCTTCCACATCTCCAAATTCCAAGCTTTCTTCTTGCGTTTCTGCTTTGCATTTGATATCCGCAAATTGTGTATTTCAATTTTTATCAATTTGCCTTTACTTTCGTTAATAACCAGGCTCATTTAAGATGCTGCTGTTGCCATATCATATGCATAACAGATAACCTGATGACTTTTATTATAAAAGCGCCTGTCTGTATTCAGTCCACCGTCTTTCATGACCTTCTCCAGTGCAAGGTTGAATAGTAGCGTTGACAAGGTGTCACTTTGCGAGAACCCTGCTCCTATTTCAAAGCTTTCCGAGCTTTCTACTCTGTTGTGTGCAAACAAGAATATGGAACAGGAATACGTACAAGAACTTATACAAAAATTTCAAGTAACTGGATCGGCAGAAAATAGGAAATCAAACGACGCGGGCGAATGGTACCAGTTTCAAAAAACCCATTGAATCGCCACAATACGTGAACAACGAAACCTCCAATGAATTAAGGACGCGAGAATTAGACGCTTACGAGACCATTTATGTGAAAAAGAATGCAAATCTGTTGAGCTTTGATTGATTTATTTGTTCATAAGGAGCGGATGTTTAGGTTTTACGTTACTGGTAAGAATCTTTTGTTTTAGTTTCGTATATTTTTTTTGTTTTAGGGAATATAGACGGTAAAAATAGGTACTAGGCAAAATAAATAGATTTTTCTCATACCATTTGTTCGTACGGTTGACAATTAAAAATAAACTTGCGTGGTGCCAAGTGTGCCGATATTTTAGACTTTGTTATCGCTATTTATTTATTATCTAGCCTATAATAAATTCCAAGAAAAATTAATACAAGAGCCGTTTTTTTTTTAAACTTTACAATAAAAAACAAAATTAACTTTTTACAAAAAGTCACGTACAAACATCATTTTGGCCATAATCGCGGTGGATTTAGGCATTTGTTATATCGGTAGACGAGTTTCCCAATACCTTCTTCGAAGAACGCTCCCGCCGTGATGTGAGATTGTTCTTGAAGCTCCGAATCAGTTTGGAAGCTTTCGACATCTGACCAGTTCTTCAGCCACTGCGCCTCGTACCATTTATTCGCCGGTTTAGCGGCTCGATAGGAAGTTGAAAAAAAAAAAGGCCCTAATAAAGAATATTTTATTTCACTTCGAATGGCTACTCTACCAACCCTGACCGTTAATTACATTTTTCCAACATCTTTTTTTTTTTAAATTTAGGATGCTAATGAATGGTGGCGGGAGGGATCTAAGTACCATAGGCGTAGTGTACTTCAACGAAAGAGGTAATGCGCAAGTGAATACTACGGGAAACGATACGGAGCAGTTAGAACTAAAACCCGACACGTATACAATACAAGTAGAAGATGACGACCTAACAGCAGAGCTACGGCTTGGCGGAGTTTACGTTCTGCTAGCTAGGGATATCGGGGCTAATAAATTTGTAAGTACACACTGTAATAATATGTAGAGAATAGTCCTAACATTAGAATGGCAACAGATTACAAACTAAACGTCAATGTTAACAAGTGTAAACATGTATTGACAAGTGCAAACAAGTGTAAGCCAGTGTAAATAAGTCTAAACAAGTGTAAGCAAGTGTAAACTACTGTGAATAAGTGTAAACAAGTGTAAACTACTATAAATAAGTGTAAACAAGTGTAAACTACTGTAAATAAGTGCAAACAAGTGTAAGCAAGTGTAAACTAATGTAAATAAGTGTCTCAAATACCCCGATTACAAAAACTGAGATTGAGACTTCTAAAATATGGTAAACCTGGTAAATACTTCCATATAACTGAATATCTTTCTGGAAACTATAGCCGGAAATGGTTCGTTTCAAGTGTAGAAAACCGGGACATTTGTCATTGAACAAACCAGTTCGCGTAAAATTTGTAAGAAGAATAACCATGTCGAAGGATTGTTTTTTCTTTAGAAACAAAGCTAGAGACCGGAGATCAAAGCCTGATAACAGAAACGTATCCTCTTTGATAGAACAACATAAAGGGAGGCACATAGCAGATTCCGGTTTATCCGGATCTATTTAGAGACTTATTGCTAAGAAAAGTGAATCAATGAAATCGGAAGATCGGAAGCAAATTGTATTTTGGAAGATGTTCCTTGTATACCAGGGTTAAGCAAACACCTACTATCAGTGAAGGCAACTGCTGAAAAACAAAATCGGAAAAGTTGTTTTTGAGAAAAACAAAGTGGTTATCTCAAAGTAGCAAGAATTTCAAAGATTCAATGGTTGAACAACTAAGCAAAAGTTGAAAGACACGTAGCGCCCGAACTGCCAGAAAGTTGCATCTGGCATACTTATATTTGCAGCAATTGCTTTCGCAATCAAGACAATACCAGATGTAACCGACCTCAAATACTCCTCATATTGAGCGCCAGCAATTCGAAGAGCTCTCGCCTACGAACTTAAAACAAATAGCCTTCGTTATGCAAGATCCAATGGGCATAATGTGTGGCAATACAGCAAAAGCAATATGTGGAATTTACCAGCATATTCTCAAAAACAAATTTCGTATCGCTACCTTTAACACTTTAAGAAAGGTTTGTTTAAGGTGGCAAACGTGTACAAGTAAAATTTAATTTCTTTTTCAACATTCCATTTCGCATTTTACAGGATATGGAAATTCTCGAGATCACCCCGCCGAACAGCATTCACATGCTATGGCAGATACCGCAGTACGTCATCATAACAGCCGGAGAGATCATGTTCTCCATCACCGGTTTGGAGTTCTCCTATTCGCAATCGCCGATCAGCATGAAATCCGTCCTTCAAGCCTGCTGGTTGTTGACCACGGCCTTCGGTAATCTCCTAGTCATCATCATCGAATTAATTCAGAACTTCAACGAGGAGGTAAGAACGTTCGAAAGGTTTCCGCTGCACGTTACTCCATTCATGCTAATTTCGTATTTCAGTCTTCCAAATTCTTCCTATACTGCGGAGTTATGGTTTTGGACATGATAATCTTCGCGTTCATGGCGATGAGGTACAAGTACGTCAATCCGCACCGTGAAGACGACGATTCCATCGCGGAGAATAAAAACGGCGGGATAGACAATAAAGCATTCGATAAGGAATGAAATTATACAATATAACCTTCACGAAAAAAAAAAAAAATTCCTATTAGACACTCCTATGGAGTTACTTTAAAGAAAATTATTAGATTACATGTGCTTTCTTTTATTTTACGTCACGATAAATATTTTGCAATTCCTTAATTTTAAATTATCCTCAAGAATCGTCCAACGAAGATCTAAGCGAGCTGTTAACTAATTATATTATATTTTATACGTCCATGTAAATATGTATTATACTATGTATTATGTAATTGGAAGTAATAGTTGTAATTATTTAGAAATAAATTTATTTTTTCCTGAAGGAAGCAACTTCTTTTGTTTGTTGTTGGATTGACAACGCTACATTAGGCAATATTCAACTGTAGATTATTTCTTTGCAAATAGATACAATCAACGTTAGAAGTTATTGACGAAAAAATTTCGAGATCATCTGCAAATGTACATTTACAGCAGCCAATTTGCTCAAGAAAATCGTTAATGAACTGTAAGAACAAGAGCCAAAATTTGAGCCTCGGGGCACTCCTGATGTGGCTTTATCTTGTAAGAAAGACCAATCAATTGTTAGTCTATGAAAGGTATATTGTAAAGACTTGAATCTTAGCTTGCGCTTCAGATACTAATATTTCTATAACACTCATTGTTTCATATTGATAGTATTTTGTTACAAAACATGCAAATCAACATGCAACATATTTTTCTTACCCGGGTATGTTATTCTGTCGAAGTTGGTAAAAATACGCGATGTGTTAAAAGGTTATAATTAAAGTTCGCCATTTTCCGTGCGCTTCACAGGCGTCGGCATGGGAATGGTCGTTCGGGTGCGCGATTCGTAATATATGCGCAAGCGATCTTATTACATCGCATATTAGACTATGCGATGAAGTGGGGACGCGAGACGACCTTGTTACCGATATAAGTGTAGATAATTTTGAAATTTCACCAAAGCAAGTGTTAATGGTGGTTACCCGGGTGGAATAATGATATAGCTTGCCCGAGTAGTGAGATTCGCGTGTTAGAAGAGGAAATACAAGAAATGAATTATTAAAAGTTTTCAGGGCATTAAAATACCTATTAGAAAAAGAACTGGAACTTGTAAATAAATCTTGAGAACTTGTTGAAGCAAGCAAAAGATGTCCATAGCAAGATAAAACAATATCAGGAGGTGAACGAATCCGAGTCAAACTTTGCGTTACTGAATTTACGCAAAGATTTATTAAAAAAAATAGTATTATTGCAAAGCATAAATATATGATTAAATGATTGTTAATGTTGCACCTTGTTTGGGTGTCGTAAGAAATTTCCTCAAGTGTATATTAGCTTTGAGGTAGATTTATATATTTCTTTGATTGTTAAAGAAACTAGATCAAAACAAGATTTTTTTTACTGACTGAGTAACCTTCATCTGTTTTTGTGAATTTTAACCTTGCTGCTCAGATCAAGGGAAATAGAATACCTTTACAAAGACGCAGGTTCCTCATCAACTGATTGCTGGTTTGCAGTATGGCTTCTTGCTTGCAAAGTTTTCTCGTATTTCTGCCGGATGCTATCGCCTTGATTTCAACTTGTTTAACTCTGCATAATGTTCCGCAACAAGAACATTCTTTGAAGCTTCGTATTGCTTATAACTTAACTCTTACCTATTTTATAGGATTAACATCCCGAAGAAGGTTGTCAATTGCATGCTTTATGGATTTCTATTGGGTTGCTTAGATCGCTCGTTGTCATTTTCCCCACGCAGAAATGTTTACGCCTTTGCAAGAAATAGAATCTAAACTAAATCTTTATAAATTATGCTAATACTCTTCTCTTTGTTTACGATTATCTTAATATTAAATTAGTTTCTATAGAATTTATGCGACTAAGAAATTAATACCATTAAATTAAGAAGAGAGAAAATATTTAATTCTGCAGTTGGCAATTGAAGTAATGAATAATGACTCGTTATCGAATCTTCGCTTGACTGGGCAGAGTTAGGTGCTGCGGACGAGTCTCGCTAGGATCAAAAAATTTTCTTTCTCTTTACGGCGAGGGGGTGATAGTAACAAAGCCATGGAACACTTTACACGCCCAATTTACACGGTAAAAGGGCTCCTGAAGTTATGACAAGCTTTAACAACGTACATACCCCGCTGAGCCGGCACCACACGAAAAAAGACAATTTATTTGTTTATATGTTTATATCTGCATAGCTAAGCTACATAACGTATTTGTATAAGGCATTTAACTTTTGCAGCAGACGATGCATTATTATGAGCTTTTTAATAAAGCGAGGATGGAAGTGAGGCTTTGGACGAATTCTTTTCATTGATGAATCTAGTAATTATAGTGCATCTGCATCTATATATGATATTGGCTAGACAATGGCAAATCGGTGGATCCATGTATTAATAAAAGCTCTTATTTGTATTTCAATTCAAGACAGTCGATTTAACAACGGTGTATTTATTGAAAAACGTTCTACAAAGTGATACAGCAATGCTAATGTTTATTTGCTGACTTTATAAAGTGATACCTCAACATTAATTTAGATTATTCATTAGATTGAAGACTGAAGATTATATATTCTATTTCAGATTCAAGACAATTGTTTTTATCCAAAGGTTGCCTTAAAATGGGATAGACAGTTGTTGAAATTAATCAATTTATCATATTTTTATTCCAAATTGTATCAATAATTTGCGACATCCTGTATATACACCGCCGTACATTTTATTTATAGGTAAATGAAATAAAACTACATTTAGCTCTCATCAATCACAGAAGAAAATATATTTAAACAAGAGAAAACAGAAAACTGTGCTTATAATGATAAGAACAAAGATATATACCGGGTGTATTAGTATTAACATTAAGAAGTTAAGGTGCGTAATATGTACCTCTCCATTCAGTTAGGTAAATGTCTTAACATTAACGTAGACACTACCTTAGAAAGCTCCCAATTTTTAAGTTTTGGGACTTAGACCAGGGCTCACGCATATTGCATTTTTTGGAAAGTATAACGGCAAACACGCCAATTATTTATATTAAGTTAAGATTAAAGTATGTGACGGAAGACACCATTACTGAATTAAAAAGATGAGCGCTTATCTAGTACAACAAACACATTTCCTGAACGTCCACATAAAACGTTGTTCAAACACGTAAGTAGAAATTATAGTTGCGACTTGTATCTAAATCGATGTTTTTTTAAAGATTTACGCACACGTAATACCCCCGATGGCCTTTCGTTTAATTTAATGAATATTTTGACTTGAGCGTTCCTATATTTTCAACAGCCCTCGTAAAGTACGGTTCTTATTAAAACGAATTTTTAAAACAACTATTTACCTGCATTGCAGGTTGGTCTTATAAAAAAATTAACGTTACCTAATAATTTTCGGTTGATTTTTTAATTTGGACGCTCAATTGAATGCTAGACATGATATCGCATCCTCTAACAAAAATTCCATAAGTGCAATTACTAATAATGCGAACCTATTTCCGATTTGCTTTTTTAACACAATGAAATCGATTTTTCATGCTATTAACTCTTCATTCACTTTTAATAATAATAATTAATTAATTAATAATAATTTAAAATTAGAAATATTAGAAACGTTACGACAACCGCCATCTAGAGGAGGAGAGACGTACCGCATGGCACGACCAGCGATGAACACAGTTTCCGTTTATAAACAGAACACATCAGAAAACGCCTAGAAACAATAACCAAAAAATATAATCCCAAGATGGCTTAGCTTCCTCATGGTATTGTTGGAATAATTCACAGCAAACGCAATAAAAGTTGAAAGAAAAAAATACACTAACACACGGACATGTTTCTGCCTACCCGGCGTCATCAGCGTGATTTCGAGAGTATTTTTTATCTCTACCTTCTATCGCTGTTGCCTCACAGTTAATACCACAACTTTCAAAACGACAAACCCGACGTTTCTTGGCGCCCTGTAGTGCCAAAGAAACGCATGCCTGCCGTTCAGGAAGCAGCGACATAAACCGGATACTGTTCCCCAAACCATCCCTCGAGCAGTTCTCATGACTGCTAAACACGAGATGGCGACGCTGGTAGCGCTTTGGGAAACCGCACATGTGACATGAAAAATACTCTCGGAACCACGCTGATGACGCCGGGTAGGCAGAAACATGTCCGTGTGTTAGTGTATTTTTTTCTCACTCCTTTTATTGCGTTTGCCGTGAATTATTCCATCAAAACCATGAGGAAGCTAAGCTATCTTAGCATTATATTTTTTACAGTTCCCGTTATTAACATGGTCTCGGTCGGTTTCGGCTAATGTGAGACAACTTGCAATGTCATCGCTGTTTGCAGTTGCACCTTCTTAATTGGCTAAGTTTCACAATATTCATTAAATCGGTTGTATGCGTTTATCCTCGGTAAAAGGTACTTTGTTCCGATTATTTTAAGGCTCCTGCCGCAATGGTTAGCTTCCCTCTTTTTCAGTAAAAATGTCGCCTAGAGTTACCCGAAAATTCAAGTAAATCAAATAATGCTCGAAAAACCGAGTTGTTCCGAACTGTTACACTTCATTGAAGTACGAGGTAGATATTAAGTTGATAAAATAGAAATCGGCTGATTTTGGGCCGCAAGTCACTTCAATTAGGGCCAATCGTAAATTTAAAGGTGTAAAGCATGAAGCATGCGCGCTATGCGCAGCAAATTCGATTGAACAGCTTCGAATAATTGACCTGTGCGAAGCACAACCGCGGCTGCATCGGTAACCATCATTAACGCTTGCTTTGGTGAAATTTCAAAGTTGTCTAGTGCTCTAACTAATATATTATGAACAACTTCGGTGGTACATCTTTGCTATCTTTATCAGGGGGGCAAATAAGGGCGTGACGGTCCTTTCAAGGTCATTGTCCTAGCTACAGTCAATACAACGAAATTTTTTTTAATGCCTGTAGTTTCATCCGTAGTTAGCCACTACCGTTCATTGTTCAATGCGGTTTTCACATAATTCTCAAATTTCTCGCGCACCGAACGCAAATACCTACGTAGCGTCTGCGGACTTGGTAGTTCACATGGATTGTATTTCTTCCAAAATGGACGAAACATTGTTTGTCCGATTTTCGCAAACGGTATATTGCACGCACTTAACATCATCGTTAAATCACAAACAAATTCTTACACGGTCTTCCAACTTATCACACACTAAACACCTGATTTCATTACCATTATATACTAAGTCTGGGAATTGCCATAAATACGCGTTTACCCTGTTAGCAGACAGGCAACTTGACGCCTTTCTACGCCTTTTCAACATCTTTAATGCTTTCGTTAAATTCCGACGCTTATCAACTTCGCACTACAGCATAGAAGGGCGGGAAGCGCCGACATGTAACGAAGTAGCTCCGTATCCGCCCAACCACTCGCGGTTACACGCTACTGGAAGGCAAGCGAGAATGTTGCGCTCTACTAATCACGTCATTTTCCACTAATTGCATCCAAACGAATTAAGATTTAAGAGCTATTTATAAACAGAGATCTACACACGTACATCTGGTATTGTTTGGTCACTATAGCAGCCGTAAACAAAACATTCCGATTGCCTCATATCTAGTTTTTTTTTTTTTTCATCCAAACAAAATGGTGAGATAATTTACGTTTTAAAAAATGCAGTAAATGCGTGTAGATTTTTGCGAAATCATTGTGCCTAATTCAAAACAAACTTGTCTGGGTAATAAGAAAACAATTTAATAACTTATTCTTCTTTTATTTTGTAAAAATATCCTCAACGCCATTAGATTACAATTAATATTTGATATTAAAAACAGTCTTACCATACGCACACTTTCTTTTCTGAATCAGTATAAAATACAATGTATATTTGTATATATGTAATGAAAATATATTAGCTACGATATATTTAATCCTATTTATATCTATTTTTGTTTTTTTTAAGGAAAAAAATGTCGACGTATATAAAAAAAATATTTACTTTCTTACGCAGTCTTTGCTTGAAGGCACTGGATTCCGTATTATCACGTTGTTGCGGCGATAAAGAAAACATTTTTAAGACGTAATAGACATGGTAGGCCTTGCGTATAAAAGTTATTTAAAAAGATTCGATGATGATAATATTAAAACCACATTCGCACCATACACAATGACAGAATCGGTAAAACAAAAATCAATTAACTAGCTGACGAACACTGAAAGACGTTTCACATGAACCAACAAAAATTAACTACAGATCTCTGCGTTATTGGCCCGTCGGTAACTCCCCCGTGTCTCTCGCGCCCTTACGACAAATTAAAAACATCATTTTGCAAGAGTATCCTTGTCCCTCGAGCGTGGGCATCGGAGCAAAAAAATACTGTTTTACGGACAACGGGAAGGGTCGGATCAGGTGCCGTGTTCGAATTCCTGATAGCCTTCGGCTCCCGTGAATATAACGTCGATCCAGATCCTCATAGCTTCCGGCGAGGGCGCCATAAGGTGATACATCCGTTCGTGTGTTTTGACGATGAAAGTAAGATGAGGATTAGGTGACTTGACGGAGTTGGAATGGTCCAGGTAGACCTCCTCGATTGCCTATAAAGAAAAAGGAAATGATTGACTAAGATGGGCTAAGCCCAAATTATTGGCATTGGTGTTGCGAGTTAAAATACAACCAGTTTAATTTTACCTTGAAATAGGCACCTCCTCTAATCTTCTTCTCACCCTTATCGGAGTAGTAGACCAGAGTCCTCTTTATCCGATCGAAAACGAACCATCTCTTGGCCCATCCGTTCAATTTGGAGCCCCTCTTGTGCAAAAAACCGCGGCAGCTCGTCGAATTGATGACAACGTGCGGACAAAGGACCACTTGATGACCTAAATTAGCAGATTAAAAAAAAAAACAAAGCTTTGGATATAAGTAATAGACAAAGAAAAATGATTATACCGAGCGTTCGCGGAGTTTAGCGTGAAAACTACCGTATGGAATAACCAGAAAATATAATGCTAAGGTAGCTTAGCTTCCTCATGGTATTAATGGAATAATTCACGGCAAACGCAATAAAAGGAGAGAGAAAAATTACACTAACACACTGACATGTTTCTGCCTACCCGGCGTCATCAGCGTGGTTTCGAGAGTAATTTTTTATCTCTACTCTATATAGCTGTTGCCTCACAATTAATGTCACAACTTTCAAAACGACAAACTCGACATTTCTTGGCGCCCTCTAGTGCCAAAGAAACGCATGCCTGCCGTTCAGGAAGCAGCGACATAAACCGGGTACTGTTCCCCAAACCATCCCTTGAGCAGTTCTCATGACTGCTAAACATGAGATGGCGACGCTGGTAGCGCTTTGGGAAACCGCACATGTGAATATGCCGACAGGCTTACCATGATATGGTATATATAAACAGAACACATCAGAAAACGCCTAGAAACAATAACCAAAAAATATAATGCTAAGATAGCTTAGCTTCCTCATGGTATTGATGGAATAATTCACGGCAAACGCAGCAAAAGGAGAAAAAATTACACTAACACACGGACATGTTTCTGCCTACCCGGCGTCATCAGCGTGGTTCCGAGAGTAATTTTTTATCTCTACCTTCTACCTATGAGCTAAGCTATCTTAGCATTATATTTTTTGGTTATTGTTTCTACGAATTTTCTGATGTGTTCTGTTTACCGCATGGAATGTACGCCAGGGCCATAGAAAGAAGGTCGAGAATATGCAGAGAGTGGAATGGAGGCATATTTGAGCATTTTCTGAATTAACATGATCTTATTGTGAAGAATATAAAAAAATGTATTTCACAATTTTAAAACCAAGTGTAAGAAAAAATTTTAAGTAAAAAAGTTTAAGACGGTTGCAAAAACCTATAACAATTTGTAAATAATTTCATAAAATACCGCGTGGTACACTATGTACGTACAGAAAATCTCAATCCTCCAACATCGGTAATTTCCGTGCTAACCTCCGCGGACGCAGCCGGTATAACGCTTAATATTACCTGCTGATTCTATATGTTCCCTGAGATTTAATTCCGAACTCCTAATCGGTAGATATCGCGTCAGAGGCCGGTGCTTGTCGATGGGACGTTGTCTTCTTTTCCCGAGCGTTCCGCCACCCACTTCGACGCTAACATCGCTCGTTTCCGACAGGGGTCGCGGCGAATCGGGGCCTTCCGATTCGGCTCGTAACTGAAAACAAACGAAACAGGATTTAAATTGTAGAAGGGTTACTTTTAATAGTAGACTGGCGCCACGTTTTACCGTGTCTTTAGGAATATGATGTGCAAGATTTCACTTCTTAATTGGTAAGTTAGCCTACAGACTCGTTGATTAAATTTATACCGTATAACGCACTGTTCTCACTCGTGATAGCGTCAATCAGAGGAGATTCATCGTGGATCTCAAAGGTGATACCTCGACATTGGATCTTGTGAAAGATTGGTGCAGACAATTCAAGGAGAGTTGTCCACAAACCAACGAAACCCCCCGAAAACATTTCACAGCACTTCACAATTATGGAAATTTCTGAGGAACTCGGCTTCGGAAGTGTACAGCCAGTGATTAGGACTCAGAAAACCCTCCGCTCGTTGGCTCCCATGCTTGCTTAGACTTTACCGCCTTACATTTTCCAAGAGGTGGGAGCCCTAATTTTGCCCAAATTTGTTACCTATGATGAAGCGTGGGTTCATCACTACGCCGCTTCATCGAAACAAAGTAGCATGGAGTGGAGTTGGTTGGAAGGGGGTTTTGCTTGTTGATTTATTGCATGACCGCCGAGTACTATTGCAACTTTCTTGATACAGGCATACAGACGAAGAAGACGTGGCTGCCCCATCCGAGAAGTTTCGTTTCCCCATGACAACGCCAGGCCTCATACAGCCGAGGGACGAGGGAATGACTTTCACCCGAGAACACATATTTGGGCTTCTCAGAATGGCATTAACGACGAGGGCGAGAACTTTGTTCGCAATTGGTTGGATATTCGTCCTATTTAATTTTATGAGAATGGCATCTAAAATCCGGTCGCTTGGTTAGGAAAAGTACCGTAAGCGCTATTCCGATCGAAGAAAACAAGAGCTGTGTTTATATTTGATCGGCTCTCGTAGATTCTACGTTTTTCTCTTTCAAAAATTCTTAATCTAAACTTTATTACAAGTTCATATCTCAGGCGTGACACATCTCGCAAGAATTTGGACTAACATAGCTCCACAGATCACATGCTTAGGTTGGCGGGAAGATATATTTGCAGAGCAGTTAAGCTTGACTATGCGGGTTCCCGGCCAACTTTTGCAAATTGCCCAAGACGAATTGATATCTAAATCAACGCTCGGAAACGTTATTTTGGTAAACTAAGATCATAGATCGGGATCTTCTTCGATTTCAAGAGTGATTATTTTCAAAAGACGCGAGCCAATTTCGCGCCAGAAGACAGCTGATCGAGTTTGGCAGCGATTGAAAAACGAATTTGCGTAAACCCTTATAAAATAGGCGTGCTCGAGCGTGCGACATGCAAGCAGCTGAACAATTTGTTTTAACGATCGGGGAGCAGCTGTACTCGCAGTTACGTTGCAATAACTTAAGGTGTAGAGTCTTATAGGAGCGGGTCCGACAACAAGACGTTGCTCACGTTGCTCGGGCGGGAATAACTTTCTTGAATTTATTTTATATGACTGGAACGTGGACGGAAATAATTTATGTCTGCGCCTACGTATTTTGCTGGTTTTTAATCTTTTTGTAATGTAGAGTTGACCCGTTCGATCTTGGCAGTTATGTGTCATTTTTCTAATGCAAATAAAGAGTTCCTCCGATACGTTTTATGCAGGTTTGGTCCGGTTTTTTTAAGTGGAATACAAACATCCAGCTTCATTTTGATCACCTCCAGCGTTTATTGTTATTTGGTTATCGCGTTGCTGTGTATTCTCACTTTATTATTTCTTTCTACCATAATTCTCCAAACCTGCAAATTGGCTCTTTCTAGCGTAACGAATGCGCCCGGATTCGGTTCGACTGAACTTCGCATAGTCCAACTCGAATCGAAATTAAAAACCAAGTTGGATGTTCAACGCGAGTTAAAATTACTAAATTTACGACATGCAACACCAACGGCGTTTCGCATGTTCAACGACATCAAAGGTCAAAACAGTGCCATATTTACCTCGTATTTTCGAGGCGGTATAACGTTCTACCTTTTTGGCGAAACGCGTGCATACATTTCGGCGAGCAATTTATCGCTCGGGTGTTTGTACCAAATAAAAACGAAATAAAAACATTTACGTCGTCTACCAGTTTTATTTTTCGTTTTGCTCCCGACTCAGCTGAGCTCTTTTAAGTTAAAATGGCCGTAAACACGACGTCTCCTGCCAATTAACGAACGCCACACATTTACGTCTTTGAATTACCGAAATAAATATACATATAAATTTTATGGAGGTCCCGGGTCCGTTTTGAAAAGTCGCAAAATTGTTGTTGTTGTCGCAAGTTGTAAGTAGAGCGGTTTGGAATATGTTCGCTGCTATGGACGCTTCTGTTCATTCATATATTGCCAAAATAGTCGTGATGAGAAAGCTAATAAAAACGAATCTCTTGCGTGCCGTATTAAAGTCGGAAGGCCAACCTTTAACTGTCTCGATTTGTTTTATTATCGATGGTAGCTTTTGCGAGTTGAGGTGTTACGCTGGTACTGTTGGCCTTGGACCAACGGAGTCAATTCTGGGATAACAAGTTAGCAACAAAGTATGCCGTTTACTTTAGTGTTGATATCCGCAGCGAGGCAAAAGTTACAGCAAGTGCTAGCTTAATATCAAGCTAGCGCGGCCATCGTTTCTCGGATGCGATTGGAGGAACCAAAATCAATTCTTCTTATTATTAGCAAGGAATTGAGTGTAGGCTTTCACGACCGTAATCCATAGTAGAAATGTCTTTCGGGTGATGTCGTGTAGTTAATATTTTACTTGACGTTTCGCTGACCATGCTGTCAGCTTCTTCAGAAGATTTTTAAAGACTGTCTTTAGAAATCTTCTGAAGAAGCTGACAGCATGGTCAGCGAAACGTCAAGTAAAATATTAACTACACGACATCACCCGAAAGACATTTCTACTATTAGCAAGGAAATATGCAGCGAGACAAAAAAGTTACAGGCGGATTGCTACGCTAGCTTAATATTAAGCCATCGTCTCTCGCAAACGGCTGGCGTAATAAAATCAATGCTTGGGTAACAGATTAGCGACAAAATATGCAATTGGTTTGTTTGGAAGGCGTTTCTTCCGAGGTAGATCTTCAGCCACCCCAACACACATATGGAGACCGGCACGCCAAAATAAGCTTTATCAGCCACAGTAGTTTTATTGGGATGTTGATCAACTAATCGAATTGAACAAAATACATTAAAATAAATTTTGGCCGCAATTTCACAGCTACACTACCCGACAAAAACATAGACGTGGTATCGTTTTTATTTACGAAACTAAATTTATGGACATTATATAAAATGTAAATGAGGATTATTAATACTTGTTATGTAAATAGTCCATTTATAGATATTTCTGGGTATTTATTGCTTTACGAGGGGTAATTGAGATTTTCCCAGATCAAAATGGGAATTTTAAATGCGACAAAAATTTAGACCCTGCGCATTTATTACATTAATATAAGCAAAAATGTTTTAATTTGATACTTCTCTCTATACGCAGCGGTTGTGCTGGTAAAGTGTACACATTTCACCGCGAGAAATTATATTTTATAAAGTGTTTGCAATATGGGTACAAAAAAGCAATTATCCTTGATAGAAAGGGGTAAAGTTCTAGCCTGGCACCAGGATGGTGTTAGTAAGAAGGAAATTTCCCGTCGGTTACGAAAAAGCGATCATTGCGTTAGAAATTTCCTAAAAGATTCGGAAAATTACGGCAAAACCAAAAGGCCAGGGGCGACCGAAAGCTGTAAGTGAGCGGGATAAACGCATGATATTGCGGTGTGCCTCCAATTCTTCTGCCTCGGCGAGAGTTATTGCAGAACAGGCGGGGGTACAAACGCACGTGCGTAATGTTCAAAGGATTTTAAAGACGTCACCGGTAATATCACGGGAGAAAATGTTGAGAAAACCGCCACTTTCGGCGAAAAACAAAGAAGCGAGGTTGAGATTTGCTGAAGAACACCTATCCTGGAAGAAACAATGGGAAAAAGTTATATTTTCCGATGAGAAACGTTTTAATTTGGACGGACCGGATGGGTACTCGCATTATTATCATGATCTGAAAAAGGAACCAAAAGTGAAAATGACCAGACAATTAGGGGGTGGGATCTGTGATGATATGGGCAGCGATTGGATTCCGCGATAAGAGTGAGATAGTGTTTTCCACAAACAAAATGACATCTGTAACGTATAAAGACTTATTGCGTGACAATCTTCTACGTTTGGGAAACCAATGGGCCGGGCGCAATTTTGTTTTTCAGCAAGATAACGCGCCAATTCATAAAGCAAAAACCATCACTGAATGGTTTAAAGAGAAAAAGATTAAAACTTTACAGTGGCCGGCACCGTCACCAGACTTAAACATTATTGAAAACATGTGGGGTGAATTGGCACGTCGCGTTTATGGCGGAGGCCGTCAATATTTCACGGTACAGGAACTGAAAACTTCAAGAGCGACTGAATGGCAGAATATACCTCAAAATTATGCGTGAAATTTATCTAAATCTATTAATAACAGACTATCGGAAGTGACTAAGAACAATGAAGGATCTACGCATTACTGATCACTCGTTTGTTGATTTTTGTTTTACATTCGCAACAGAGCGTCTAAATTTTTGTCGCAGAAATTGTTTAAACATTGGAGTAATAATTTATT
>LR737410.1:1103332-1141897 GCA_902655005.2 Marronus borbonicus | reverse complement strand
TAAAAAGCAACAAAAATCTGATGAATAGAGAGAAAGGACCGTTGTCGTACTCAGTTCCATTCGATTTATTGGGGTAAGGCCGCACGTGTTTTATGCCTCGGGCTACAGTGACAAGAGACCCTTCCGTCTATTTGTCCGTATTTTTTCGCATGTCTTAGTTTTACGGCATGTAGGCGGTAAAAGTAAATATTTGTAAATAATATTTTTCTCGAAAGTAACATCTATCCGGTCACCGGTTGAGGATATGCATCATTCGTATCCTCGAAGCGGCCGTCCCGGATTAATGGATTAAACTTGCGTGGTGCCGAGGTTTCCGATACTTCTGCGTTGTTTGCTTTACAAAATGCATTAATGAAATCCAGCCCAGAATCTTTCTTTTTCTATGTGAGCTTTTCTGGAAACGTTTCTTTCAGCATACGAGCCAAAAAATGAACTTGCATCACAGCCATTTTATCCAGAGCATTAACCATTTGGCGTTAGCTTCAATAATAAACCTTTTTACGCTAACATTTTCAACTCTCGCTCGTCAGTTTCATTGTATTTATCCACAATTTTCATCTCTTGGTTAAACAAAGAAGAGGAAAATTATAAAACGTAGAATTTTGTGAAGTAACAACCTTTTCTTTCATTTCTGCTCCTTCAATCTATTTGAATGCAAATTTTCCTATACTTCTGTAACTTTTTAGCAATTTGTTTTTGTTTTTTTTGAAAAACAAATGATCGTGTTGTGAAATGTTTTTACTTTAAAGAAACTAGCTACAGAATTGTACAAGCGCTATCATTTTTTTTGTCGCAAAATCAGATTTCAAGTCGCTGGTTTGGTGACAAATCGCTAAATCTGATTACATTGCTCACACCATCGCAACTAGTACAAGAAGGACCTTTTTTGTGGTGAACTTACCGGTTTCAATTGTGTTTGATGTATGGACTCGTTGCCAAGGATTTCCTTCTGTTCTACATCATCGCTACCAGTTACACTGAAAAAAAAAAAAACAACAGTGTAGTTTTAAGAAGAAAACAATATCACAAAGCGTACAAAATTTTAGATTATTTTAAATTATTCTAAAGAAAAGCATTAAATAAGTCACAAACTGTTGCGGGAAAGATGAAAATTGCAGTGTCTGTCAGTAGGTGTCAGCACAATCCAGCTTTATGATACTCAAGTGACAGTTGCCCAGCGCATGCGCAAGCAGTGTTAAAATGGCTACCGTATTCGAAGGGTGTACTATAGAAGAGCAGCGTCTTTTCTGGGCAAAAGGACTTCCTGCAAAAGATATCCATAAGGAAATGTCTCCTGCTTACGGTGAGAAGTGTTTGTCGCGTAAAGCTGTGTATAACTGGGTCCAGAAATTCTTTGAAGGGCGCTCAAAAGTTGTTGACGATCAGTGAAGTGACCGCCCCGCTCAGATTGCGACAGATGCAACACTTCAGCGGGTGGAAGAGATGATTTGAAGCATACCAGCTGCAATACGGTGTTCTCGTGGTTTAAGCCTACGAATTGATGCACGATCGTTTCCGAAAAGTTTGCTCACGGTGGGTACCTAGACAACTAACCGAGGAACACAGAAGGATTCGGATGGGCTTGTCCTTGCAACACCTCTCTCGGTACGCAGAGGAAGGGGAGGCCATGCTTACTCGACTTACTGACGAGAGGAATATTGCTGCGATAGTGCCAGGCCGCATTCGGCCCGCTTGACCCAGGCGAGAATTGAGGAATTAGTGTTAGAACCTCTTGAACATCCAGCTTACAGTTCCGACCTAGCCCTAAGCGACTATCATCTGTTTGGTCCACTCAAAAAGCATCCTGGCAGCAAATATTTCGAAGGTGATAACGATGTTCAATACGAGGTACGCACGTGGTTCACTTTTACGCAGCAGGCATTGGGGCATTGATAAAGCGATGGGATAAGCTTGTTTTTTGGCTATTTCTCTAATTATTTTTGTAATAGCTTTTTGTGACCTACTTACTGACTTTCCCTCGAAGATACAACGTAAAACCACCAACTTGAAATTTTACAATGTTGTAAAATTTTGCGTTTATTTTCACTACGTAGATTCGGCCTAAATACAGTTGTTGTGAATTATTAAATATGTGCGTACGTGTCGATTTCTCGACGTAGTGCATTGTATGTTTGGGTAAAAGCGGATGTATTTTGCCTTGAAATTCGTCTAACGATCTCGTAACAGATTTTACGAGGAGATACGTTTAAAATAAACCGAAAATGCTTGTCGTTACGATGGTAAACAACTAGGGAATTTACGCAATTACTGCAGTAAATGCAGCAATAAGAATTTAACGTCTAAGCGCTGAGAAAACCTTGAGAAGAGCAATTCGCGAGAAAGATTGATGTGATTCGGGTCGAATATTAAAGAAGTTGAAGATTATCCGACACAGGGAAAAATTGTACTTTAGTCGTAGTGATTTTCATACTTATTGCTCGGCATGCTTGGGATAATGGCGTAATCGGCCAAGATTTTCAGAAACAGCACCAAATCGTACATACGGGTTGACAACCAGATCTAATTCAATAGTTATATACATCAGAGAGGAATATCTCAGAGATATACGAGAATAGCCCGAAAAGTTTCAAGTCTCAATATGAAGATGGCGTTCCTCGTTAAAGCTATTCTGGTAATATAATAGCGTATGCGTTGAAATATATTTTAGGAAATTTCAGCCATGTTGGACGCTCGGTTGTTGTTTAACGGTCGTTTGCGTCAATCGATGTTAGTGTTTCTGTAAGGATGCAAAACAAAATCGAATATCGAGCCGTCATTAAAGCCCAGGTATAGTCGAAATAGTGCGAAGGGTCAATCGGTTCCGAAAAAGCTGAAGAATGTTGCATCGGCCGGGAATGTGATTGCAACTGGAAAACAATAACAGAAGCATACTTGACAAGCTGAAGCCAGAAATCGCGGAAAGTCGGTTGCATTTGAAGAAAAAGAAAGTTTTGTTGCAGCAAGGCAACCCACCGTCTCACGCTCTAAAAATTCGCGAATTAAGGATCAAATTAATAGACTACCCACCCTATTTACCAGATCTGGTCTTAAGCAATGCTTTTCTATTTTCTAGGCTTAAGTTTCGTTCGGGAGAAATTTCATCGAATAAGGCCATCACGTTCGTAAACGCCCGTTTTGTAGAACAAGATGCCAACTACCAATAACGTAGGCTTCCACTGTCAAAGTCAGTTAAAATTAAACGAGTTCCGGGTTTGGACCGACCAAATCTGGAACTCGTCTGGAAAGAATGTTCGTGAACTGGGGAAATAAACCTCGCAACCAGAGCCCCTATTCGATCTTCCAATATTAGAATGATCGAGAAACACCTCTTTCAAAATAAGCATATAACTGGATGGAATTACACCACGAACATTCTAGAAGTCAGAACCGTAGATTGTCCAAAGCAATCTTCTAAAAATAACCGGGGAACTTTCTGCAACGTTGTTCTCATTACCTAAAATTCTACTTACGAAACCCATTAAATCAAACTTAAGGAATATATAAAAACAAATCTAACCTAAATAGTTTCGATTCAAGTAGTAGATAGGCGTTCTGTTTTCAATTTTACGAATGTCAAAATATCGTATGGCGAGCACCAGCAGAGCAACACGGATTTCGTTTATTTTCTTAATTTATTATATTTTTTTCATCTCCTCCATTCATTATTAATGAGCCGGCTAAAGATAGACCAAACACATCTAGCGAGCTGAGCGCGAACAGGTGGACACGGCGATTCCAATAGCCTGCTTCGATAGGGGGATGGTACTTTGCGTTGCGGAGCTAAATTTACCACGTTAAACAGCGTGTCTGGCTTACGCGATATGACGCAAACTTATCGACCGTACGGTAAGAAGATTTAGAAACTATACGAGAAATAGTAAAGAGTAACATCCTTTTGATGCGATAAAAATCGTTGTTAATCGATTATGATCATTTCGGGAACAACAAGAAGTCTTTGTGCGATAAATTCGGCG
This sequence comes from Marronus borbonicus, assembly GCA_902655005.2. Taxonomy (NCBI): domain Eukaryota; kingdom Metazoa; phylum Arthropoda; class Insecta; order Coleoptera; family Scarabaeidae; genus Marronus; species Marronus borbonicus. The sequence goes on along the minus strand of LR737410.1, from coordinate 1,137,923 downwards.
GTCAAAGGCAATTGATCCGATATTTTTCTCATTCAAATAATCAATTCTTTCACGTGGTGTGAGAACCGGCATTGCCAAGATGAGGGATGATGCGACGTTGTCGATTGTTTTTCCTGATTTCATCGATGATTTCTGACAAACAAATTGTTGTACACTGCCGTTCAGTGAACTTCGGTCATACAATAAAAATCTATTATATCACACTGTATACAATTATTAATACATAAAATTAGAAAAATATTAAGCATACACTCTTTTCTAAGGGATTAAGGCCATAAATTATTATGTAAAGTAGAAATATTGCGACAACCACAATAAAGTCCCTTTTATTATCATTCCAAGAATTTCTCGGAAGTGCCGATCTTTTGAAACGGGTCGTTTGGGGATTATTAACGAACAATCATTTAGAAAATATACCGCAGCATCACTCTTGTTCATTTATCGCAGGCGTAAAGATATAAATTTGCTTCATTTTACTGTTAAACGTGTATTGGTGTGCATCTGTTGTTTTTGCGCGAAAGTTTTAAGAAAATTTACTTCAAAATGGCACGCGGCAAGCCTACCAGTGTAGAAAAACGTTCACGCATTATTACGCCGTTTGAAGAAGGATATTCGGGGCGACAAATTGCTGAAAAAATAAATATGAGAAGTTCAACAGTAAATGACATCATAAAGCGATATCGGACAACTGGAACTATAGAAAATCGTGTTCGTCCCGGAGCATCTAGGAAAACAACAAAAGCTGAAGATTTGAGAATTGTATTATTAAGCAAACGCGTTAGAAAATTAACAGCGCCACAAATAGCAGCCGAAGTCAATCGCGGCCGTGAAGAACAAGTTTCGGCGAGTACGGTAAAACGTCGACTTCAACAAGCGGACCTTCATGGACGCATCGCCATTCGAAAACCCTTATTACGTCGCGGCAACAGAGCAAAACGGCTACAGTGAGCCCGTTCTCATCTAGATTGGTCGTTAGATGATTGGAAACACGCGCTTTGGAGTGACGAGTCAAAGTTTGAGGTTTTTGGGCAAAATCGACGAGTTTATGTCCGAAGATCTAAAACCGAAAAGTGATCCCGAACTGCATTGTGCCAACAGTGAAGCAAGGGCGTAGTTCTGTGTCAGTGTGGGGATGTTTCTCCTTTGCTGGGACGGGAGATTTATGCAGAGTGCAGGGTGTAAGGAGGAAGGAAAATTATTTTGCAATACTCCAGAATCATGCAGTGCCATCAGGATTGCGTATAATAGGCCGTAACTTTACATTCATGCATGACAACGACCCAAAACACACCGCGTTAGTGTGTAAGAATTATCTAAAGGAGCAAGAAGAACAGCACACCCTGAAAGTAATGACATGGCCCCCGCAAAGCCCAGATTTGAACCCGATAGAGTTGTCGTGGGATGAACTGGACAGGAGGATCCGAAAAATATGCCCAACTTCACAAGAACATGAATGGATTAATATTCCACAATCCGTTTTAACAAAACTTATCGAAAGAATGCCTAGAATAGTTCGAGCGGTGATTAACAGCAAAGGTTTTTTTCGATGAAAAAAATATAATGTTCAGTATGTTATATTAGGCCAGAATAAGTTTCTATTTATTTATTTTTGTCTTTTTCACCTGTACATACAATAAAATTGCATTTTGTTTTTAGTTTCGTTTGTTTCTGTAACCTTTTCATGTTTTTTTACCAACCGACCGAACTTCTCTGAACAGCAGTGTATACCATCCAGCATTAACTGTTCTTCGATCCTCCCAACATTCCCAACGAAAGAAACAAGCGATGATTTTCTTGGAAGCACTTCGTGAACGTTGGATTCGTTGCATCTGGGAACACCCAAATGTTCGAATATATCCAAGTTCCGTCAGGTGTTACGATGTTGTGTACGGATTTTAGAGTTCCTTCGTCGAATATTTGAAGCATTTCCTTACACCAACTGACATGAGCCGTTTTTGTGCGTTCGCACCTAAATTTTCACGCAAAATTGAATGTAATGCGGTTTTTGATATGCTTAAGGGCGTCTCTATCTTATGATAAGTCACATGCGGATCCTAATCGATCAGCATCGAAGGTGTTTGGAGCAACAACCGATTTTGGTCGACCTTCATCGATTTCCATCGGCACGACTACCATGAAATTTTGCAAACCACTTGTAACAGTTTCCTCTGATGATGCTGCATTACCAAAAGCTGAATGAAATGATTCGAGGCATTGCTGTTACGTTAGGCCCCATCCAACAAAATCCTCCACGTGAAATTTCAATTCTTTTTTTTCCACAAAATTGCTTTTTAGGTACACCGCTAGGCCAATTTCTGCGCTGAAAATTATGTACAAACGTACCGTATAGACGCAGATTTCTTCCGCCTGAAATATACGCTGTATTTATTACGCACGAGATTTATGGAACGCTTACATAAAACAAAAAGTCACATGAGTCAATTTTTCTTCGGAACTAATTTATTCTAAATAAAAAGCCGAGATGCATATGGCGCTTGTATACCTACGTACAGAAACTAAACCAGAACGTATAAATAGTACTAAATAAAATAGATCTTGCTTATTTTTTCGTTTTTAACTTTGAACTAGATACGATTGTTTATAGTGGGAAGAACCCTGCGTAATAGTCTGGTTCATTTTCTTTTCAACAACTTAATCTGAGGTGGAAAACATTGCATGCTTTAAAAATACCAGCGAACTATGTAAACAAACACGTCTTGGCTTGGTCGTGATATATAAAGGTAATGCTATAATTAACGAGAAGCTGGAAAGCAGTGCTACGATCGTAAATGCAACGTTAGGACGTGGAATTAATTGAATAATCAGGCATTCGGTATGTGCGAATTTGCACAAGACCTAATCAGTTCGTGGCGCACTTGCAGGATTGATATCTTGTATCGATGCTCTTGTCAGTCCCGTGTGCAATGAGTCAAATCAGGCACAGGAACAAATACGACAACTCTTCAGATAAACCTCGCAAGGTATCGTTTCTATTTACGAGACAAAGTTTATAGACATTATATAAAATGTAAATGAGGGTTATTAATACTTGTTATGTAAATAGTCCATTTATAGATATTTCTGGGTATTGCTCTATGAGGGGTAATTGAGACTTTCCCAGATCAAAATAGGAATTTTAAACGCGACAAAAATTTAGACCCTGTGCATTTATTGCATTAATGTAAGCGAAAATGTTTTAATTTGATACTTCTCTTTATATGCAGCGGTTGTGCTGGTAAAGTGTACACATTTCACCGCGAGAAATTATATTTTATAAAGTGTTTGCAATATGGGTAGAAAAAAGCGATTATCCTTGATAGAAAGGGGTAAAGTTCTAGCCTGGCACCAAGATGGTGTTAGTCAGAAGGAAATCGCTCGTCGGTTACGAAGAAACGATCATTGCGTTAGAAATTTCCTAAAAGATCCGGAAAATTACGGCGAACCAAAAGGCCAGGAGCGGCCGAAAGCTGTAAGTGAGCGGGATAAACGCATGATATTGCGGTGTGCATCCAATTCTTCTGCGTCTGCGAGAGTTATTGCAGAACAGGCGGGGGTACAAACGCACGTGCGTAATGTTCAAAGGATTTTATAGGCGTCACCGGTAATATCGCGGAAGAAAATGTTGAGAAAACCGCTACTTTCGGCGAAACACAAAGAAGCGAGGTTGAGATCTGCTAAAGAACGCGTATCCTGGAAGAAACAACGGGAAAAAGTTATATTTTTCGATGAGAAATGTTGTAATTTGGACGGACCGGATGGGTACTCGCATTATTATCATGATCTGAGAAAGGAACCAAAAGTGAAAATGACCAGACAATTAGGGGGTGGATCTGTGATGATATGGGCAGCGATTGGATTTCGCGATAAAAGTGAGATAGTGTTTTGCACAAACAAAATGACATCTGTGACGTATTAAGACTTATTGCGTGATGATCTTCTACGTTTTGGAAACCAATGGGCCGGGCGCAATTTTGTTTTTCAGCAAGATAACGCGCCAATCCATAAAGCAAAAACCATTACTGAATGGTTTAAAGAGAAAAAGATTAAAACTTTACGGTGGCCGGCACGGTCACCAGACTTAAACATTATTGAAAACATGCGGGGTGAATTGGCACGTCGCGTTTATGGCGGAGGCCGTCAATATTTCACGGTACAGGAACTGGAAACTTCAATAGTGACTGAATGGCGGAATATCCCTCAAAATTATGCGTTAAATTTATATAAATCTATTAATAACAAACTATTGGAAGGGATTAAGAACAATGGAGCATCTACGCATTACTGATCACTCATTTGTCTATTTTTGTTTCACATTTGCAACAGAGCGTCTAAATTGTTGTCGCAGAAATTGTTTAAACATGGGAGTAATAATTTATTATTTAGTTCATATATTACCGGAGGGGATATTTTTAAGTTTATTCTACTTTTACGAATAAAAACTTAATTAGATATGTTGCTAGTTTCGCAAAGAAATGTTGTAACCCTTAAAACCCGTAACACATCTTACCGCGTCTAAGTTTTTGTCGGGGAGTGTATTTGCTTTTTATTACAGTTGCAGCTGTCGCAAGGAAAGCCGCCGTCCTCATTGATTTTTCTTATCCACAACTGTAGGTTCTTCCCAAACACCACAATGTTCTCGAAAAGTTTCAAAATGTGCATGTTATTGCCTTGCAGAGATTGATTCAAAGCATTCAGTTTGTCAAATATATCGCACAAATACGAAAATTTCGGCAAAAAGTCAAGTCCGGCAAAGTACCCGGAGTTTTCTTTGTACAAAAGTGTGAATTTCGCGACGTAGCTCGGATGCACGCGATAAGGCGTTGCCACGTAAAAGCCGTCGTAAACTATAGTAGTATGTTCAGCTCCCATGTCCATAGCTCTTTGAAAAATCCGGCTTTCAGCGGCCTAGTTTTTATGTAATTTACCACGACACGTTCTAATATCAAATTCAATTGATGCAAGCGCTTCCCAATAAATGCGGAGCTTTGCTGCGATCCGACATTGATCTAGCTCCAGCGGTACACGTATCAATGCACTTTTCCCAATTCCAAAACTTGTCAAGCATCTCAAATAAGTCTCGAACCTTAGCGCTACCAGTGATGCTTCTGTGAAACAAAAGGAACTGAACTGGTTGGGCGAAGTGGCGGCTCCATCTACTTAGAACTTTCGGTAAACTTCGACAATGTCCTATTAGAAAGTTTTTTAAGAATACTTTATGTGATTCGAACAACTTCCATATCTTTCTAGAAAGTTCTACAAGTTACGGGAATGATCTAGACTAAGCGTTTTTGAAAGACCCCAGCATGTCTGTTAGCGTTCGTTTCAGTAGTTCCTCGCTAGGTTCCGGACGGCTGCTACTATCGATAACACCGGAAAAGTTTACCAAACAGTGCTAGACGACCGTCGAATTAAGGTTAGAAAGGTACCAAAAGACGTGGGAATCTCGAAGGACAAGATTTGGACATCTCGCGTTGGGTAGCGCGTTTGCTCACTCAGAATCAATAACGCATTCAAAGCCCTGTTAAAGCGAAATAAGTCGATGAAGCTTGGATACGCCATAGTACACTTCTGAAGCCAAGGCATCGTCAAAACAAAAGTGGATCGGCTTCGAGAAAGGCGAAGACTGTTCCATCGACGGGAAAAGCGATAGCGACTGTTTTTTTTAGGATAATCATGAAGCTGAAATAGCCGGATTGGAAGAAAGCGAAGGTTTTGTTCTTAGGCTCAAAGTTTCTCTCAGAAGATAGAGATTTTCATCGAATGAGGAGGCCATGACATTCGAAAATGCTTATTTTGCAGAACGAGGTGCCAACTAATATTTGGACGGATTAAAGAGATGGGAGCATTGCTGGAAAAATTGTATAGACTAATTTGACAAAAGGATACTTGCACCCCGTGTTAGGGTAGAATCTTTTCAAACTACCTTCATCTTCTTGAATACAACTCATTTTCTACAACAGCCGGATCCGAAAGACTTCAATTGTCAAGGCGTTCCTTGCTGATCTGTTGTCGACAGTATTTTTTTTAATTTTCCGGCGATAATAATATGTTACAAATGATTTCCACTCAACAAACATTTACTATTCTTAAAATGTGAGACTTAGAAAAAATATGTTGCGTACACTACAATATTTGGGGATTCCTCTTTTGGGCTTGTAGTATTTTGCTCTACAGACCAATTTATTTTCGACAATCACCATGACACCGGCAGAATTTTTTTTTCTGATTTCAACCATTTAGAAGGGAACTATAGGAATTTTTTGAATTGTTTGTTTTCAGCAAAATAGAGGGCGCCCATAATTAGCAAATGTACGACGTCAACACTGTTGAGCAACGAATCCTTTGCGTACAATTGTTTTATGAAAATGGGCGAACATTTACGATTGCAATAAGGTAAATTCGCACAAGATTAGGTCGGTACGAAGCGCCTTAATCAAGAAGTTTGGAGAGATGGATTCCGTTACCAATAAGGCAACACGAATACGGCGAGGGAAAGTCTACTTGAACATGCAAACACTTTAATTCGACGTCGTCCACGACAACTGAATTTTTCAAGAGCGACCACGCATCGGATTTTAAATAAAGATCCGCATCTGACAGCGTACAACTCAACAATTAAAATTTACAGACCATGTTGCAACGTTGTACATTTGTGAATTAGGTGTAAAAAACAAGATGACCTTATTTTTGCGATGAAGCACATTTTTATTTCGACGAAAGAGTCAATAAACAACATTGTCGAATTTGGGGCGGGAATTAGACGCGTACGAAACGCAACGAAAAGCAACAAAAATCTGACGAATAGAGAGCGTTGTCGTACTCGGTTCTATTTGATTTATCGGGCTAGAGCTGCACATGTTTTATGTCTCGGGCCACAATGACAAGAGACCCTCTTCCCTCTATTTGTCCGATTTTTTTCGCATGACTTAGTTTTACGGCACGCAGGCGGTAAAAGTAAATTTTTCTGGAAAGTAGGGATGGAATTTGCATGTTAATTTTAGAGATTTCCCATATCATTCAGTCACCCCAGTTGAGAATGTGGATCATTCGTATAATTAATTAGTGTTTGTGGTAAGGGGTAATAGTGAAGTGGTTCAGTGTTCCAGTGCCACAATATTCGAGTACGTGATTTAATGATTGATTAAACTTATGTGGTGCGGAGGTTGCCGATACCTTCGTGTTTATCTCCATAACATAGAGTAATAGCCAATCTAGGATTTACTCTCGAATTAACGAAGTCAATATGAAGATTTCCGTTAATATACAATTACATAACGGATAAATTCTATAAAAAAAAGTATTGGGTTGGGCCGGACATTAAGTGCACAACATGGGGAGATTCAAATGTATAACTTTCATCCATTTTCACTTACCAATTCTTACAAACTCGATAAGCTTTGGTAACTCGTTCCATGCTGTTTCATGCCACCGTCGAATTCCGCACTAATTTTAAACATAGATATACTTGCACAACACCGACTTTCCAATTTTCGAAAAACTTTACTGATTGATCGCTTCTATTGCATCGATGTGTTACCCAGTCAAGGTTGAACGGAGAGGAATTAATTTGTTATCGCGAATGGAACATTTCGAAAAGTTGTAACCTGTTCATAATGTAGCATTCAAAGATAAGATAACAGAGGAGGTAGAGTAGAGATACCGATAAATAGTTTATCTTAATGCTTCCTTTTTCAATTACGCGAATTTTTTTTCGATTTTTTACAATGTGAGCCTTGCTCCACGTTATCGTCCCATTTTTTTTTTTTTGTAAATCTGCATTCTCATTTCTTACATTTACCTTTTTTAATGAGATTCAGTATCTTCAGCATGCTGAACATTTAATAATCCACTAATAACTAAAGTTCGTCACTTTCCGTTAGCAGAAATTAGACAGACTCGTGTTCATTCGTCGCATGAGAATAGGTGCTTGTTACCTACTGGTTTCCTCCAGAATCGACAAAACACGGGTCTGTTTAGTCGCTGTTAATTTCGTGAAGCGCATGGAAAGTGGCCACAGTATTTTCAATGACTATTTCCGTATGCTTCACAGGCGGGGTGAATTAGAGTGCGCCAATTCGGGTGAGCACCATCGGCGCAGCTAACGAATGGACTCTCGCATGCGAAACACTAGTCAGTATCTAGTTCGCTGCCGCCTGGAGCGTACGTAATAGTAGCAGCGAAGTATTCTGTGTTCTGTTTTTAATAATGTCGAAGGTACGTAGATTGAGAAAACAGCTCTCCTTAAAGAGAGTGAATAGGTTCATTAAGGATTATCCGGATTTGACTTACGACGGCGTAAAAATTAAATGTTTACTGTGCGATATATGTCTAACGTGTTGGTGACAAACACATTGTAAGTGGCATGCGCAAAGGCAAATCATATCAAAACCGGTGTCGCCGCAAAATACGAACAATTCTTACTTGATCTTTGGACAATGATGATTCAGTGTAATCTGGCGTTTAGTTTGTTAAACAACGACTTATTTATTTCATTTCGGAACAAATACGCCAATAGTACATTAGTGAGCAGGACAACGTTACGCAATTATTTACCATCTATGCCTGTACATTTAGAAAATAAAATCAAGGCCGAACTGTAAAATAAAAAAGCGTGCTTGTGTGTGGATGAAACAACTGATTGCAAAAAAAAAGATTTGTCGTTTCAATGCTCGCAAAATGGAACTACACTGCCGTTCGGTGAAGTTCGGTCATACAATAAAAATCTATTATATCACACTGTATACGATTATTAATACATAAAATTAGAACAATATTAAGCATACACTCTTTTCTAAGGGATTAAAGCCATAAATTATTATGTAAAGTAGAAATATTGCGACGACCACAATAAAGTCCCTTTTATTATCATTACAAGAATTTCGCGGAAGTACCGATCTTTTGAAACGGGTCGTTTGGGGATTATTAACGAACAATACATCTAGGAAATATACCGCAGCATCATTCTTGTTTATTTATCACGGGCGTAAAGATATAAATTTGCTTCATTTTACTGTTGAACGTGTGTTGGTGTGCATCTGTCGTGTTTGCGCAAAAGTTTAAAGAAAATTTACTTCAAAATGGCACGTGGCAAGCCTACCAGTGTAGAAAAACGTTCACGCATTATTACGCTGTTTGAAGAAGGATATTCGGGCGACCAATTGCTGAAAAAATAAATATGAGAAGTTCAACAGTAAATGACATCATAAAGCGATATCGGACAACTGGAACTATAGAAAATCGTGTTCGTCCTGGAGCATCTAGGAAAACAACAAAAGCTGAAGATTTGAGAATTGTATTATTAAGCAAACGCAATAGAAAATTAACAGCGCCACAAATAGCAGCCGAAGTCAATCGCGGCCGTGAAGAACAAGTTTCGGCGAGAACGGTAAAACGTCGACTTCAACAAGCGAACCTTCATGGACGCATTGCCATTCGAAAAGCCTTATTACGTCGGGGCAACAGAGCAAAACGGCTACAGTGGGCCCGTTCTCATCTAGATTGGTCGTTAGATGATCGGAAACACGTGCTTTGGAGTGACGAGTCAAAGTTTGAGGTTTTTGGGCGAAATGGACGAGTTTATGTCCGAAGATCTAAAACCGAAAAGTGATCCCGAACTGCATTGTGCCTACAGTGAAGCGAGGGCGTAGTTCTGTGTTAGTGTGGGGATGTTTCTCCTTTGCTGGGACGGGAAATTTTTTGCAGAGTGCAGGGTGTAATGAGGAAGGAAAATTATTTTGCAATACTCCCGAATCATGAAGTGCCATCAGGATTGCGTATAATAGGCCGTGACTTTACATTCATGCATGACAACGTCCCAAAACACACTGCGTTAGTGTGTAAGAACTATCTAAAGGAGCAAGAAGAACAGCACACCCTGAAAGTAACGACATGGCTCCCGCAAAGCCCAGATTTGAACCCGATAGAGTTGTTGTGGGATGAACTGGACAGGAGGATCCGAAAAATATGCCCAACTTCACAAGAACATTTACGGAATATTCAGCAACATGAATGGATTAATATTCCACAATCCGTTTTAACAAAACTTATCGAAAGAATGCCTAGAATAGTTCGAGCGGTGATTAACAGCAAAGGTTTTTTTCGATGAAAAAAATATAATGTTCAGTATGTTATATTAGGCCAGAATAAGTTTCTATTTATTTATTTTTGTCTTTTTCACCTGTACATACAATAAAATTGCATTTTGTTTTTAGTTTCGTTTGTTTCTGTAACCTTTTCATGTTTTTTAACAACCGACCGAACTTCTCTGAACAGCAGTGTACATCGATTGCCTTCTTCAATTTTATCAGCTTCTAGACGAATAGAAGAATGCACTGCCCAAGTAATATCGAAAGCGGTGTTCAGCACATTGGAAAGATTTGAAATATCCAGAGATCAAGTCTTGATGTTTATGACAGATGGTGCCGCAACCATGTTTCTGTAGGCCGCAGGTCCCTTAAGGAACAGTGTGGTAACTTGCTACATATTACATGTAAAATTCATGCTCTACATCTTGTGGCATAGACGTTATCCACAGGTGGATGCGCTAATTGCGAGTGCAAAAGCAGCGTTTCTGCAATTCCCAAAACGTATTCGCGAATTTCACAAACTGTGTTCTCTTACCCCTGAACCACCGCAACCGATCCTTACACTTTGGGAAACATGGTTACAAGCGGCATTTTACTATTATAAATATTTTGAGAGTGTAAAGAAGGCGGTTCTATTATACAATCCGAAAGAATCCGCAGCTATCAAGACAAGTCAGAAAAAAATTGAAGAATCAGGTTAAAAGTGATTTACAAACTATTCACAGCAATTAGTATCGGAGTAGTGCAACCAATAGAAAAATTTACAAAATTCTTCGCTGTCACTAGAGGAATCACCGCAAATTGTGAAAGATGTACACGCACAGCTTTGTTCGGTGGAAGACCCAAAAAATGAGTGCGTTCTAATTAAATTTGAAAGTGTTTTAGACAACACTTGATTGCGGCACCATCTGTCATAAACATTAAAACTTGGTCTCTCGAAAGTTCAAATTTTTCCAACGTATTTAATACCACTTACTGACATTTTCAGTAATCCCCTTACCTGTTTTGCGTATCCTCGGAACCGGTAGAATTGAGCGAATTGCAATCCTGAGACCTCTGAGCCCACTTCACCCTGACCTCCTGTTGGACGCGCTGCTTCAAAGCCAATACCCTCATCCTTTCGTTTTCTATTACTTCACATCCTATACGACGACCCGAAAGGAAAAAAAAATAACCTCTATACATTTATATGACGTCGAAAGGTCATACCTTTCTGTTCCAAATGCAATTTCCTATTCCTTTCGATTTCCTTCAGAGATTCGATCGTCTTCTTACCGAGGGATCCTCTACAATTGTCTATGGCCATAGGAGAATCCGTCGTTACCTTGCTAATCCGATCGATATCGTCTTGGCTAGGACATTTCACCTGCAAACCGGATTCTAGGATGAGTTTTTCTTGAAGCATCTTCTCGTTGAATGATTGAGACATGTTGTAGTGGTCGCCGCTGGTTATTTTGGTGCCATGTTCGATGACCGAAGTGCTCAGGTCTGGCGTCATCGCGAAGGAATATAGCTGCCTATTGGAATGAAAAGAAAAATAATTCTAATAGATATTATGAGGCTAATTTGGACAAGATCAAATGGGAAATAATATCAATTCTTTAATTTTTCCTTCAGCAAATAACTGACCTCTTATCTTGTTTTTTCCCCTTCTCGCTGTCGCTATCGCTGGACACCTCCTGTTCTGATTCCTGATTGGTGTAATTCAATAGCTCATTGTCGATGATCTTCATCTTAACCCGAATGTCCTCGACGACCTTCGACAACTCGACCTTCTGGTGTTCAATGGTCCGATACTCATCGGCGTTGGATTTCGAAGTAAGGCACTGCTGGTTCTCCAATTCGGATATCTGACGCTTAAGATCCTCTATCCGCTGCGAAAGATCCAAGATCTCCCGTTGCAATTCTTCGCGGCTAGCCAACCAATCCGCTTCCTCCTCCAAATGGTGAAACTCCAAGTCCTCGAACGTCTTCCTCTCGTTGTCCAGCGTCTCTTGAGCGGCAAGGTACTCTTCGAAGACGTCATCGTATTCCGACGACGTCTTGCTGACTTCCGCCAAGCGCTTCTCGATCTTGCTCATGTTCTCCTGCGCGGATTGCAGTTTCTCTTTACAGAAACGTTGGTCTTCCTCCTGCTTCGCCTGGCAATCTTTCATTTTCTCGTCGATCTTTTGCGCGCGCCTTTGAAGCTTCTCCTTTCGCGTTTGGAGCTTCTCGAGTTCTAGCTGCTTTGATTTGTATTCTCCCGATATTAGGGCTTTCTCCATTTCGAGCTGGAAAATAAAATGATTAAAGAAATACTATTAATTAATAAGTTACTGCTTACCTCTCTGTGTAACTCCTCTCCTTGCATCTCAATCTCGGCCATTTGCCTCTTGATCTTGGCGATGGCCGTGAGATGGTCCTTTTTATTTTGCTTCAGCTCGTCGGTACGCTTCTTATTTTCCTCTTGCTGTCTGCTTCTACCTCTCTTCTCGCTTATTCTATCTTCGCCGTTCGAGATCTCGTTGAAACTACTGGTCAAGTTGCTCAAATTGAAGCTGTCGCTAAGGTCGGACTCCTTGGTTAGCGATCGGGGCGACTCGTCTAAGTCCAACGGTAGGATGAACTTGATCGGCGTGGGTTTGCGCGAATCGTTGTCTCGGTTGTGCAACTCCGGACTGCGCAATAACTGCTTCTGCTCGGATCTTATCTGGGCGATTATGGAATCCAATTGGATGATGGGGGAATCGAAGTTTGATAGAATGTCTTTTGGGGAGCTAGAAGAAAAAAAAAAAGTGTTGGTTATACTAAATCACGTACTCGAATACTGTGGCACTGGAACACTTCACTATTACCCCTAACCACAATCACTACACTGAAACTGTACGCACGTTTCGATGCTAAGCTATCATCTTCAGCATCATCAGCAGCAATTTCATTGGTTATGTTGGAAGCGTAATAGACATATTGCAGAAAATTCTATTCTGCCGTACATACAAGACATCACATTCTCAATAAAGATCTTGGTTTGTTTAAAAAGGCAAATGGCGGTTTCTTATAAAAGACACAAGGGCAAAAATTATAGCCTGCGAGCCTGACAAAGGCTTTTAAATTTAACTTGCCGGGAACGATTTGCTCACAGACAATAAAGAGGTAAATTTACCGAAAAAATGCCAGTAATCAGGGCCCTTCAATGCAAGAAGAGAAAGAAATCTATCCTGAAGGTCATATGGCCACGCATCTAGGTGAACAAATTACAATTTATGACGTCCCAGCTTTGACAGAAAAAGCGCGCATATGGCATCTAATTGAATTAACCTTTAATGAAGTTGACCTCCAATGTTCCGGTTGGATCTCTGCTTGCATCAGACATTAATGAAGATCTATCAAGTACATCGGTCGCTACTCTCCACTTGCATTATCAGCAACAATAACCCCAGGATGTGTTAGACCGTTCTTCTCGAAAAAAGCCCGGTAAAAAATCAAGAAAAGTCCTGCATTTTGACCAGCACACCAGAGTTTAAGAAAATTAAAGAAAACCATTCGTTCCAATAGGAAAAACGAAATAAGACATTGTTAGGAAAATTCTAATTCTTTTTTTTTCTCACTTGTCTTTACTGCCGACCGTGGTCTTGATCCTCGTCCTAGGCGATTGCTGAAAGTTTTGGACGTTGTTTTGCGTCGAATGTCCGATATTCTCGTAGGGGCTGCCGCACGTGTTGATCCTGGCTTCGCGTAGCTGCAAATCGGGCGATCTATTGAGATCTACGCTCTCGTAACAGTAGTTCGACGCTAGTATGACGTTTTCGTAGGCGTTGTTCTGCTGCTTCGAGATGTGCTCCGCCTCGAACCGGAAAACGTGAGTTTCGGCGGGATGGTGGGGCGATTTCGTCAGGTAATTCGGCGAAGTGGCTATGAGATTGGGCGAGATGCATTGCCTCTTGTCACGAGGTAGGGAACCGTTTGTCTTTATCCTGGGGAACAGAAAAATGATTAATATTTATGATAATTCAGTTAATACGAGGGTAGCGTCTTAAGTTCCTTTCGTATTAAGCATTAATTTGTTCGCAGTGAACCACGCATTAGCACCAGACAGCGAAACTGATTTGTCCTCCTTACTACTTTTAATAGTGATAGAGGTATCATCGGCGTACAGACACACTTCCACTTCCGACAGGACACTAGGCAAGTCATTTATGTAAATAATAAATAACACTGGACCTAACATAGATCCCTGCGGTACACCACTAGGAATGTGTTCTATCTCTGACTTACACACATTCCTGTGAATCATTTGTCTTTTGTTAGATAGATGTGATCCGAGCAGTGCAATTGTTTGGCCTCATTTTCCATAAATTTCTAATTAGTGTCAAAGGTCTAATGGATTCATCCTACCTGCTTCCTTTTAATCAAGAGCATTATTTACGAATCTTAAGGCACTCGCAATTTCAGAAGTAAATGTGAAGAATTGTCCACTTGATGAAAGTACCGCTAAGATGGTTTTTGAGAAGTTGAAAGAAGAAACTGGAAAAGCGGGAAAAATGAAAACCATGTAGCTAAGAAAGATTGGCTGTAGCTGGCATGGCATTGTGGACAGTTGAGAGGCCGTAAGTGCCGGTAAGGAAACTGCATTTTCTTTTCCCGAGACAGTCAAGGCTATGACAGAGGAAGTGGGTGCATTTGGTGTGTTCTGGGAGAAATTTTATCGCACGCGAAGCTCTTTCCAAGCTTTCAGGATATTTCGACAGTGCTTATTGGCGGAAATGCAGCAAATCATAAAGTTTCTGGGACAGCTTCCGCCTTTGCATGTCTAAGCAGATTCCCTTGAAGCTGCCGCTTTACAATTAATATTGCATCCGATCACCAAACACAATCAGTTTACTTCAACCGATCGACCAGGGATTCGTTAAAACGTTCAGTTAAACGAAGCTACGAAGCAAAGCAGACTTTTGGAAACATTTCAATAATTTGGATGTCGTACACATTGTTGGAAAAACCCACAAGAAACGTTGTCAATTTTACTTTGAAAATGTTACATAAACAACACCAAAAACTGATCATGTTACTGATGCAATAGAAGAAGTTGTTAATCTTGCAGGACAATTAGATTAAGGCGTCAATGGTGATCATATCAACGAGTTATTGGATTCACATACTCGGAAGCTGATGGCTGATCAGCTGCTGGAGATGTATGAGCAAAACGTCACTGAAGATCCACCAGAAGACTCCAACGAAGAGAACGGATTATAACAACATATAAAAGAATATAAAATAACGACCTGATAGTACTGTGAGGTAGTATGGAAAACAACATTAAAATATCGGCACACTGGGCACCACATAAATTTAATTAATTAAACTTATGTTGTTTGCCACAAAGGAATGTAATTTTTACTTCTTCTTTTCTTTAACCGGTTAAATTTAATTCAATTTAGTTTTACTATTCAAAGTTCCGGTTTATTTTATAGTGAAAAACAAAAGAAAAGAAGAAAAAAGGAATAAATACGAAAACTTGTAGTACCTGCTATGTATCGCCATATAAAGTAAAATCTTCGTGACACAACTAAACAAAAGCAAATAAACCCGCATCGATCAGCGAAACGACAGATACGACGAAAGATAACAACTCATAATCACCTGTTGGGTGTCATCGGTTTATTGGTCTTCTCGCACTGCACCTGCTTCTCGTATTCTGCGCACATGTTCAGGATCTCTTCCAGACGCGCCTGTTCGGCTTTCTCCAGCTCCTGTTCCTTGATTCGGTCCGCTTGCGCCTGTAATTTCAATAATAGGATCCTTTGAAGTACACATTACACTGAAGCCAAATGCAAACAGTACACTAGAAGAGCGCACTTTGACGCAATTCCCGACTCTTGTAATCGCGTATCAGTAAACACCTAACGCACGTATTATGCCGTTCGCTCAAGCGAGATCTCAAAAAATTAAAAAGGCAAATATTGACGGAATGTTTCCCCGAACAGATAACGATGTTATTATCTCCGACGATACCGTTACAAAACAAATTTGTTCACAACTTCATAGAAATCGTTGCTTATATCGGAGCTAAGGGACCGTTCAAATGCAGTGATTCGCTTCTAGGTTTATCGCATTAGCACGTAGAACGACTGTTGTATTCGAGTAAAATGACATATACGATGACTCGCATAATATGTACAAGGTGAAACAGTCAAAACGACCCGTGGTCTAAAAAAAAAAAAAAGGAAGGGACCTGTGATGAAACTTTGTCAGTTTGGAAGTTGCTCAGCTATAACGAAAGTGTGTAATCTGCCCTTTAAATTCGCCATAATTTTTTTTTCCAAAATAACTTCTGAGCAACTAAAGATAGAAAAGAAATTTCAATAGCGGACTTGCACCATTTAAGGAGCTCCTCCGGTTGGGGTCGATCTTCATATACAAGGTGTTAGAATAAAGACGCAGCAACATGTGTTACGGTGAACAACACAAAAGTATCGGCAACCTCCGCACCACACAAGTTCACACATGTTCCATATTCCAAACTAGCGACAAGACATTTTAATTGTTCCACGTTGTACACGATGTATTAAATATGTTTCGCAGAATCGTTACACTTTGTGGTTTGGTTTTTTGTTTGCTTGGCATATCCCTAGTTCATTATTACAGTGTAAAAGTACAGTGCCCTCTGAATGGGTTAACATCCGGTATAGAACATTTAAGTTATAGTAAAATAGATAAATGTTGTCTTTGTCATTTGTCTGTGCTTGAAAAATTAAATGGGGGAATCATCATGGGAGCTTGTCAAATTTGAGAATTTTTTTCCAGAAAATTACAAAATTTTTTACTAATTTGCACTCTAATGCGTTTTTTTTAATACGATACAACCTCCGTATTGGAGAAAGCATTATCGATCACATTACCGAATTTAACGAATTTTTCGATTGTTTTAAATTTGAAGGGTAAGAGGGTCGCTTCATTTGATAATTTTAAAGCACCAATAAATGGAAAAGTGGACATTTTCCTATACTGATTAATAGTAATAGTAATAACAGCGTGTATATATATTTACAAACTTCATATATATGACATTCGTCGATTGGCTGCCTTTCCACAAAGCCTGTGACTTTCCACAAAAGCGTACTGACGAGCCGTATAATGAGAAAACGCGCGTCTGTGCGTGGTGGATGGTTGTAGCGTAAATTAATTATTAGTATCAATAATAGTAACAATCGTAATAATAATATCAACCTTGACGGTGCTGATGTTTGTGTTTTCTTGGAAACAAAAATCTATTTCGGGGCCAGTCTTAGTACAAGGCACTGCACTGTACGTGAGCTAAGGAATATGTGCGTATAATTACAACAATAATAAGTAATAAGAGAGCAAAGATACGAACAACAACGTATTATATCCGCTTTTTTATGCTATTGTTACGCTACGTAAGCCGATATCGCTGACGTGTGTATAGTAGGTTCCATTATGGAATTGAATTAGAAGAAAATATTAATTCTAATGATAAGTAAAATGTTAAAATAATTGAATTTGGAAAAACAATTTATTCTACACTCAAAATTAGCAGAAAAATATCTAGAATTGCGCAAATGAATAACACAAAAATTACTACGAAATTTGTAAATTTTAGTTAGTTCGTTTTCGGGCAAGTTTATTGTTGGTTTCTTTTATACAAAGTAGTTTTATCGACATTTATTTTAAGGTAAGATGTTCCTTATTTTTTTTTTTATATTTAGGCGATACTCAAGATTCTTTTAGAGAAATGCCTTCAAACCGGTATTTATCTCGAGCAGAATCGGAGGAAGAGGCGAGAAAGATTATGGCAGGGAAAGATAGTGATTTCGATTTTGAGGATAGTGGCAGTGATTGGGAGGTGGAACCGATGGAGGACTGCCTATTTTGTCAGAGGAAAAAAATGGTGGCAATGAGGTGAACTCCGACGATTTTAGTTAAACCCAACAACGTAAATCTGAAAGGAAAGAATAGTCATAAATGGTCGGTTCATCCATTTTGTGTCGGGTTCGAAAGATGAAGCAAAAAGTAATCTTATTACACGCAAACGCGGTAACAACAACGTGTCACCTATCACAAAAGAAGAATTACAAGCCTTGTTGCCTGCCAAAAAAGGCAGCTATCTATCTGCCAGACACGACGATTTTTAGTTCTTTCTACAGAGCCTGCGTGTGTTGTTGACTGGACTATCTCAGATTTGATGCGTGGGATTTATTCTACCAATACCAATAAAAAGAAGATAAATAAACCCTTTTGCCCCCTACTAATATATGATAGATTGCCTTGCTAAGACATGGATGAGGAAGAGAATATCGAATATTAACTTGCTTCGAAACATTCGTGAAGATTTTGCTGTTATTTTCAATGTTCAGAAAGATGCGATACTTGGAATTTCCCAAAAGAAAAAGCGCTTTTGTTCTAGTCAAAAAGGATAGATGACAACGACGTACTATGGATAGTATTTTATATAAAGTTGTCCAAAAATATGTTGCATTATTTTTTTTAAGTTCTTTTAACAAAAGAAGGTGAATTTCTTTTGATAAATTTTACGAAAGTCCCGTATTCAGGTATTTTGAAGCAAGTCCTGTAGGATTAAATACATCATATCAAGACTGAAACTTCAAAGATGGAAAGAAGTTTCTGTTTAAGAAGTTCCTAGCTAATACGGTAATTTAAATCAATTATAATAAAGGCAGCAGGATAAAAGATATATTTCTTAGCAAAAATGAAAGAAGAGCTTAGCAAAATGCCCAAAGTGATATCCTTCTGTTTCGAAATGAAGTAATTCTTCTAAGTAGAAGTCAGAATTTTCCAATGTATGTCTTTCATATATCGGTCGATGTAGTTCTCGGTGAGACACTCTGTATAAATCTTAACGCCGCTCACGATGCCTTTCAGAAATTAGCTGCTGATGCTAAATGCCCAAGGATAAAAAAATTGCGAGATGTTCTATTTGAAAAAAGAAACGATGACGTAATCGTCGAAACACCCTGTATATTGGATATAATTTGTTAAAAACGGAAAACAAAAAAAAATTGCCATAAATCGTGATGTTATTGTAGCGAGGTCTCTGTTTAGATGTGACTCCGCCAAAAATAATTTATTATTATTAAATTTTATATATTTATTATTAGAATTAATTTTGTTAAATAATTATAAATATAAAAATTAATTGTTTTTAGTCTATATCCGACATCTAGAATATAGAAATTATAATTACTGCAATCAACCTAGTTTGTTTTCCCCACTATCGTGCAGATGGCGCTACAGGTTCTATTTCTGCATGAATTCAAAGCACCTAATAGACGACCTTAACCCTCATACTACCATGAGGGTCACTGAAGACCCCATGCGTGTATATATATGTACATAATAATTTTTATTGAAATTTACATCGTTAAAAATTCGACAAAAACTTGACTTTTCCTAACTGCTAAGAACCTAATCTTCCCAGCTTGCATAGTTTTGCTTAAAAAATAAGTAAGTCACATGTGGGGTTACCAGTGATCCCGCTTATTAAATATGCTATTTTATTATCCTTTTCTTATTTCTTAATTTGTTGATATTCTAAGTCTAAAACATGTCTAGACCAGGAATTGTTTTGTACGATCTAAGCAAATCTAAGGACAAGAGGTGCTTAAACAATATCCTAGCACCAACAACATTCGATCAATGTTAAAAAAAAACAACAATAAACAACTTCAAAATAAAATCAATTCAAAGTAGCCATTATCTGCACTAGACATCAAGCTCCACCTTTATTCTAAGGTTTTTTAAGTTTTTATTCCGAGATAATAGCGAATGGCAAAGAAATCTAGCATTTTGTTCGTCGTACCTTTCTGGTAACGTCCCACCGCATTTTTTGCTGTGGAATACGTAAAAAAGCGTTCCATATAAACGCATAGACACTCCATTGGTAGTAATGTTTTTACGAACGCAAAGCTGATCGTCAAGAACCAATTACAACATCAATAACTAAGACGATGCCTATCCGCCCGCCTAAAATGTTAAGGGTTATTAATGCTTGTTATGTAAATAGTCCATTTATAGATATTTCTGGGTATTTATTGCTTTACGAGGGGTAATTGAGATTTTCCCAGATCAAAACAGGAATTTTAAATGCGACAAAAATTTAGACCCTGTGCATTTATTACATTAATATAAGCGAAAATGTTTTCATCTGATACTTCCCTTTATATGCAGCGGTTGTGCTGGTAAAGTGTACACATTTCACCGCGAGAAATTATATTTTATAAAGTGTTTGCAATATTGATAGAAAAAAAACAATTATCCTTGATAGAAAGGGGTAAAGTTCTAGCCCGGCACCAGGTTGGTGTTAGTAAGAAGGAAATTGCTCGTCGGTTACGAAGAAGCGATCATTCCGTTACAAATTTCCTAAAAGGTCCGGAAAATTACGGTAAACCAAAAGGCCAGGGGCAACCGAAAGCTGTAAGCGAGCGGGATAAACGCATAATATTGCGGTGTGCATCCAATTCTTCTGCGTCGGCGAGAGTTATTGCAGAACAGGCGGGGGTACAAACGCACGTGCGTAATGTTCAAAGGATTTTAAAGGCGTCACGTCATATCACGGAAGAAAATGTTGAGAAAACCGCCACTTTCGGCGAAACACAAAGAAGCGAGGTTGAGATTTGCCGAAGAACACGTATCCTGGAAGAAACAATGAGAAAAAGTTATATTTTCCGATGAGAAACGTTTTAATTTGGACGGACCGGATGGGTACTCGCATTATTATCATGATCCGAGAAAGCAACCAAAAGTGAAAATGACCAGGCAATTAGGGGGTGGCTCTGTGATGATATGGGGAGCGATTGGATTCCACGATAAGAGTGAGATAGTGTTTAGCACAAACAAAATAACATCTGTGACGTATAAAGACTTATTGCGTGACAATCTTCTACGTTTTGGAAACCAATGGGCCGGGCGCAATTTTGTTTTTCAGCAAGATAACGCGCCAATTCATAAAGCAGAAACCATTACTGAATGGTTTAAAGGGAAAAAGATTAAAACTTTAGTGGCCGGCACGATCACCAGACTTAAACATTATTGAAAACATGTGGGGTGAATTGGCACGTCGCATTTGTGGCGGAGGCCGTCAATATTTCACGGTGCAGGAACTGAAAACTTCAATAGTGACTGAATGGCAGAATATCCCTCAAAATTACGTGTTAAATTTATATCTATTAATAACAGACTATTGGAAGTGATTAAGAACAATGGAGGATCTACTCATTACTGATCACTCATTTGTTGATTTTTGTTTTACATTTGCAACAGAGCGTCTAAATGTTTGTCGCAGAAATTGTTTAAACATTGGAGTAATAATTTATTATTCAATTCATATATTACTGGAGGAGATATTTTTAAGTTTATTTTACTTTTACGAATAAACACTTAATTAGATATCTTGCTAGTTTCGCAAAGAAATGTTGTAACCCCTAAAACCTTTAAAACATCTTACCGCGTCTAAGTTTTTGTCGGGGTGTGTACTGGTAAAACAGGAGACCAGTGTGAACAAAACCAAGGCAAGTAAGTTGTCTTAAAGCTAAGTAGGGATTTGGAAAAATGCTACCACCGATAATTTTTTTACCAGCCTAGATTTGCTAAGAACAATTCGACAAAAAAAAAACAGAACTTCCTCAGGAATTAACGACTACGCGGCGTTGGAGGGAAGTATATTCAACAAAATTTCTTTATCGAGATTGGCTTTATCTTAGCCTCTCACCGTCCAAAAAGGGGAAAAATTGTAACTTTGCTATGCATCATACACGATAGTGGTGAAGTTCTTGAAGATGAAAAGAAGAACCCGCAAATAATTATTATTGATATAATAATTATTTGCGGCAATTGATAATAATAATTATTAATTACAATAGAACAAAATCACGTGTAAACACCATGGATAAGCTTCTTCGAACATACACCGTAAAAAGACAAACAAGAAGATGGCCGGTATAACTAGTGCATTGAACGCTTACATTATATGCATTCGTATAAATTAATCTCAAATTTCGAAATTTTTAAATGTGCGGTTTTAGAGTTAACCGTAGAGAATCTCACCCTTGGCAGTAACTTCCGTAACGGCTTGCCGGTAAACTCAACGTATAGGAAGATCCTGCTGGCTGTATGAATAGCAAAATGACGATTAAAATAAAACAAAAAAAGCCCGCAACCCCCAAGAAAATCAACGAATGTTTATGATACCATGTTACTTCGAGTTACAAAGGAGCGTTCGTTTGTGCCAAAGTGTTTTTATCAATCTCTTGTAGCTCTCGAGAAAGACCCATTTCAATGCGCATCCCCTTACCTCTGCGGTACGGGAATTAGATACAAGTCCTATTTTAATAAAACTTACTTGATTCCTGCGTAATTCCGCTTCATTTTTCCTTTGAGCTAGATTCTCCAGGCTACCGGACACCCCAACATAGAGACCGCTACCTTTACCAGGTTCGCAATCGCCATACTTCTGCGCCAAATTGTTATTACAAACCGGGCTTCCGCTTACGCTCCGACTGAACGGCGATTGATTCCGGTTCAAGTTGGGAGAAGGCGTCGTCGTTCTGCTCACGTTCACCGTTTTATTCAGATTCTGATTCGGACTACCCGATGTGTAATTCTTGTTGTTCACGTTGTTCAGATCGTTGCTGTGCTGATCGCAATTGAGATTCTGACTTTTCGGAACGCAACCGTTTTCGTAGATGATCACCTGTAACGAATTCATTTGTTCTTTGCGTGCAATTATATACAGCGTGTTCAAATTTTATTCTACAGCCACTATTTAACCCTGTACCTTAATCTTTTTCTGTAATTTCAAATGCAGCAACCTAGACAAGATTATATTTTAATTTTCTGGATGGAAATCCATCTACGTATAGAGATGACTGTTTCACATACCCTGTTGTTGATCGTCTTCGTCTCGTTCAACGTAACGTTCACGTAATTCGGTGACTTCCTCCCGAAGATCTGGCGGTACGGCGTCTTCACCTTCTGCTTCTCGTTGTGATTCAATTCGGAGTAGTTCAGCGCTGACTGGGGGAGGTTCTTCGCGAACGTTTGAAGATCCGGCGGTGCCCTACCGAGGACGTCTTTAGCTGGCGTATTCACGGTGACCAGGTTTGATGAGAATACCTTCGGCGATATGGATTTCTTGAAATTTTGAGCTGCCAGATATTCGAACTTGGATACCTTGGTCATAATACTGGATGGGGCGTCCTCGTCGGAGAAGGATTCTCGCGGACTTTTCCGAGGAGCTACCGGGGGTTTCTTTGTGTACTTCGGCGGGTAACTGCTGTCGACTTCGAATGTGATAGCCGCCATTGAGATTCGGGAATTTGGTAGCACCGCTTTCATGAGTTTGGCTTCGGCTGGATGGTTGAAACGCATGTAGTTCGATCGGCCGATCGTCAACATAGCACCTGTTAACAAACAATAATAAACTATACTTAATAAAAATCTGAATTCTGAGATGGAAGTTTTCTAATTTGCCCAAAATGTAAGAATCATCGTAAACTAAAGCAGAAACTTCCAAAAATAAATGCTTATACAGATTCCGATTGAACCATTCAATCCCGAAGTACAGAAAAAAAAAAAAACGAGCTTCAAAGCCTCCAAAACATCTTCGACCGAAACAATCGCATTCCTCAACTCGTTACGTGAAATAAAACCATCGAACCATCGTAATCGCCCTAAAAACGTTCTCGCTGCTATCTCATCTACCGCCCCGAGCGCCTTTTCCTTTTCTACTTCTTCAAACGCAACGTGAAATTCCCCGGAATCGCGACCATGGAATGTCGTCGCGGTCGTCCTAGGTCATCCGATCCGAAGAACATTAAGATCTTCGGGAAAACCGGTTAGTTCGCCGCGGATCTGGTATAAATGTACAAGTATGCAGATGGGCTCGAGCTGTTGCGTTCGGCCTTACGTCGCCGGCTCCGTATAGAGTCCGCCTTCGATTCATGAATGAAATAAAAGAAAAACGAGCGACCAACGCGAGATGCGAACGAAAACAACGCGAAGAACAGGTCCGGATCTAAGACTCGCAAAGTATAATAATATTTAAAAAAACATGTTTGATATTATTATATTTTGTATGTCTTAGATCCGGACCTGTTCCTCGCTTTCGCTGTTGCTCGCTTGTTTTTCTTTTATTTAATTCATAAATTCAAGAAATGGATTTTAAAGGCGTGATCGTTGGCAATAATGCAATGGATTTAACGGCTTAATGATAATGAAACTGACCATTAACTAATGTCAACAACGCAAGATCGCCACAATTAGTTTCCGAATTGGCAGATGGATCAAATTCTCAGCATTAGAAAGATTTTTAGGTGTTACAGTTCGCGAAATACACTCAGAAACTTTCTAGGCTAAGCAATCCAGAAGGCGGACAAACGAAACGGGCGATAAACAACAGATTCAAAGAACGCATAGTTCGTTAGCGCTATGGAAGAATCGAATCGTCAAGTGCAGCATAAGACATCATTGGGCTTTGTTGAAATCGGAATTTGATGAGAGATTTGTCCTGAATTAATTGAACGCCCTATATATTTCTTATTGGACTTAATTTTCCAAATTAACAAAGGAGGTTGCCAACCCGTGGTATAATCCGTCCTCTGGGTCGAAAAAATCAAAAGCCGGCTCTGAGCGATAAAGTTCTAACGTATAGAAAATTACTGACGTCGAGAAGTTGTTTACCTTGCGAAAGTCGAGTCGGACAAGTCACCGGCACACCATCTATCGACAGATTCTCAGAGAGCGGGTAGATTGTGACGATACCGTCGCAGTTTTCGATGTGGCAGTGCATCGGGAGAACTCCGGTTCCTTGAACGTTGATATCGGCGCTTAGACAGCTGCCCAGCGTTACCCGACCTGGAATCGAGAAAAAGATAGATCTTTTAGCTGCTGCAACATATTATAATAAACATGATGACAACTTATAAATAAGCTTGGAGAAACGAGTACACTTTCCGTGCGATTCACAAAATTAGCAAAGACCGGACAGACTCGTGTTTTGTCGACTATCGGCGAAACCGCTATTTCTTATGAGACGAATAAACACGAGTCTGTCTAGTCTCCGCTCGTTTTTGCAGTTTTGCTTATAAATGTGCAATATTTTAATTCTGCATTTTTGGATTGAAGCATAGTTACATATGGTTTATTTAAGCGAAATATCTTCATTTTCCTACGCCACTGGAAATCGATAGCAACTTTCGTAAACATCACTCACCGATTTATGGTTAGTTTTATTTTCTTTAAAAAGGGGTACCTACACTACATCGTGTTGACCGCGGAAGTGTGTTAGTTGTACCACAAATTGGAGAAACTTTGAAAAAAAAAATTAAAAAAAATTCAATCTACGAAAAACAAAATAATGACGAAAAGTTAAAATAAAATTAACGATAAAGTTGCGCGTGGCACCATGAATCATCTTAATAGAATTGACAATTTCGGAGAGACTTGGGGAGCTGGCAACGATGCGAAAGCACGTCATTAAGTAAGTTATATATATTACAAAAGCAATGGCGGTGCGTGACCTCTCGAAAGGAGGCGAACATCTTTGAAAAAAAAGCAGGAATTCGTTTAAATCTCAAAAAATGCGCTTCACAGGCGTCGGTATGGGAGTGGTCGTTCGAGCGTGTGTAATATATGCGCAAGCGATCTTATTGCAGTAGTAACGCATCCGGTATGTGCTAGGCGGTGCTTTGCACTTCTCACGTGGTCTGTTTTTGACCAAAGCATTAGAGATACATCGCAAACGAAACATTTTATAGTTGAGTGTAGGCTTTCACGACCGTAATCCATAGTAGAAATGTCTTTCGGGTGATGTCGCGTAGTTTTTACGTTTTAGTAAATTTTACTTGACGTTTCGCTGACCATGCCGTCAGCTTCTTCAGAAGATTTCTAAAGACTGGTGGTAAGATCGCTTGCGCATATATTACGAATCACACACCAGAACGACCGCTCCAATACCGAGGGATGTGAAGCGCACGGCGGAAAGTGGCGAGCTCTAGTGATAACTCTCTAAAAACGTAAAAATACGCAGGATGTTTCATTTAAGATAAGAAAGTTGACTCCATTTCCGGTTAGGCCGGAAATTAAATTGAACTATCAGCACAAAAAAAAGTAAGTACGCACAAAAAAAAACATGTTTCTTTTTTTTCCTAATAACACAGTTTTTTATCGTTAAAACCTCATTGTACGTTCAAGTGCGCAAATCAGTTTTATTTTTTTTTTTTGCGTGTGTCAGCAATTCACTGCTTACGTTAGCGTTGCGCAAATTTGTTAAGTGAGCAGCTGCTGTCGTATATACCGGCATATTGTTGATAAGGAAATGTATGTATATTATACATATATGTACATAGGTGGAGGCTTGGAGTTAATTTTACGGGTTAACATTGCGTCATCAGGATATTATCAGGACAAACAAAAAAGAGAATGTTGCGCCGGTAATTTTACACGTTATACAAGTGTCTAGAAACAACCAAATAACAACGTAATCATTTGTTTTTTGTTTTTTTTTTGGAAAAATCGTGAAACATGTGAATTAATGTTTAAAAAAAAAAGAATCTTTTAATAGTAGCAGTGTTCTTTTTACAATGGCCTTGAAAAAGTTCCTCTATACACCCATTTTCAAAACGTTCGTACATCGCTGCTGCTTCAAACAATTTAGAAATGGTTGCGTGGAGATGGAGTATCATATCTCTCACGTTAGCGCCAGCAAATCAATTTTCATCAACCTTTATTAAAAAGGAAAATAATGGTTGATGAATGCATTTGCTCTGGCAAGAATTATGGTTACCAACCAGCTTCCACCATAACAGCAGTGATGGGGAAGACTGCGATCTGACAACTTCCCCCCGACTTTAAAAAAGAAACAATCACAAATTCAACTATCAAATAAAAACGTACTGGTGAATAAATGCTGCCAACACTGTCTCCATTCGGTGGGAAAAAAAACGCACGTGAAATTCTGATTTGAACTGAAAGCGAGATGGACCAATTGATGCAAGCGGAATTAGAAGAGCTCAGATGAATCCTTTCTGGAAGATTTGTATGAACAAGAAGACGAAAATGATTTGAGTCTTTCTGATTGGGAATTAGATGTTGGAGAGGTTGGTCTTGACGAACATTATTATCTGGGAAGGGACGTACAGAGCCAACCAAAGGTAGATCGGTCCCATATGCTAGGTGTAAAATCACCAGCAGGCAGAAAAAAAAATCTTTCTTCAGAACAGAGGAAGTAATGAGCATGTACAAATAATTAGAAACAATTATTTGTATCTGCTCCGAAAGATAAACCGGGAATTTACAAAATTGAAAACAGCGATAGGCACCAGATTTAAGGAGCATATCAGGTGTTACCGCTTCGGTGGGTTAGACTCGTCAAGTACAGCACAAGGCATAAACGAAACCAGGCGCGAAACGGTCTACATAAAAAGCAACAAAAATCCGGCGAATAGAGAGAACGAACTGTTGTCGTATTCAGTTCTATTTGCTTTATTGGAATTTATGCCTCGGGCTACACCGACAAGAGACCTTTCCGCCTATTTGTCCATATTTCTTCGCATATCATAACTTTACGGTACGTAGGCGGTAAAAGTAGGTATTTAGAAGTTTCTCACATCACTCGGTCACCGATTGAGGACGATTCGAGTCCTCGAAACGGCCCTCCTGGATTAATCAATTCATTAAACTGTGGTGCGGAGGTTACCGATACTTTTGTGTTGTTGACCATCCTACGTCGCAGTCCTTGCTATCATTATTAAAACATGATGAAATGAGAAGGCATTATCTTGGGGATATAGGAAAAAAAATTGAGATTTCCGTGACTGAATACATATCTTGCTTGATAAAAGCACGTACATAAATATTTCTCTGCCTGAACCGAATTACACGTATCGTAATACTAAACGCGTTGATTGAGCGATGAGGTGATTTCGAGACGTTGTTTTTATGTCGGAGTCGGAACCCTTTTTTATGTTGTTTATCTATTCGGGCGTCTGTGAACGTAATTCCTCCTTTCCACCGTTTGGAACGATGCACCTATGTAAGTAAACGGTTTTATTGTGATCGTATTGAGACGATAGCGCCGTTTATTTGACTTCTCGAAACGTGAAACTTAAACATCGTAACAGAAAAAAAAAAGATAAATTAACTGATATAAAGAAGAAAGAAGTATATGGAGTGTCAACGTGACGCATGTACACTGCCGTTCAGTGAAGTTCGGTCATACAATAAAAATCTATTATATCACACTGTATATAATTATTAATACATAAAATTAGAAAAATATTAAGCATACACTCATTTCTAAGGGATTAAAGCCATACATTATTATGTAAAGTAGAAATATTGCGACGACCACAATAAAGTCCCCTTTATTATCATTCCAAGAATTTCTCGGAAGTGCCGATCTTTTGAAACGGGTCGTTTGGGGATTATTAACGAACAATACATTTTGGAAATATACCGCAGTGCCATTCTTGTTTATTTATCATGGGCGTAAAGATATAAATTTGCTTAATTTTACTGTTGAACATGTGTTGGTGTGCATCTGTCGTTTTTGCGCGAAAGTTTTAAGAAAATTTACTTCAAAATGGCACGTGGCAAGCCGAGCAGTGTAGAAAAACGTTCACGCATTATTACCCTGTTTGAAGAAGGATATTCGGGGCGACAAATTGCTGCAAAAATAAATATGAGAAGCTCAACAGTAAATGACATCATAAAGCGATATCGGACAACTGGAACTATAGAAAATCGTCTTCGTCCTGGAGCATCTAGGAAAACGACAAAAGCTGAAGATTTGAGAATTGTATTATTAAGCAAACGCAATAGAAAATTAACAGCGCCACAAATAGCAGCCGAAGTCAATCGCGGCCGTGAAGAACAAGTTTCGCCGAGTACGGTAAAACGTCGACTTCAACAAGACGACCTTCATGGACGCATCGCCATTCGAAAACCCTTATTACGTCGGGGCAACAGAGCAAAACGGCTACAGTTGGCCCGTTCTCATCTAGATTGGTCGTTAGATGATTGGAAAGACGTGCTTTGGAGTGACGAGTCAAAGTTTGAGGTTTTTGGGCAAAATCGACGAGTTTATGTCCGAAGATCTAAAACCGAAAAGTGATCCCGAACCGCATTGTGCCAACAGTGAAGCAAGGGCGTAGTTCTGTGTTAGTGTGGGGATGTTTCTCCTTTGCTGGGACGGGAGATTTATGCAGAGTGCAGGGTGTAATGAGGAAGGAAAATTATTTTGCAATACTCCAGAATCATGCGGTGCCATCAGGATTGCGTATAGTAGGCCGTAACTTTACATTCATGCATGACAACGACCCAAAACACAGCGTGTTAATGACATGGCCCCCACAAAGCCCAGATTTGAACCCGATAGTTGTTGTGGGACGAACTGGACAGGAGGATCCGAAAAATACGCCCAACTTCACAAGAACATTTACGGAATATTCTGCAACATGAATGGATTAATATTCCACAATCCGTTTTAACAAAACTTATCGAAAAAACGCCTAGAATAGTTCGAGCGGTGATTAACAGCAAAGGAGGTTTTTTCGATGAAAAAAA
Organism: Marronus borbonicus; assembly: GCA_902655005.2. Classification (NCBI taxonomy): domain Eukaryota; kingdom Metazoa; phylum Arthropoda; class Insecta; order Coleoptera; family Scarabaeidae; genus Marronus; species Marronus borbonicus. Next base: position 1,108,260 of record LR737410.1, on the reverse strand, counting down.
AATAGAACGTTCGGTATGTTATATTAGGCCAGAATAACTTTTTATTTGTTTATTTTTGTCTTTTTTACCTGTACATACAATAAAATTGCATTTTGTTTTTAGTTTCGTTTGTTTCTGTAACCTTTTCATGTTTTTTACCAACCGACCGAACTTCTCTGAACGGCAGTGTACATCAGAGAGGAATATCTCAGAGATATACGAGAGTAGCCCGAAAAGTTTCAAGTCTCAATGTCTCAACATCTCTGAACGGCAGTGTAGATAATGATATTTTGGTGAAGTAACAGATGGGTGAAAGTACGCTTGCATTTAAGCATATAAATTTTTAGGTTTAAAGTGATGTTTTCTCGTGAAGGAAACTCAACTAAATATTAATAATAATAATTTTAGCGCATTATTTAATTCTTAACTTATTAAAAATGAGGGGTATTTTAAACGTGATGTGACAAAAGAAATGCCCAACATGGAATTATTTTGTGGTTTAATTAAAAAAAATTGTTAAATTGTTTACTTACAAAGTTATTATTCTATGGTTTAATTTTAAGAATTTTCAAAATATGGTTGGACTTAAGATATTTTTTTTAATAAAACCATTCGAAAATAATATTTTAAGTAATTCAAAAAAAAAATTAAAAAAAATTAAGCGACAAATAATCATTTTTAAAATCACTTGTTTGCCGTTCTTCAATTACCTATACTGCCTGATTTAATTTTAATCAAACCACATTTAGTAATGTTTAAAGGTAAACCACAGAATAATAATTTTCAAAATTTGTTGGTTGTTGTTTTCACCCCGATGAAGCTTTAAAAATAAAAGCGAACTATCGTGCGTTTTGCAAACGCTGCGGTACATGTAATTCACGTTTTGCAACTGAAAGTGAAATTGGTAAGTTTCTCTTCTACGTAAAGCAATTGTTACAATGATCCGTTATAGGTGAATGTTAAACTTCATGGATATTTGAGTGCCGGACAGAAGGCAAAGCGGCCTTGTATACGTCAATGCTCCTATGCGTGATGCTGAGCAATTATGTAACATTTCCAAATCATCTATTCTTAATTCTTTACAAGAAATTTGACTTGATTTATCTTGTTACAAATTCGGAATATTTCTCCTGAAAATGACGAAGAAAAGTTGAAAAAGATGAAATTTGAACAATTTCTGAACTTGATATCATTCGACGTCGAATCACTCTTCACCAATGTACCAGTGGAGGAATCACTAGAGATCATCAGGCAACAACTAATACCAAAAGGACTACAACCGGATCTGATTGATTTGGCGAGACTACCTTGCCTTACTTCGACTTACTTCCTGCGGAACGGAGAATTCTACGAACAAGCGAGTGGTGCTGCAATGGGATCTCCTCGATCACCTGTCATCGCCAACATCTTTATGGAAGCGTTCGAAGCCATCGAATCTAGCAGGATGAAACCTAAATGCTGGTACAGACACCTTTGGCATATGGCCGCACGGACCAAAACGAGTTGGGGAACGTGACTTAAAGCAGTAGAAAGAAAAATTTCGTTTAGCTTCATCTCCGTTTGGAGAATAAATAGACTTTGTCAACCCGCTGATTCACCCTCCGCAGTTATACGTACTTCATTATCATCAGCGCTACAAACATAGGGATTTACCAAAATAAACGCCGTCCATAAAGCAATTCTATTTCTGTTTCATTTAGTCGCGGTCCCGAGCCATTATTCGAAAAGGAAGTAGGCTTCGTCATTCCCCATCTATCCATCACCAACAGCCGCGCATTAAGGAGTAGGTCTTCGTTCTTAATTAGAAGGCGCGTAGCGCGCATCTGACGAGGAAGAAAGAGACAAATAAGAACACCAAAACGGAGTGGAAAAACAAAAGAAATTAATTGAGAATCCCATTACGGCTGGAACACGAATGGACCACCTTCCGGTACCGGCGATGCGGCCAGCGAGCTAGTAAATAGATGCAACGATAATATTTTCTAGGCGTCCTTCTCCAAGATCGAGTTACCGTTGCAAGGCGACGCGTGTCATCGGGCGCGTTTCCTTTGTTTATTTTGGGAACAAGTTCGGGCGCGAACATCAGCCTTCTACTATGATTAACTTGCGCTGGTAGTAATTTCGGATGTTTCTATGGTATCGAGGCGGCATTAGATTCTTGCATTTGCATACGTCTGCGCAAATCAAAGCTGAGATCGGCGCCGTTTTCGGGGTCTCTACACCATCATTCGCCACAGTGAAATTTTGGGCTGTTCAGTTTTAACGTGGTCCTATCAGCTTGGTTGATAATGAACGTTCGGATTGACCAAAAAGAGGATTCTATGATTTTGCTTTTGATGTCTTTTTCCAAATTCGTTTTTAATTATTTTCACTCTTGGGCGATAATGGGTTAAAGAGATGCGAGCATCGCCGGAAAAAATAACAGGAAAGTGGAAGAGACTTACAAGGAGACAACGTTGAGAAATAAAGCTGAATTTGGCTTGCTTCCATGTTAAGCTCGAAATTTTTCAGACTAGCCTCGTGTATGCAACGCGATAATTTGGAAATGTCCAAGATTTGCAGCAAAATATCACGTTCTCTCACGAGTACCACTCAGAAAAACGAGGCGAGAAAAAATAACGATTCTCCTTTGATTAGCCCCACTTAACACAAGCGCTAATGAATATGGGAATCGTTTGTTTCAAGCACTTATCACCGCTTTCGTCTATGTTCTTGACCCTATTTAACCGCAGTCGAAAACAAACATGGAACATGACATAATACTGGCGATGCGTGTATGTATTTCTCGGCTTTCAATATTACCAGTTTATGCGCTAATCGGTCCCCTCTTAAGAATGTATTAATACGTTGCCGCGTGCACGAGTGAGCCCGTCGTCCTCTCTCTCTCTCACTCGAAACACGGCTATATTCAACGCATTGTGATGAATCCGACACGAATAAATTCTATATGACGTCCTTAAGGGGGCCACTACCGTCTTTTGGCCGAAAAACTTTTTTTTGATTTTAAAAAATAGTATCACCTTTCCTGCACCTAATGGCGACGATCTAATAAAATTTGAGGCACCAGAATTTGCGAAACGATATCTTTTTACTTCCGAATCTCACTTATGATATAATTATAAAAATAACGATTTAGTATTAATATTCTTCGGCAGCATGCGACGGAGATAGCCGACGAAATATGAACTTTTTCGTAAAATCGGCTCTCACGAAAAATGTTTTTTCACATTTCGGAAGGTTTTTTTTTTTAAACTAACAGCGATGTCAACACCGTTCTTTTTCCATATTGTAAAGCAATAATAGAAGACGATTTGCAACCTGTGATTTTTTTAAATTTCTACCGGATTCGGAGAAACACAAAAAAGAAGCTGATAAAAGGGAGAGGAATGTGGACGCTTACTTTGGAGAAAATTATTAAAAGAAATGACCAGCTGCAAATACAGAACGAGTTGAGAGATATAGAATAAAAAAAAATCAGCGAAATCCGCCGAAGAAAACGGTACTTAAAGATGACAACGTCTTGACGGCGTTAACAGCCACTAACACTTAATTACCTCACTTAAAAAAAAATAATTTTTGCAGGAAATATATGGTAAACATTTCTGAATAAAATGAGACGAAGAAAAAGGAAATCCATTAAATAGAACCGGAGATATTAAGGTTAAAACAAAACATTCACTTCTCGGTCGAAAACGGCAGCGACACCTTGCGTATACGAGGGTATTCGTCCTAAGTTTTCACCGACGACCCTAGATGGCGCTAAACATCTCTAAAGAGAAAGATGGGCATTTTTTAGAGACTCATCAACCTCATTCAACTTTTCGTCATGGCCCTGCTCCTCTCAGTGACAAATTTCGTGAAGAGCGGCAAAAATCATTTGTTCCAAAAAACATCGGTGCTGTGCCCAGCATGATTGAGCAGGACGAGCATATGGCTTACCGTGAGATACAGGCATCCTTGCATGAACGTTTAAATGGGGAAAGGATCTGCTGCGGAGATATAGAACATCTGCTGAAGACCTTGAAAAGCATGTTCCTCAAACGCGATATAATTTTGGGGCCACGTACTGTTGACAAATGGAAAATTTCTTATATTCAACTTCTTGCAATTCTTATTTATTTTTATTTTAACAGTACTTTTAATGCTGCTAAGCACTGTTGTTTCTTTTTAAAGCAGGGTACGTTGGTCACTATTCAACTTACTCCCGTACTCATTGATACGTAGTGCCCTTCTATTATTCTGTAGAAATCTGGCAACGTTTGGCGTTTTCTTCAAATTGGTTTAATATTTTATTGACTTATCGATGCGGTAATATAGTTTAGATTGACAGTGGTAGAACTATGTTCAATCAAGTTCATCACGTGAGCGTATAAATTGAAAATAATGGCGGCCATTAAGCGTTCAGCACGACCCATTTATTATCAGCGGCAGTTAGTTTTAATTGGCTAAATTCCTCAATAATAATTTACGTCAGAACAAGCGGATTACATTTCCAAACACGCCAACTTACATATACACTCCGCTGCAAAATATTATTCCGGAAAGATGGAAAATTGAGAAAAATGGTTTTTAGTTAATTTTAAAGCCACTCCTATGAGGGTAGTCCGAAAAGATTTAAGCCTCAACATGAAGATGGGATATGCGTGGAAAGATACTTTCGAAAATTTCGGCCATATTTAAGCGGAATAAGTCGTCGATTAATAAATGTAGATGAGACTTGGATACACCTGAATAGTGGACTGGGAAAGGCGAAAATGTCCATCGCCTGGGAAAATTATAGCGGCTCTTTGTTTTTCTTTTTTTTTTAATCGACTTTTATGAAAAAGGATAAACAATAACGCATCATTACTTGATAATCTAAGGGCAGAAATTACGGGAACGCTGCCGCATTTGAAAAAACAAGGAGTCTTGTTCCACGAAGACTACAGCGGTTGCCGTAGCAAAAATTT
>LR737410.1:1071709-1088332 GCA_902655005.2 Marronus borbonicus | reverse complement strand
ATGGCTTGCCGTTATACAGGCTGTTCTAAATACGTTGCCAAGGTGGACAAAATTTCATCGATACTATGCTACGATAAGAACCAAAACTTGGATCTCTAGCAAAGACATACACTGTCGTTCAGAGAAGTTCGGTCGGTTAGTAAAAAAACATGAAAAGGTTACAGAAACAAACGAAACTAAAAACAAAATGCAATTTTATTGTATGTACAAGTAAAACAGACAAAAATAAATAAATAAAAAGTTATTCTGGCCTAATATAACATACTGAACATTATTTTTTTTTTCATCGAAAAAAACCTCCTTTGCTGTTAATCACCGCTCGAACTATTCTAGGCATTCTTTCGATAAGTTTTGTTAAAACGGATTGTGGGATATTAATCCGTTCATGTTGCGGAATATTCCGTAAATGTTCTTGTGAAGTTGGGCATATTTTTCGGATCCTCCTGTCCAGTTCATCCCGCAACAACTCTATATGGTTCGAATCTGGGCTTTGTGGGGGCCATGCCATTGCTTTCAGGGTGTGCTGTTCTTCTTGCTCCTTTAGATAGTTCTTACACACTAACGCAGTGTGTTTTGGGTCGTTGCATTGCATGAATGTAAAGTTACGACTTATTATACGCAATCCTCATGGCACTGCATGATTCTGGAGTATTGCGAAATAATTTTCCTTCCTCATTACACCCTGCACTCTGCATAAACCTCCCGTCCCAGCAAAGGAGAAACATCCCCACACTAACACAGAACTACGCCCTTGCTTCACTGTTGGCACAATGCGGTCCGGGATCACTTTTCGGTTTTAGATCTTCGGACATAAACTCGTCGATTTTGCCCAAAAACCTCAAACTTGGACTCGTCACTCCAAAGCACGTTCTTCCAATCATCTAACGACCAATCTAGATGAGAACGGGCTCACTGTAGCCGTTTTGCTCTGTTGCCCCGACGTAATAAGGGTTTTCGAATGGCAATGCGTCCACGGAGGTCCGCTTGTTGAAGTCGACGTTTTACCGTATTCGCCGAAACTTGTTCTTCACGGCCGCGATGGACTTCGGCTGCTATTTGTGGCGCTGTTAATTTTCTATTGCGTTTGCTTAATAATACAATTCTCAAATCTTCAGCTTTTGTTGTTTTCCTAGATGCCCCAGGACGAACGCGATTTTCTATAGTTCCAGTTGTCCGATATCGCTTTATGATGTCATTTACTGTTGAACTTCTCATATTTATTTTTTCAGCAATTTGTCGCTCGAATATCCTTCTTCAAACAGCGTAATAATGCGTGAACGTTTTTCTACACTGGTAGGCTTGCCACGTGCCATTTTGAAGTAAATTTTCTTAAAACTTTCGCGCAAAAACGACAGATGCACACCATCACACGTTCAACAGTAAAACGAAGCAAATTTATATCTTTACGCCGGTGATAAATAAACAAGAGTGATGCTGCGGTATATTTCCTAAATGTATTGTTCGTTAATAATCCCCAAACGACCCGTTTCAAAAGATCGGCGCTTCCGAGAAATTCTTGGAATGACAATAAAAGGGACTTTATTGTGGTCGTCGCAATATTTCTACTTTACATAATAATTTATGGCTTTAATCCCTTAGAAAAGAGTGTATGCTTGATATTTTTCTAATTTTATGTATTAATAATTGTATACAGTGTGATATAATAGATTTTTATTGTATGACCGAACTTCACTGAACGGCAGTGTGCATATTAACAAATCGTTTCTGCGTTGCCTTCGAATCATTCTACTGCAGCTGGGTATTAACAAGTCTACCACATCCCAAGTTCCTAAAACATTTACGTTAACATCTACACAGTTATCTATAACAGTTAAGCAAAAATAAAGGCCCAACTAAGGCTCCGTCGGAGTTCGTCGTTGGCCGGTCAACTACCATCATCATCTATCCAGTTGACGTTGTTTCTAAGCGCATCCAATTAAAGGTCATTAACCCAATTCAATTCCGTCCGTTTAAATTAATGACGAAGATGTCACGATTTCCTCCTCACTGCTACACCCTTGATGCCTCGATGAAAGATGGCTGTATTTCTCGTTCTCGTTATTGTTTTTCCTTATCTTGCTACTACTTTGTTATTTGTTATGATTCGTTTAATTTATTGCAATTAATAGTAATATTTATTGGAATTATCGCAGAAAAGTGTTCAAGGATATAGAAATATACAAAAAAAGATGCAAAATTTTTAATAAAATGAATACAACTGAAGTGATTGCGTAAGAAATGATTTACAGAGTAGAATGCATTAAAAATAAGGTGTGCGTTTCGCGGATAATAACGGTAAATTTCAATAATAAACAATAAATGTATTTATTAATATAAAGCCACCGCCTGCGATGATCCATTTCCAACCAGCCCAATGGAATGAATCTTAAATAAGCATCTTGAACTTGTTGCCAACCTTTTCTGGACCACCGCCCCCTTTAGAAGGTAAAAAAAATCCAACGCCCTGTCATCTATTAATGGTTAATTCCATCGGCTTCCATCAATCGCCTCTTCCTTTACAGTAAATTAGCTACTGCGCTCAGGTATAAAGGATAAAGGTAATGCGATTAAAAACTTTCTCTTCTTCTCACAGATGAAGAAGAATAAATACACAAAATTTGAAACGCCAAGCACTCGTGCACGAACTCATAAATGCAGCTGAGTGAACGTACATAAATGAATTTTTCCGAACTGCCGCAACGCTTCCCCCCATTTGCTTCTGGACTGCTACCGCCTCCATGGAGGAATCCAGCGACCACTGGGGGGCGGTATCGCCCCCCTTGGGAATCTTTGGTCTAGACGGAGACCATGTCCAGCATCACAAAAATTGAATTGTGAGAAAATTAAACTTTCGCGCAACGTTAAAGTCTAGAAGTGCTTATTGGGATATGGTAACAAATTGAGCAAATTGAATTTTTTTTGTTAACGTGGTGTTTAAACCTGAGATCGATATTTAGCTCGAGCTTGAGGTTCTTTGCCGTACCTGCAACGCCATTTTTAACACATAAAATGCTCAAATCTGCCCTCCTTCTACCGGACAACAAAGCAGTTTTAGCGGGGTTCGGTTTTAAACAATGCTTTTTTGATAGTGTTGCAAGTGATCCCAAACCGGAATTTATGCGAAAACACGCGTTTGCTGGATAGAGTAAGAAATGGGGCTTGAAGTACGAGACGTGAAATTCAAATGCAGCAGTATAAAGGGTCTTCGTCGAATATTTTTATTCTGCCTAGTAAGATGGCAAGCAGATCTCATATTGACAATATCACCAAGATTACCAACATTTTCATGCAGTATGTTACATAACTAAAAAATATAATGCTAAGATAGCTTAGCTTCCTCATGGTATTGATGGAATAATTCACGGCAAACGCAACAAAAGGAGAGAAAAAAATTACACTAACACACGGACATGTTTCTGCCTACCCGGCGTCATCAGCGTGGTTTCGAGAGTAATTTTTTATCTCTACCTTCTATCGCTGTTGCCATCTCGTGTTTAGCAGTCAGAGAACTGCTCGAGGGATGGTTTGGGGAACAGTACCCGGTGTATGTCGCTGCTTCCTGAACGGCAGGTATGCGTTTCTTTGGCACTAGAGGGCGCCAAGAAATGTCGAGTTTGTCGTTTTGAAAGTTGTGGCATTGACTGTGAGGCAACAGCGATAGAAGGTAGAGATAAAAAAAAATTACTCCATATAAAACCATGAATTATTACAGAACAACCGCTTCGTTTTACATAAAAGGTCCGAAAAAAAAAATTTAGAAAGTAGCAAAGCATGAGATACAATTTCAAATTATTACAACCAAGTTTCGACGTTTTACGAACGTTGCCGACAGAATTCGTGATTTTGTCGCTAAATTTGGTGATTTTTCTGGCTCTCAACGCCATCTTCACGTTGAGACCTGTAACTTTTCAGACCGCCCTCGTAATATAGCATCGCACATCATAAAAACCGATCGTTTCAGGCACACGAAGAAGGATAAGAAAAATATACTTGTAAAATGTGAAATTTTGCACTACTTCCGCCAACACCGGAAATTGAATTTTTCCTTATCGGCGTGGATACATTACATACGTAAACAGAAAGTAAAAAGACAGAACACGCACATGTGAGAAGCAAAAACTACCAGAAGGATCATCGACATGCTTACGGCATGTGTTCTTTGCTCTAGCTTCGATGCACTCCACGCACATACGCATAAATTTAGCAATCTCAGGGCGGAAGTTGTCGCATAAACAACGTTAGTAAACTTCCCAACGCGGTCGCAGTAATAATGGGTAATAATCGGGTGCGTACGAGAAGCAGTGCGGCATAACCGTGTTACTAAATGCACGTTGAATTTATGTGAACTTCCTGTTGGAAGGGGAAGATCACCAGCGATGGTTATTTTCGTGGAAATCGTTTGTTTGGTTTATTAGCGTCGACGCCACGGTTCAGATCCGCACCATGATTAACTTCTGCGTTCTACACTCTAAACAATTGCAGTAATTTTACAACTATGTATGTGTTGGGACAAATCGCAACTTTCCAAAAAAAAATACACCGTTTCGATGAAACGATCTAAAAGATAACGATTCTTTTAGATTTTGTGAAATGCTTCTGTTTTATCACGTAATCGAGGAATCGTTTTTATATTTTCGCACTAGGCATGGAAAAAAAAGATTAGAATAACAATAAAAATTTATTTTTCAATATAAGCCCCTTGCTCTTGGATAGAAGCATTTAGCGTAGCCATTGTTTTCTCGGTAACCGCGGGAGCAAGAAAATCAATTCTTTTGTAACGAATTAACAACAAAATATGCGATTGGTTTAATGAAAAATTCCTTTGGTTTATCTGCGAAATATCTTTCAACAGCCGCTGTAAATATCGCCCGTCGTCCATAAATTTAGAAAGATTGCGGCACGAAAATTAAGATTACAAGAAATTAGGGCAAGATACGAAGAAGAAACAAATAACGAATTTATAAAACTTGGAAATGAAAAACTGGAATGGAACCTAGAAGAGAGATAGATTGCCTTTAAGGAAGTTACAAAAGGAAAAGTGGAAGAGATAAGCGGAAAAACAAAATATAACAAAAAATCTAAAGAGAACTCGCAAGCAAAAGAAGTAATAAAATCCAAAAGGACAAAGAAGAATACAAAAGAAAAGCATTAGAATAAGGAGCTAAAAGGAAAGAAATCAGATCGATAAGAAATAAAAGAAATTAACTATGGACAGAATTAGAGGATATATGTATGTACGAGGGAAAGTCATTAAATAAGTCACAAACTGCTGAGAACTGTGGGAAAGCTGAAAACAGCAGCGAGCTATTTCCCTATCTGTCATTAGGTATCAGCACAATGATACTCATATATGATACTCAAGTGACAGTTGCCGTGCGCGTACGCGCCTGCGTACTTCTTCACTGAACTTCACTGAACGGCAGTGTAAGTCGATCAGTCTAGTCCCAAGTAATTCTCATGAATTGTTTGTAAATCTCTTTCAATCTGAGTAAATGCGTGACTACACCAATAAGATCGTTTGCGCATATATTACGACGCCTGTGAAGTGCACGGAAAGTGGCGAACTTTATTCCATCCTCTTCGTCCGAATATTTGGGAAACGAACGTTCAAGCGATGAAGCCAGTTTCCACAGTGATCTATCGCCAAAAGGCTCTGTCAATAGGATACATCCTCTTGATAATCCTTCTATTAACTCGTATATTATCAACAGTACGTGGTGGCAACCAGCTGACTTTGATATTAGTACTAAAACAATTACGTATCACGAGGACAGGATCAGGATTGTATTTCTTTACCCAATAATATTGTAGATAATAAAACGGTGACGATTATAGATCTTAAATCTAATTTTGTATGTGAAAATTTGGAATTTTTTTTTGTGTTTTGGGCACATACAAGATTGTAGGTAAAGGACTTTTAAATATGATACAACTTCTGTATTTATTCCTTTCTTTTATCTTTGATACCCGAGAACTTCCCATCGTAAATATTAAAGATTATATCCGTTTATAAATAAATGGGGTGTAAGTTGAATTCCGTTCAAAAACAAATTAAAACAAAACACGTCAGACCCAGATGTTCCCTTGCGTTAGGAGATTGTTTAATACTAACAAATTCTTTGCAAAATATTCATAACATCCTCATTTTCAGATGTTTACCGCACATTGCTCGGAACGTAAAACTCATTTAAGGATCCTTTTTACGTAACGTAACAAACGGTTTTCATATGCAAAACAATCCGGTCGGATTGCTTCACGAAGACACCTGGCCTTATGATAATATGCACTCACCTTTCGCAGCAATTCCAAAGTTTAGGTAACGGCAGGAAAGCGGACGAAATCAAAATTACGGATCCGCAACGGCTTCGTACAAGATCACATATTTACCAAACTAAAAAGAACTCACACTCATACACAAGAAGCATAGGCACGCGGGGATGGGAATGACGAAGGATCGCTTAAAGAAAAAAGCGGAACATAACACCGCATACGCACTAACATCGCCGCGAAGGTTCTAGCGCCAACTGAAAATGTAAACAGAAAAATTAAAGTTATGGTCCCCGCTGGTGAAGCTGCCTGCCCTTTCTCACAACGCGATGATTTCATCCTTTTTCCTCGTAGCAGATTTGAAGGCGATAGGGAGATCATGACGTAGCATTCGGAAATGGCGTTAGGCGCGTTCAACCGACGCGCTTCCAACCGTCCGTCTTTCATTACGCTCAATTAAAAGCGATAACTTGTAGATATCTTAGCGAAGAAGCGAGTTGATAGATGTTTAACAAAGAGAGGATTAATTCAAAAGGAATAAAATTCACCTCCAAAATTATGTAATTCATGGATTGAGCTTAAGTATGAGGGATCGTTATAAGTGAACAAGAAATAAAAGCAAATAGAAAAATATGGGAAAATCTATGGGTTGCAGCGCTTTTATTTGAGAACTATTAAGAACACTTCGTTCATTAGATCTGTCCTTGCTGTTAAAGTATTATTTTATCTACCCTTGCGGATGAAATAACACTAGATCTATCAATTTAAGTAGTACAAAGCACTAATCCACAATTGTTTCCTTTTACAAATTGAACAAATTGATTGTGTTTACATATTTTAAGTGTGACTTACCCAATTTATAAACGTGTAGGTACGCCAATGGAAACGGTTTCAATGATAAGCATTTTTAAGCTAATAATTTTCATCGACAATCATTTTGATATGTTACTTTTAAGAGCGAATACCGGTGTATTTCCTCAGATAAAAATGTAGATATTACGTATGCGTTTCCGAAATAAAGATGTTCATTAGTGCATTATAAGGGACCCGTTTATATATGAAATTATGAGAAATTTCGAATAAACGCATCTGCGATAAATTAGTTTATCTTAGCATTTAAGTCCTTAGCCTCTTAAAGCCATACTAAACTGAAAGAAAATAATTGAAACTACCTTACATCCAAACCTGCGTTTAAGTAACACTTAAGATAAGGTTGTACTATGAATCCCATCATAAATCAAAGGCGCTGCATTTACATTGAATATCATATAAGTTATTCATTAATTTATAGGATGTTAAGGAAGTATTGCTGTTTATATTTAATGTAAATTTTAACAAATTTAAAGTTTACGTTTCATTTAACCCGAAATATTTAAATCCAAGGGTTTATATTTTGGATTCTACTGCACGAACTTCACACCAATTACATCTCCTCACCTAACCTCACTTCCCAAATAGTTACGTATTCCTTGTATTATTAATTTTCCTTTCTATTTCTTCTTAGCGAAAAATATTAAATACTCTACACGAAATGGGACGAAGATATTACTGTGATTATTGCGATAAAACTTTCATTGACGACTTGGACGCTAGGAAGAAGCATCTATCAAGCTCCCATCACATTAAACTCAGGAAATTACATTATGAAATGTGCAGAGGTGATCCCTTAGGCCTTACTAATTGCTCCACTACTAAATATGTCCGCTCCTTTCAGATCCAAGGTCGATTCTTGCAGAGGAATCCGTGAAATTACCCTGCCGTAGATTCATGCGAACTGGAAGCTGTCAATTCGCGGGAAATTGTAAATACACACATTATACTTCGGAGGAATTATGGAATATTAAGCAGCAAAGTATGTGTTCATTTAAAGCACTTCGATGACGAGGCGACTTTTGCTAATTTTTCTCTTTGTAGTCGAATACGAGGAGTATGAAAAGGGCAGAGTTCAGCAGCAGGTGCCCGAGTTGCCCTCTTTGGAATCCTGGATAGAGAATTATAACAAGTTGCATAATAAACAAGAGGAAAGCGACTTTGATTGCTTCTGGAGCTATCCCGATCTGCTAGAGAGTAGAATGGATTTACCATCTTCGATACGGAAATTTCAACCTGAACATTTTATCGATGACCATTTTGAAGAATGGGGTGTTTGAAAGATAATACTTATGTTCCTTATGCTGTGATATATATCTTTCGATAATCGATATGTTTCATATTTCGATATTTTTTTTTTAGTATATAATAAAATAATACCAAGCTATGTTTTTGTAAAGCCATATGTTTATTATGAATCTGCGGCTCCTACGGATATGTTTCATTATAAAAACGTAGGCCTCCACGGCCAGAATCAGTTGAAACTAAACGTGTTCCGGGTGTGAACTGTGTCATGTCGTTGGTTAAAATAAAACGACGTTTCGCCCACAATCGTATGGGGCTTCTTCAGGAGAGTGATGGCAACAGTTAGCATGGTAACTCAACGTGTGTCCTGTAATAGAGTTTTGCATTTGCTTATGCTTTGTGCATCCTCATTTAAATTGTCTATTACATCTGCGACTTTCTCCAAATTGTCTGCGTAAAATAAAGAGGCTTCTAACCATGCCCCCACATCTTGTTACGACTGAAGGTGGAGGTAAGGAAAGTGGTAGATAATTGTCTTTGTATAAAGCAACTCTTGCAGGTGCTTTCCAGAAAACTTGTTTGGTGTGAATAATTAATTCATTAACATTCGGAAATTGCTCTCTAATAAATTCCCCAACTTTAAGGATGGCGACCCACTGGAGGTGAAACTTACGTCCATCATTTTGACCCTGAATCAAAACGCTACCTAAAGCACTCCAGGACTCCGGTCTTCCTAAGAATCTTAAAGACAGAAAAAGTAATGGCAACTATTTTTGAGATTGTCGAGGAGATTTTAACGATTGATTGTCTAAATAAGTAGTACGGTAACAGGAGAGTGTTATGCACGGTTTCAGAGATTCTATTGCACCAGTCCACAAGTCACGACTTTTAAAAGCTGCCGTTGATGAATGACGTCGACCTTATAGTTAAGATCTAGCTCCAAGTAACTATATTTCGTTTTCCCATCTCGTCTATGCCGGCTGTGGTGTCTGAGAAATATCCGGACAAGCCTATTTAAACTCACGAATGGAGGTTCGGAGAATTAATAAAAACTTTTTTGGTAGAAACTACGAATTGATCTACTTTCGCATAACTGTTTCTAATAAACTCAGCTAGAAGATGACACGGATGGAGCAAACAAGTTACACGAAGCAATTGACGATGAGATTGTTTTAGTTACCTTCCAGCTTGACCATGTCCGAACCCCCATCTGTAACCAATATTACAAGTCAGGTTACTGATATATTGAACTTGCCAAAGGTATTGATTATACTACTATCGTTTCCGCCTTGCGTCTTCTGTAACATTGCACTACGTAAAAGAAGAGGCGCGGATGCCACATCGTTTTTTAAAGAGGGCACTAACACATTTAAAATACAATTCTTTCTCGCATCCATTGTTTCATCCATCGTCAGCCATATTTTTTTATTTTTTAACTCTGCCTTGATTTGATCCGTAATCGTGTTTTTCACCCTCGGTAATTTAAACTGTAATTGATCTGCTCCGCGCCAATGAGTGTGCACTCGTTTCTGCTTACTTATTACCTTATCAGTCACCTGAAATGTCCATATCTAGATTCATGTTTATCGTATATCAAACATTGTTATCATGCGATAAAACACATAATGTGAAGTTTCCCATTTCTTATAAATCAAAATGGAATAGTTGTTGGTTTAGTTAAGTAGCTGAGGTTGGATCAAGCAATGTGCAACATTATAACAGTAATAATAGAAAAATTCGTGATTTAGGAATACCTTTCATGCAGTAAGTGTCCGATTCTTTTTTTCTTTTATTTACTTCTGATTTTGTTTCTTTATTTTGCTTCCTTATACAATTCCTTTATGAAATACATTGCGTATTCAAGCATACGTCTCTGTAAAGAACCGACTTAAAAAAATAATTAATTAGCAATTACAATATGGTATCTCATTGACCCGTATGATGAAACCTTATCCATGTTTCGTTATCCTCGCAAAATTTCCCCGAAATATAAGTTGCTTTGTTCGATTGATCTCGTTAATCTCAATAACCTCAGTAATCTTTAATTTTACATGCAAAGGAGATGCACAAATATGGATAGTGTTTAAAACATTGATGTGATGTGTTTCTAGATACAAATCTTCATACAACGAATTTCTGAAGAAACACGTACAGTCAAGTATTTCCCCCTTATACTAACATTTCAAGGACAGACTAGAATTAGCGATTTCTATTTTTTTTTGTGAACAAACTTTTGACCTTGACACGAGTCCATGTGCGTTTTTGATATCACGGGAAATAACGTCAACTTTCTTATTTTAAATGGTACACCCAGTATATGTTTGCGTTTTCGGAAAGAGCATCGAAAGGCAAATCCAACGATACCGCACATGTTATTAGATTTTGCCACCTTTTCAGATCAATTGTGGCTGTTTCCTCTGTGAGGCCCCGATTACTCATGTGCCTTCTTGAGCATACAGGGTCCTGTTAGCAGGCCCGCTATTGTTCTAACAGACTTCCTGTCTCTGCTTAGTAGGTTCGTTGTAAATGTAGGCCTGTGTCCAATCAGAAATTGCTTAACCTGTCTCTGACCTGGTATGATCTTCCACCAGTCTTGAGATTTCTTATCTCTCCATTGTTTGGTGGTTACTTTTACTACCGTATATGCCATTCCCACCGAGCGCATTGGGCAATTTTCAGTAGTTGACGAGCCTGCTCGGGCTAATTCGATGGCCTTTGCGTCCTGGTACCCGAGCCAGTTCGGCTTCCCGGCCTATTGAGTGCATCCGTGCAGTCCCACAGTTGCCTGCGTGGAGTGCAGCGCTTTTATTACTGCTTGACTGTCTCAATAAATAGCAACAGATCGATTATCTGCTTGTCGGTCTAATTTTTTATTACATCCCAGCACTGCTACCATTTCGGTTTGAAATATTCTGGCGCTTTAAATTAGGTTTAGTGATTTAATTACAGGAGGTTGGCCATTCATTTGTCTATAGTTTGTTAGACTGGATTTCCCTTCCAGGTTTGGGAGCAGCTGTTGGCGTAGTTTTCACGCCACTTAGCCGCCTTCTTGCCTCTACTTGCAATGTTTTCGTCCAACATACCACCGAATCATATGTTATCATTGGTCTGATTACCCTCATGTATGACCACAGCATCATTTTTGGGATTAATCCCTACGTCTTTCCACACCTTCAAACAACCTTCCTCCACAACCTTCAACATCTGCTTAAGGCAATAGTAGATTTGGTGATGGTTTTAGTGATGTGAGAGTTCCATGTATGTCTTTGATTGAACCATACTCGGAGATATTTTGCTACAAGAGATGCTCACAGAGGGGTGATAATACTCTTCCTGTGGGGAAATACCCCCCCCCCCCCACCTTGATACTAGCCTCCCCCAGAGATGCCCTTATCCAGCAACAGATCCGCCAAGGGGCCCACTATTAAATGCCCCCTCAATGTCTAGAAAGGCAGTCATTGCCTTCTATTGACTTAGAGATTAGTCGATTTGGGTCATATAGCGCTAAGTCAGTTGACCTCCCTGGGTGGTATGCGTATTGACGATTGCCGAGTGGTTGTGTTGTTAGCACCTTCTTTGTATCTGTCCATCAGCCGCTCTAACGTCTTTAGTAGAAAGGATGGCAAACTAATGGGTCGGTGTTAGATCAGAGACTTTTCCCCCTTTGGGTATGAATATGACCTTTGTCGTACGCCACTGGGTTGGCATATATCCCCATGTTTTTGAAAATATTATTGAGGTATTAGCACCTCGGCTCCAATTTGGGCTCCAATTCACCCCGGGAGATTTGAATGGTTTGAACTTGTTTATTGCCCACCTAGTTTTATTTGGTTTAGTCAGCTTTGTGGCCAATTTCCAGTCCTCTCGATTTGGTCTACTTGGCCTTTGCTCGAGGCTCCTATGTTCCTGCTAGAATTATTGAAGCTGGAAAGTGGGCCTTTATAAGCTCCTGCAAACTTTCCTTCTTAGTTTCAGTGTAGTTATCGCCTTTTTTCTTAATAATATTACCTACCACGTTTTCAGAACAACCATCCTTTGCTACGATTTTGTGGACTCGGGAGCATGCTGAGATACTGTCGACCTCCTCGCAAAATCCCTGTAGGTGTCCCAGTCGTGGTTGTCCTTTGTATTATTAAACAGCCTTTTTGCTTCGACCCTTAGTTTGACAAGGCCACGCTGTTTTATTGCCCTTTAACCGAGTTGTTCTCTCTGGGCAGTTCTCGAGATAGGCTGCCTTTATAGCTTCGCTTATCTGTTCCCACCGGAGCCATACCTCTCTCGAGACTCGAGGGACTCCTATCCTAGCCAGCCGCACATGTTATATTTCAACATTAGAATTATTGCGATATGTGCCAATAAAGGTTTTCGTAATTTGTTCTTGTTTTTACGCAAAATTGGCTAGGGAGGAGCACCAAATTGATCCCAAGAGCTCAATGCTAGGCATGGTAATTAATAACAATTGCTAAATGTTAGAGAAACTGCTAGATTCTCTTCTCTACTTCTCTTCTTGCAATTCTTCGAACTTGATCTTTTATATGAGCCCATGAGGAGGCCTTGGTGGTCAAAGCCAAGGTAGCAAGAGGTAATATATAAAAAAGGTAATAAAACTCCTGGCAACGGATCCCCACTTCGCTATATATTAGCGTTATCGTTGTGAGAAAGATTCAAAAACGTCCGAATGACGTGATTTGTTCCGGAATTTATCAAGGCTGTATTTTCGACAACATCTAACCCATTGTTTTCAACATTTTCTTTACCGACTTCCCGTTTAGCAGCTTCTCGTCGCTGGGGCCATATTATGAAGGTGTCGCCCACGTATCTGTACCAGCATTTGGCTTTGTTGTTATTGGAATCACTGGCTTCATCCTGCTCGAAAATGTCCACGAAGATGTTCGCTACGACTGCTAACAGCGGAAATCCCATGGCAGCGCTGTCTGATAAATTATGAGATAATAACCGGTACCACGAGTACTGCTTGAGGATTTAATAATATATTTTTCTTTCCAGAAAACATGGAACTTTTGAGAGCAGAAGATACACTTAAACTGCGCATATTCCAATGCAAATTGTGCGCCAATAGACTTCAACGGCCGATTATCCACGTAGCACAGGTTGGAAATATTTGCAGATCGTGTTACGAGAAAACTGAGTATCTTGGGACTTCTCTTAACACCGAACTAGAAGCGCTTCTCGAAAAACTATATTTTCCTTGTAATTACACGGGAAATGGTTGTACAATCGACGGTTCGTTTAATGATATTTGCGACCACGAGACCTTATGCTGCTACCGCGGAAAGAACTGTCCATTAGGATCGGAAGAACGGTGCGGATGCGATTTTACTTCCGTAGATCAACTAATCGAGCATATCGTCTGCCAACATAGCGATCACGTCGTGAAATTGACCGCTGAAGATACCGCTTCTGTAGAGAATCCGAACGAATCGAAATTAGATACGTTTTACCTAATCGTCATCGGCGAAATTCATTTTGTGTTAAAGGCAAAATTCGACGTAATCGGTAAGCAGATTATGTACGAATTCTATTCTCTCAATTACCGTATCGACGTGAGGTATATACAGTTTTCAATTGTGTTTAAACAGAAGGACAATGTTCTTCAGATGAACACGATTAGCGTTAAACGATTACGTAAAGGGGAATTTCCGTATGCCTTAGACGTAGAAAACGCGTCCAAGATCACATTGGCCGTACTGAAAAGCGTCGGTTGCTTAAAGAACGTTGGAATTAAGGTGGATGTCAAAGATAAGAATGATACACCTTTGCGGAATGGATGCAGTAAATGCTTAGAAATCCAGAGATATGGAATGGCGAGATACCTAAATGGCAATCATTCATCCTCATATTCTGTACGTCCTGAACATCAGAAACATAATATCTTCCAATGCAAATTCAGATATTACCGTTGCCCTATCTTAGTAAACGGTACAGCGTGCGGACGAAAGAACAAAGCTTGCGAGGTGATAGATCATATAAGGGAGCAGCACGAGAGCGCTGTGGATGCAAAGGAGAGGAGTCTCCTCGTCGGAACGTCATCTGTAGGATTCTATACGAAGGAGGAAGAGGTTTTCGAGCAACACCATTCGTTGAACGAACAAGGACAGCTCACCGTCACTACTAAGGAATTATACAAATCGGACACCTGCAATAGATACGTATGGCAAATGCATTTTCAACACCCAACTGAAAGATGCCGGACGATTATCTCTAGCATCTGCACAGATTGGTGGCACACCAAAACCGTCGATGTTAAAGATTGTCTTGTTGATGATACCTTCGCGTTTCAAATTATATTCCAATACGCCGCGGCCGCGTCAAAATCGTAATTCAGCCCGCTGGCGCTCTTCCCCGCGGGACCTCTTTCGGTTTATGGCTAGAAGTAGGGTTGCTGCAATTCGCGCAGTAGCGCTATTTTGGCTTTTCTCTTTTATTATGTTGGGCGGGTACACACAGGGCACGCTGCCCTAATCTTATTGTTAGTGCAGTGTTCCAAGAAGAGGGTATAATAAAAAATAAACATTTAATACCATTTGCAGAAAGCTTGCCGGAGCGGATCTTATGGATGTTGTTGGTCGCGCCGTACGCGAATTTGTTCTCAATTCTCACGCAACGTACCTGGTACTTCTGGAAGACTCGGTTCTTATCAAATCAATGACCGCATCATAGAGAGAGGACGGCCAGTTTTTCTACACAATCGCCCTGTTTGACCTGCATATCGTTATATATGTTTCAATTGTGCCGCAACCCTATTATTGTTCGGGTCAACGCCCATCGGAATTTGACTTGAGTACAATCGCTATAAGACCGGCATTCCATTTTGCGAACGCAAAGTAAGCGGCGATGAATATTACCCGCATTACAAATTTCAATGAAAATTCAGAAAATATTCTTGCTCCGTCTTAGTGGGTGGTTACCATGCAGACTAGAGACTCGAGCTTACGAGGTAGCGGAACACATAGGACAGGAGCACGGGAATATGTTAAATGTAAAACAGAGCAGAATTCGTTGTGGAGAAGAACGACGTTTTCGTGGAGGTGGTCCGGAGAACTCATCGTCGTTACCAAGAAAATTTACGAGCCGGCGATCAATAACACATGCATGTGGCAGATGTATTTTCGACGTTCGAGTAAAGCATGCCAAGCACTTATTTCAAGCATCCATACAGATTGTGGACACATGAAAACCATCAATGTTAAAGAATATCTTAGTTGAGTGTAGGCTTTCACGACCGTAATCCATAGGAGAAATGTCTTTCGGGTGATGTCGCGTAGTTAATATTTTGCTTGACGTTTCGCTGATCATGCTATCAGCTTCTTCAGAAGATTTCTAAAGACTGCTGTTGTTGTCTTTTGCTGCTCGTTATATATCCTATTTCTGTTCCGCTTTGCTGATCCATAACCGTTCCGTTCCGCTGAGTCGCGTCGTTCGTTGTATGACGACTCAAGATCAGCAACACGTGGAGGTTAGCACTACGGAGTCGTCATATAACGAACGACGCGACTCGGCGGAACGGAACGGTTATGGATCAGCAAAGCAGAACGGTTATGGATCAGCAAAGCGGAACAGAAATAAGATATAACGAGCAGCAAAAAACAACAACAGGAGTCTCTTCTGAAGAAGTTGACAGGATGGTCAGCGAAACGTCAAGCAAAATATTAACTACACGACATCACCTGAAAGACATTTCTACTAAAGAATATCTTATTGAAGATGCTTTTACGTTGAAGTTCTGTTCAAATCCGCAACGGCGCATCGTTGCGTTGATGCCGCGCGTTTCTTTGACTTTTGATTGTAATTGAATTTTGTTTTTTGTAAAATGTTGCTTTTATTTAAAATTCATCGACAATCCAAAAAACATAGTAACTTTACACTTCTTGTGAGGGACGGAGCCCTCCATGCGCCGCAGCATTGATTCTAATTTCGACTCAGGTCAAAGTGATGGGCGCAGGTTTCGTATCCAGCGACTCATTAAATCTGGCTCATCGCTAAGCGCCAAAAATTGTTCACGCACCTCCATCCGGCCATGCGTTTGGAACAGCGAAGGCGTTCGTGGAACCCATCTCGCAATAAGTTCCGTTATTCCAAAGTATTCGCGTAGAATTCTGAAGCTCAGAGTAAATCTGCTGATTGTCGCTTCTTTAATCTTGCATTCTCCTTTAGCAAACACAACGTCAATCATGACGGGAATCATGTTTAAACAACGTCGTTGCGAAGAAGCGGCACTTT
>LR737410.1:1057343-1071699 GCA_902655005.2 Marronus borbonicus | reverse complement strand
TTTGTTGTTAAAATTAAACCTTTCCCTCTCCTGAAGAAGCTCCAAGTAATTTTGGGCGAAACGTCGAATTTTCGTTTAACCATGACACGGTCCGAACTCGGAACACGTTCATTTTTAACTGACTGCGGCCGTGAAAGCCTAGGTTATTATATTAAATATCTTTTTTAGGAAAACCTTTTTAGGGAAGGGGTCGCGGAAAACTTTCTAAATAAAGGCATCTGCGTAAATAGAAAAACTATTCACTTATTTCATGTCACGTGCTAGAATGTTCGAGTTAATTTCGAGTAGAGGATGAAATTTAAGTCGACATACCGAGAAATCTGGAACGGGGCGCGATTAACGTCCATCGTTCTGAACGACATAAATCTCTAATCGGGGTGTGCACCATCGTCGTTCCGAAAAAAAATACGGCTCACGCGATATCGCTGTATACGACCGATCTGACCCGCCCTGAACGTCAAACACCCTGCCCGTAGTTGTTACGAAAATAGCCACCTTTGAGCGATTGTCTCAGACGCAGTGGAACCAAATGCCATCTTCTTTGTCGAAACTTTCTGAATAAAATACAGGGTGTTACTGGGCGAGTTTACGTTAGTCGCGTATCAAAAACTAAGCGGATAAATTTATAGATTTATTTCGCTGGAAGGGGGCTAATTTAAACAAAATTTCGGCACGTCTATTCAACTTCCGGCTTCACCGGAAGCAACGTACGTAAAATCAATCTATTTTGATCGGTCTAAACGTTAGCGTCCTTAAGCTGATTTGATCTTTATGAAGGTTGTGATCGGGTGCACCATCCAGTTGATATCAAGCGACAACGGATTGGACAACAATTTAAATATGGAGATTTTGGCTGCCCAAAGGTGACTGTTGCGTCCGTTGGGGATACCGTTTTCGGTAGTTTTGCTTCGTCTGTCCGTATCTTCCTGACAAGGTGAAAGTGAACAAGCGCACCCTTCTGAGAAAATCCTGCGGATGCAAGTTTTGTACTCGCTGATCTCCGTCACTTTTTAAATGGAAATTCGCGAGATTCCCAACGTAGTTGTAGAAATGTCTTTCGGGTGATGTCGCATAGTTAAAATTTTTTTTTTTACTTGACCTTTAAACTTCTTCAGAAGATTTCTAAGGACTGGTGTTGTTGTCTCTTGCTCCTCGTTATATATCCCATTTTCGCTTTGCTGATCCATAAGCGGAACAGAAATGGGATATATAACGAGGAGCAAGAGACAACAACAGCAGTCTTTAGAAATCTTCTGAAGAAGCTGACAGCATGGTCAGCGAAACGTCAAGTAAAATTTTAACTACGCGACATCACCCGAAAGACATTTCTACTATGGATTACGGTCGTGAAAGCCTACACTCAACTTCCCAACCTTGTTGCTATTTTTCCCCAAATTTCGTTCAGTTACCCGGATTGCGTGGTAGTATGCCGAACAACACTAAGGTATCGGCACACTTCGCGCCGCACAAGTTTAATTGCAGCCGTTGCGAAGATACGTCGCTCCTCATTCTCAACCGAAGACCATTTGGTCTCTTACAAATCGAGCTTCCTACCACTATAGTGACCTTTATTTTCGATAAGTGGATAAAGTGAAGTCACTAAATGGGATGTATGAGTGGCGTTGGCAATTGATAACTTCTTGGGCGTTAGTTTGTAACATTACAATGCTTATGAGACAAACTTAAATGAGCCTATAGATAATTAAGGTAAAAATAAAAGGTTCGATTTTCTCGCAAAATTCTTTTTGGAACGCCCAATGCTACCGGTTTCACCATCTTCAGGCAAGTTATAAGGTGACTCTACTTAATGGACAAATAGATAATAAGTAATTAGAAGAGTGCGGTGGGATAAGATTTTATTGAAGATTTTATGTTATAATTTAAATTTACGCTGAGCCCATGAAAATCTCTAGGCCAGATCCGGCTTTAACTAAAAGATAGCTTCAACACTTAGGTCTTCTTCATGAATTTGTGGGAACCTTAACGAACGCCTGCATTCCCCATACCGTACTGCACATTTCATTTTATAATTTAAGATGTCCAATCTTTTCAGAGTGAAAATGGTGATCAGAAAGCAACTTTTTAACGTCTTGTACGAAAAGGACGATGAAGATCGTTCAAATTTTTATCTAGTTATTGAGAGTGATGAAGACGCCATGTTAAAATTGAAAAGTTTTGCAGCGTCGCTTATTCGAAGCTTGATCAACGCGTAAAAAAAAACGAGGAGGTGGTTCAATTTGTATTTGAACTCTGGAAGAAATTGATCTGGATGCGAGGCCACGACCAGGAACCTCATCTGGAGGTCCAGTTTTAGAATTTTCTCCGAGCAGTGAAAGAATAAAACGTCGAAAGACTGCAAAATTATAATTTGGCCCATCGAAATGGGGAAATTACTGAAAATTTGTAAAGAAAATAAGGACAATATAGAACTGCACTATGCATCAGATTAGCAAGAATTAGACGTTGAGTTAAAAAAAAAACAGCAGGTGATTTTACGCGAATTTTAAAACCTGCTGCAGAAGTGTAGAGGAAGCATCAACGTTTTTTTTTATCATATTCAGGAAACGATATGCGCAAGTTCTAACCGATTATCAATTGTTGAGGATGTTCCGAAGTCCATTTTTAAAAATAATCTATTATGACATTTTCCTGGGAAGAGTCCGGGACCTTTTTAACAAAAAAAAAACGGATTAATTCTATCCGGTTCAATTACTTTTAATATTCGTAACATTAAAATGGATCGGTAAGTAAGCCCTTATAATTTGTTAAGTGGTTTTCCTCATCTATTACATTGCGAGTGCGCCAGGTCTTCTGCTTATCCGATCAATTTGCCGCTTCCGCGTGTAACGTTTTTCAAAACTTACAAGTGAAAAAATGACCATCGTAAAGTAAATCCTACGGCCGTTACAAAAACGGAAACAATCAATGCCCAATGTGGTAGATCAAATTCTTACCGTTATCCTCCTGCGCCCCTAACCGCTTCCTGTCTGTATCTCGGAACTCGTACGCACCACAACAAACCACCACCTGGCTATGGCGAATTTCAGGCCTTTCGCCTACTTTTATCAACCTCCCCCGAAAGGCGCTGCTATCACGACGGATCAAGCTCAGACTGGCAAGTTGCGGATTCAGTTTCGCGCCTAACGCTTTCACGCCGGGAACACCGTCCGTCTATGATTAACATGCACGTCGCGCGTTTCCTGCGCTTGCTCCAGAAGGAGTTCATGCCACTCCGAACGATGGGGGTGGTAACTCTCCATCGTACTATCCGGGGTGAAAAAAAATACAGCGTGAGCTACCTTGAAACGTTGTTTGGCGTGGAAAGCTTGTCGAAAAAAAATCGGGTAATGACGATGAATCTACAGGATGTTCCGAATTCGCGAGGCATCGAGAAATTTTGGAATATCAATAGAAGCTTTTTTCGTACAAGAAAATTCCTCATTGCTAAAGTTAGCTTTGGTTTCTTTGCTAGATTTAGCAGTCTTGTGGGTGATCCTTCTACATAGGTTTCGGCTTTTGGGTATTCCGAGTCCATTTCTGAGAGCCGTACTTAGTGTGAGATGACAGTCTCTTCTTCTACCTGGAAGAATCAACATGCTGTTTCCTCTATCAGGCCCAGATTGCTCATTTGCTTCTTAAGCATACAGTGTCCTTTTAGCAGGCCCACTATTGTTCTAACAGACCCCCGGTCTCTGCTTAGTAGGTCCGCTGTAAATGTAGGCCTGTGTCCAATCAGAAATTGCTTGGCCTGTCTTTAACCTGGAATGACCTTCCACCAGTCTTGACCAGTCTTGTCCACAAATCCTGACTCCGAGTCCATTCTCTGTCTTTGAGTGGTCTGTGTACCAGATGGATTCGGCCTTGATAAGCGGGCCTTTCTTCCACTCTTCTCTATCTGGTATTACCGTTTTATGGCACTTGTTGAAGCTGTATTTGGGCGTCACTGGGAATGGTAGCCATTGGCCTCGCCTTAAGTTTCTGAGAATTTGCACGATATAGGAGGATGGCCATTCATTAGTCTGCAGTTTATTAGCCTGGCTTCCCCTTGGATGTATATATGTAGCGCGTCCAGATTTAGGACGATTTCCAAGGCAGCTGTTGGTGTGGTTTTCATGACTTCCGTGGCACACAGACATGCCAGTCTTTGTATGCTACTTAGCCAATTCATTGCCTCTATCTGCAATGTTTTCCTCCACCATACACCCGATCCATATGTTATAATTGATCTGATTTCCCTCATGTATAACCACAGAATCATTTTTGGGCTTAGCCCCCACGTTTTCCCGCGGAACCTGCTACATCTGCCCAAGGCAATAGTAGCTTTGTTGATGGTTTTGGTGACGTGAGAGTTTCATGTATGTTTTTGATCGAACCATACTCCCAGGTACTTCGCTTCTTTGACTCCCACTCCTCCCAGCATGATTGGCTGCGGGCCTCGAGTTATGCGCCTCTTTGTGAATGCGATAATTTGCGTTTTTTTGTCATTGGCCGCAAATCTCTCCTGTTTACACCAGTTATCTACTGTATTTAAGGCAATTCGCTTTCGTTCCGATATTACCCCAGCAAATTTGTCACGTATCCTAGGCAATACAGGCCTTCCTTGGATAGCATTGTTATTAATTCGTCTACAAGAGATGCCCGCAGAAGGTATGATAATACACCTCCCTGCAGCCCAACAGCAACGCTCTACACTGCGAGATTGCCACGCGCAGGAAAAAAATTTACTTTAATTTTTTAAAGATATATTTCGTATCTTAAAACGCCAAGCGTATCTCGTCAATATTATCTTTATACGCGACTGTCAAGATCAAGTTAATTATATTCCACAATCCGGATAAACTTCAGCACATTTCAAACGGGATTGACTTTGTTTGAAGAAGATTACCGCTCAAAATATTAACTCAAAGCCCGATAACGTTTCTAATACGCTTAGGTAATTAATTCGCCCCCTTGGCGTTCAGATATTGGTCCTTCCTAACTGTACAGAAAACCTAATTTACCTTAAGTGATGTTACTCGATCGATATTAGCGAAGCGGTACCGACAGGTACCGACTTTCAATCTAATAAGCGGTTTTTTGCCGCGTGTTGTTCGACGGAATGTTTTGATTGGGAGAGGTTGGTCGCCGGAAGCGTGTACAGAGGAATGGGCGATATATCCCTTTGTAAATAATACAGCCTCCAAAGTTATCGTAAAGTGTGACGTACTTGCTTTTCCCTAATGCTTTATCCATTAAGGCCAAAAAGGCCAAAAAGCTCCGAAATAAAACACATTTGGAGACAAGTTCCACACAACGCAAGATGATTTTTTAAAGACCCTATACAGAGTACCATTCGTTTTTTTTTTGGAGCACTGGACAGTAAGACATGTCTACCATTTACCAATCAAATCGATTCGAAGTCAAAGCGCAAATATTCATTGCGAGGCAAAAAAAAAATTGCACCGTAATCGTTCTGACAAGCTTCCTTTTTTTTGCGTGGGGGAGCCACTCCGTTTTATCTACCCCAATCAATCATCCCCTGGACGTGCGCAAGACTGCCATTACGCAAAAAAGCTACATCATTGAACAGCTATGGTAGGGATGACGTGGCATGGAAGACGTCAGGCTTCCGGTAGGTTCGGGTCGCCGGAAACTGACATCGATCGACTTCGAGGTTATATTCTCTTTGTTAATCGGGGATCTCTCCTTGCTGCTTGTCAAGAAATCATTTTTTTTTCTCCTATTGATACTTGAGAAAAACTTGGAAAAGATTAATGAGGAGAGAAACATTTAAACCATTTTTTTTTTATGATTGAAGGACATCAATTTGAATGTTATTGTAGGTTTTTATGCTTCTTGCCTAATGCAGATTACTTTCTGGGCAGCAACCATGTAAGGATTATGCCGTGCTCGATATTCCATGCTTTTTTTGCGTAAAATAAGGAAATCTATGCTAGTCTTAAAGGGGCAGAATTTGGCTATTGTGGTTCTGACTTTACTTTAAAACTTACCATTTAGAGGATATTTATTTTTTCAAATCCAATAAGAAGAAGGGAACTTACCAAACAAAATACAATAGCTTTGGATAACTTAATCTAAATAAATAAAGTAGAATTTTGTAATATCCGAAGGAATTCTCGAGTTACGAGGGTCGTTTGAAAAGCTTTGAGCCCCAACACGAAGATTGTTGCGCACGCGTAGAAAGATATTTTTGAAAATTTCAGCCATATTAAAACTATTATTTAGGCGTTTGTTTCAGTTGGTGTTGTAATACGCCTACGTAAATTAAAGCCGAGAGGGACGCTGTTTACGAGGATTCTGCTTCATCTTTTGTCACAGTGACGACCATGGAATTCAGGTTAGAGAGACAGCAAAGGAAATAACGTGTTTGTTACATATTAACCGAAGATGTTGCCATAAAAGAACCCAACTTACGCGTTGAGTGTCGCGGTTATTTACTTTCAAAGCGTTGCTGAAGCAGTTTTGGCATCGATTAATAACTGTTGATGATACCAAGACATAGTCGAAACAATAGACTGCGAAAGGTAAATCGGCTCTGAAAAATACGTCGACATTTCCATCCGGCCGAGAAGCGATGGTCACTGCTTTTTTTGTGGAAAAACCGCTGCATTTGAAGAAAAGGATCATTTTGCTCCTCTAAGACAAGATAATCTCTTGGAGAATTGGGCTACGTCTCATTCACTTGATCTGGTTCTCAGTGACTTTTTTCCGTTTCCTAGGCTTAAAGTTTTACTCAAAGGATCAAGATTTTCAAGGATTGAGGAGGCCATCATCCTTGTAAACATCTATTTTGAAGAACAAGATGCCTACTACCATTTGGATAGATTTAAGGGGCCAAATTTGGCAAAAAATTCTTGCTTCTATGTTAGACTGTAAACCCTTCAGACTATTCTTACGTTACCAAAACAGAGATGCTTTATTTCTTGATTAAAACAATTATTATTATTGCTTAGAGCCGCCCTACCATTACAAATTGTTTTTTTTTACTACATTCTATGCATGCAGATGTTCTGGTGTTAATTGACCCAAATCACCGGAAGGACACGATAATTGATAGAATTTTAACGTAGGAAATCAGTACATTCTACTCTATGCTCTTCACTAAGGTACATTCATCTTTATGTCACTATTAACTAAAAAAAAAAAAAATTCAGATTCTGAGCTTTCGCAGTTTTTTAATTTTTTTTTGCTGTCCCACCCATTATTCATCCTTTGTGGATCTGACAGTCGTACTTCTTTTTAATTATTTTTTTTTTTGGTGGGTGTCACTCTCTAAATTGGTCTCGAAACCAACCCCCAAATTATATATTATTTTTTCCCCCCTCCGATAATCGAGCAAAAATTGTGAAAAAATGGGGAAATGCGGAACTAATAGGTAGGTAATATTTAATTTTTGTTTTACTCCAATATCTCCCCCAATTAAAAAAATAAAAACGCCACTAATGTTAGAGGTTTTCTCTTTCAAATTTGCCTTTTGACTAATGTGGGGGTTGCGAAATTTTACATGCAAGTGCCGACTCCGGGTCCTCCGCATAAGGTTCTTACATCTGATTTTGCATCAAAAATATAAATAACGTTTTTTTTTCTACAATTAATCAGGTATTAAACAAACTGATAATTAATTCTAAAAAAAAAAGCTTCGAAAAATACCTTTAAATTCGTTGATATTGATCGCGTAATTCGGCATTCGATGAACGGAGCCATCTATAAACCGTATTTGAATGTAGGGAGCGCCCTCTCGCAAAAGCGGCAACAAAAGGCTGCCCTCGCAGGAACGTTGTTGAATGTTTTGGACGAGCGGCAGATGGCGGGCCGTCACAGTCCGCTTTAGACTTTCTTGGGAGAAGCTGCCAGTGTGCGGATGTAATTTTTCCTAGTTCTTGTTGGAAGATAAACTTAGACACTTCGATGTCTATTTGCATTTATATCTACCTTCTTTGGAAGATAAGATATGAGAAGAAAAATTTTTTTTCCCTTTTTTTTTAACCCAGTAGAGGATATTAAATTAAAACCATCACGTTGATTTTATCGGCTTTCAGAAACGTACAAACATACTTTCCTCCATTACTAGCCTTTACCACCCCACACCTGACACCAAAATCTTATCGTCGCTTTGACTTTGGCGAAGAAGTAAAGGAAAATCAACGTGTGCTGGTTTTAGGCTTTCAGTATTTTAATATCCTCTCCTTGGCTGCCTTCTATCTAATGATGTACTTGAAATGTTTTTCCGATGATACCCGAAATTCCAGTGGTGGCCGTAGTACAGCAGCAAATTGGATCTTGTGATTTCTTATCTTTCCATTGTTTTCCACCGAGGGCATTTGGCTGTTTTCAGCAGTTGATGAACCAGCTCGGGCTAATTCGTCTGCGTTTACGTTGCTTCGATGGCCTTCGTGCCATGGTACCCCAGCCAGGGTGTACCAGATGGATTTGGCCTTTCTTCCACTCTTTTCTATCTGGTATTCTGGTAATCCCACCAAATGAGAAATCTAATTACCAAATAGTTTTCACGTAATTTCACTTGATGCAATACTTTTAATGTACTCGGTATACGGTCCACTAAATTAAGACTTTTAATGCATACATTCCGAAAATATACAAGGTGTTCAATTTAAAACATCAAAGTTAAAGTAATTTCCGGTTAACTGGTACATCGGTCAATTGTTTCTCCGATAGGAGATTCTGCGAACCTACGGCAAGAAATGTAACTTAACCGTCCTTCTATCTTTAGAAACAAAAAAGTAGCGCGTAGAACGGAGCTTATATATGCAAACGAAAATTTGAATATTCAACCTGTACCGCCGCCTCTTTAACGTAGTCGGCCGCGGCGGATCCGAGAAAGCGACAAGTATAACAAATAGCCGCCACTCTACCCTTTCCCGCGGCCCATTTATCCTTACATTCGCAGGCTAGGGGTTGCTAGGGTGACGCACGGACCTGTCACAATGCCTAACTAACTCAAACGAACGGACGCAAACAAACAAACAAAGTATGTAGGAAGCGGACGGACAAAGAACATTGTTATGATTTCACGGTTGTTGTTTTTTTTTTTTTTATCTCCAGTTGGCTACAGCGTAAAACCCTCGCTTTTGCTATTTTGTTTGCTTACTAATTTATTTAAAGAACTGTTGGGGAAGAGAGGGAATCAATGTTTCGCCGAATTAGTTCCCGTCAGCCGATCAAAAAAATTACGAGTTTTTTAAATAACTGAAAAACTAGTTATTTTATTTTAATGCGATTAACAATATAACTTCGTTGATTGAATTGGAGCTGAATCGAACCACATAAAATTCTTATTCTCCAAATAAAATTCTTGTTAGAAAGCTTTCCAAATTGAGACCGCTTTTCAGACTACCCTCGTAATAAACATCCCTAAATTTCTTTTCGAAGCGTATTTGTCACTGTCAAAATCGTAGATAGCGTTTAGCGAAGAAATGGTTGCAGTAAAATTTGTTTTCCTTCGACTAGACTCATATCAGGCCGGATGTGGGATGTGAAACGTAAAACAGGACCAGTCAGAAGGCAGTTAATCCGTTACGGACGCTAGACTCCACGGCGACGAGACTTTCGGAGCCAATCTTGGTTAATATCGACTAATGCCGAGTGTCTCTTTTCCTATCTGAGGCTGGGTTGTACAAATTGAAGCCTGTGTTGTGGGCTTTTGTTGCCCTTTATGCCGGGTGACCTTTTTAATTTGGAGCTTTCGAATATCTCGAAAGATAAGCACTTTACGAAAAAAAAATGCCATAATTATAGTAGAAATGTCTTTCGGGTGATGTCGTGTAGTTAATATTCGACATCACCCGAAAGACATTTCTACTATGGATTACGGTCGTGAAAGCCTACACTCAACTAAGGGCCATAATTAATAAATTTAATCATTCCGCCGCGGAAGTACATTAACGCATCATATGTGTGCTCACACCCTTTTTCCACAAAAAATTAAATTTTTTGCTCTTTGAAAATTATTGAATTTTTTGCTCTTTGAAAATTATTGAAACTTTGAAATTATTGAAAATTATTGCTCTTTGAGATTTAACCACGTCTTCCATGGTTATAAAAACATTGCTATGAAAACGCGTCTATATCAGCCGAACACCTGACTCAGACTTAACTATTTTGCACTGAAGAGCTGCGTAAACACGTCAAGACTTGTCTCTCACCAATAACATTGCCTATAAGTTCTGCGTAATTTAATTAGAGCCCAATTCTCAGAACTCGTATAATTTGCCAAAGGGTATGCCATCGAACCAAGTTTCGCAAGAATTTTGACCACCATCTCGTAGCAATCAATTTATCAAAAAAAAAATCGAATTCTCTTCCAAGCGCATCATTTGGATGGCGGGAATTATTGCAGAATCCGGTCCTGCAAGATCGGAACGGAGCCGCAGAACGTACCCTTCGCAACGGGGCGTGCGATGGAAAGACGACTAGACAATGTCTAGCCTGTAGGGGTGAATTCGTATTGATCAGACCGGGTAGAACAGTCAGATCCCTGCTCCGCTTTCGTTTTCGCTTTCGGATGGATTCTCTCAAGTTGAGATGCCGTCGAGAGGACGAATTCTGCCGGTCGCATCGTTCTTAGTATTCAAGTTGTTCTATCGATTATTCCTTTTTAAATAAGCAACCGGTATTTTGATCAGCAATCGAAAGATTATGGGTTTGAGGGCTTTTGACGCATCATCGACAAATCAACAAAAATAATTCAACTGCTGCTTTTTGTTAAAGGAACGAAATTTGTTAGTGTTCAACAAAATCATTCAACAACTGACCTTCCCTCGATGTAGCTTAAATGACCAGGAACTGAAAAATCCACTCGCTTTTTTTTTATTTCTCATTTCTTCCCGGGTTTTAATATAGCGCGCCGATATTACGTCTGGCGTCTAGGGCACTATTAAAAAGCTTCTTCTTTCGCAATAAAGCCTCCAGCGCTATCCGCTGAAGCAACCGCTCGTATTTATGGTTAATATCGGAGAATTTAGGAGCAGCAATTTTTTTACGACAGTAGAGACGTTAGAGACTCGGTTTATATCAACACTGGTAAAAAATCAGCGGCAACAATGAAACGAATGTCGAAAAATGGTTGCTAATTTCGGGTTGAGTCGATACCTTAGTTCATCTTTGGGCAATCAATTCAATAAAGTAACTTGAAGTGATCAAAATTGTCTTGGTTGATCTCCACCATTACAAATCAATCTCCAGCCCACGGATAAGCAAAAGGGAAGCCGTTTTTGGGGAAATTTTTCGTTGATGCACATTGCTGAGGTTCCTGACAACGGACTTGAAAATTACGCTCCTTTACTCCTGCTATTCCTTCGTGAATCCGGGCACTAACGTTATCCACTCCAGCAGGCGCAGTACGTATCTCCGCAGCCAAAATTCTAAACATTCACAGACCAACGTCTTTGATGATTTCGCCAATGTAAAATATGCGGATTCTCCTACATCCAATAATGAAGGTTGTGGTGATTGAAACCTGCTCGCCGGTTGAAATGAGCTTCATCGATAAACAAACTAATCTGGAAATTGGTCTTGCTCTGAATTTGGTCTAATGTCCATATTAAAAAATTTACTCTCAATAGGTCATTTCCGAGATGCTGACTATGGGTGGTTTGGATACAAGTTTTATTTTCGAAGATATTCGTGAACAGAAGATTGGACGTGACGCCTACCTCTTGACAACGAACGTGTCTATTGGTGGTAGAATTATTCGCAACATCCTAACAAAATACAACGCTATTTGCAAATAATTCCACTGCCTAAACCAAGATGGATTTAAAAATACAAAGTCCGCCGATGGCAACAAACTACCATCGATTGTTGTAAATTTACGCGATAATTTTTTTTAATAGTTCGAGTATTGGGACGCGTGACGCGATGTTTAAACTATGTTTCGGTTATTGGCGTCGAGGTCGACCATAAAAATGACGTAGGGGCGCATCGAGCATCGGTAAATAAGCGGCGCGCCCATCGGCGTGGGTGGCCGATGCGTGGTAGGCGCAGATACGCGAATTAAAGTTGACAGCGGCGGGAAGATACGGCGATATTAAGGGTAATATCGCAGTATGCAAAGCACGCGATAATAAAACGTAGATAAGTGAGAGAGAATTGTCGCGAATATGTGAACATAATATTAAAATGAAAGAATTGAAGTCGCTGGCGCTTTTTGTTGGGACGATTTTTGCTCCGGTTCACTTTTGAACGACGGAAGCTAGCGTATTTTGGTATTATCGACAGTTTAACAAGATTTCAAGCAAAATGGGACGAGTTAATGCAGGCTAAGCCGAGCTTTTTTTAAATGGGACGGGCGGCCGCTGTTGTTAATTTTGAACATTATTTTTTCTTATTCTTCCCAATGGTTACTATACCTTGATTGATCGCTGCTCAATAAGAAATTGTCAATCTGATTTTTTTTCAATGGAGCTAGCTTCGGTCGAGGATCACGATAAATGTCGGGCTCCCCATGTTTCTTGCAGTTGCTGTTGATCTACGGTAGAAGGGTGGCTGCTGCTACTAGAAAATGTACGCGTTTTGCTGTACCTCGGATATGGAGAGAACCCCCAAACCATACTAATGGCGGCTATATCGCGTGTATAAAAGTATTAAAAAAAAAATTAGACTATCCCAATGCACCATATTTCATTACTCCTGTCCCGCACAGTGATCAACTACCTATTCCCAAAACCTCCTGAATATCCCTTAACTGATGAGGAATGTGAGAAGCGAATTGATGAAGATGAAAGTTTTTCTGATGAAGATATCAGAAAGGAATCGCATCTGCTTAATCAGGCTGAAGTTGATAATTTCATCAGAGAGTTAAATCTACCAAAAGCAAAATTTGTAGGGTGAAGCTTTAAACAATGAAGATTCCTTTTACCTTCATAAATACAGGCAACTTTGTATGAAGAATTTTCAAGATTTTTACATAAAGAAGAACATTTTTGTTATTGTTTAGACGGCGTTGAACTGATTTCCTTAAGACTCAAGATTGTTCCAGTTCACAAAACCTTTTAATATCCTTCAATTCTTGTCGGTTGCATTCATGGTTGTGGAGATGCTTGCAAGGTCGTTACATCTACAAGTATTCTTGTTTTCTGCATAAGACGGCAGGCTCAATGATCAGCACTATACCCAGAAAGCATGGTAACAAAGGAATCACTTGATTCTAGGTAAATACGAAGCTTTAATTCCGAGAAAGAAGGCTTCACATAAAGCTTGGATTGGTGAAACAATTTGTTAAAGCTTTAGAGGCTAATTCTGCTGCTTTCCATCAAGTCAGGAATATTTTTCCTCATTTATCGGATGTACACGTGAAAGCATATTCCCTGGGCTGCAGATTCGAGTGATGTTTGAATCCGAAGAACTTGAACAGGTGAAATTGCAATTACCTTCGCGCTCGCCCAGTATCTTTTGGGGAAAGTTCAGGATCCAACAAGATAATACCAAACCCCATTTCTATAAAGTTTGCACCAAATACTACTTGATCTGGACTCTCCCAATTCTTCTCACCGCCTCCAACACAGAGCTTCAGCAAATACAATTAACGAATTGGTCGTGTGTATTTAGGTAGCAGGTTCGATGTTATTAGTGGATCCAGTTTTGATATTGCTTGCTTGCTGTTAGCAAACAGGTTGATGTTTCTGCCTACAATATTCAGGTCAGGTCAGTTAAGCTGTACGTTATTAGGGTTAGCGGCGAAATTTTCGCCTGGAAAGCGGTAACCTCTATCCCCAGCGGTCATCATTCTTTTAATGGGAGCTCCTGCTCTAATTATTTTCTTGGCTTTTAATCGCTCAACGAACAGACGTAAGGTGTCTTCATCGCTGTCGATCTGTTGATGTATCAAACACTTGCAGTATTAGTCGTAGATAGAAAGGGGTGAAACGTTATCAGTCCCAGCCTCCAGGATCGGCTAATAAAGTATCGGGTTGGGCCTACAAAAATCTCAAAACCCATCTCCAGTTAGGATGGGCCGAAAATGTAAAGGAACCATTGCACAGAAAAAAATGGTTTTAGAATAAATCATCCGGAAATTGCCAAAATGTTAATTAGAACATACCATTGGAAGGGTCACCCTCGAAGGCGAGAAAAATCACAAGTGAAAATCAAACCTGAAATTACCGCATCTGAGATTTCGGCAATGTTAAGAGAAGAAGTTCACAAAGCTTTGAAATGCTTGGGCTTTAATTCAAAGAAGCTCTCAGATGAAAGTAAATTTAATTTTTATCAATTAATACCAATAAAGCTAGCAATATGCCATTACATAGGAAATATGGGAAAGAATTTTTTTATTTTCACCCACGTCATGCGTAAGTTTGTAGTTTAAGAGAACCCGCTATGCTCATTTATTTATATA
>LR737410.1:1026095-1057333 GCA_902655005.2 Marronus borbonicus | reverse complement strand
TATTTTACAAAAAAAGGTTTGTTTTTTTAAGGTTCTTCTAAGAATTATTCTGGAGCTTACCTCGAAATGCTTAGAAACATTATTGTTAAGCTTCGGCTTATTTATATGTGAGATACGTCTTTGTAAGATGCAAATGATTGAATTCCTCGTTTGAGATGGCAAAGGTCATCTTCTAAAGACAATTGGCGAAATGTGTCCAGAACATGGGAGAAAGAAAAGTGTACTTTTCTTTTGAATAATTTTACACCCGCTTAAATAAAACAATTTAACGCGAGCGCAACAATTTTTCATCGGATTTTTTTTTTTACTAGAAAAATCGAATATACATCGACGAACGTTTCACCCTATAATTGCTTTAGGGTTTAAATCTCGGATAGAACGGCGGCGGCTTTGATCCGGTTTCTAAACCAAATACCGAACGCCAGATCAATTTAATCCCCTGCAACACTCCGCACTCGTCGGAACCTCGGATGTAATCTCTTTCTTGTCGATGTTCGCGTCAATAGGTTCCCAGAATTAATTACGTTCGGAAAATGCGATTTTGCGCGGAAACACGAGGAAATTCCGCGATGAGAAAATGGTGTTTGGAGAAAGGTTACTTTTTGATTCGAAGGTTTCTGGCTTCGGCGTGAACGAAAAAAAATATATCTACTCACGAAAATAGAAGCTCATTGGATCGATATTTATTACTGGGCGGGTTCACGAAAACCAGGACGTGACAATGGAATTAAGTGATTATTCCCTGTAATGCGTGAAATAAAAATTAAAAAAAAGACGCTTAACCTCCGAATGGTTTAGCGTCTAAATAAACGGTTGGAGCTGGGAACTATTAGGGCGCGGTGGAATAATGCTATTTCTAATTATTTGATTAATGCTCTTAACACATGATTGGTTGAAAGAGAATCCATCCATACTTTGAAAAAAATACCAAGAAATTCTTAAATGTTAATTAACAATCTTTTCAGAGTGCGATGGTTTCTCTATCGTGCCATAAAGGCTTTTACTGGAATGGTTCGTTTGGTAATAAAACCATTAAAGTGGAACTAAGCTTCCTCTAAGAAGAAGGATTTTTCAAGGATATTTGTATCATTTGTATGATTTTCAAAGCAATTGCAGTATTACGCGATCGATGGGTTGAGTTCATGCACACCGCGAGTGTTATATGGATACTTCTTCAGATCTCTTCTAAGAATATGCTGACAAGCACCGAACGACACGAATCTTTAAACAATTTCCAATATGACTCCATATGCTTCACTATGGAGGTCTCATGGAGACACTCCGTTCACCGAAAGCTCACGCGCACAGATAAATATCTCAATGGGCTTTCATACCATCATCCAGACCAAAAAGGTAGCGTTATTAGTTGGCTTCCTCAAGGACTGAAGCACTTCACCCAAACCCTGATCCGCAATAATTATACTAGGAAGGATATTCAAACCGTCACATAAACCCTTTTCCGCAGCAATTCCGCTCATCCAAACCTAATTTTCTTAATTAAGCGGATCTATCCTATGTTCAAGGTGTCGCCGATCGCATTAGCAATCGCATTAGCAAGAGCAAGTGTCCTCTTCAGGGACACCATAAAAACCACCATCAACCCCAAATTTCAAACTTTCAGACTATTTTTCTAACAAAGATCGAAATCATCTGAGAGCCCTTGGTGCCTACCAGAAGTTATGACAACGATGCGGATTTTTTGAGTCTACCGCCACTGGGTTTCCGACTTGCTGCAGTGGTTTTACGAAATTTGGCAACGCAACGAAAATTTTCTTGATGGAAGTGAAGATATGATACTGCAAAATGTGGAAGCTGTAGACAAAGTCTTCTTCTGTTGCTTTTTTCAGCGATAAATTTTTTATGATAATTTGTAAGAAAATAACCAAACCTATCAATAAATGTTGTTCTTCGCAGATGAATTAATTTTGGTAAATCGATTGCTTTTTCTACGTTTGTTATTTTTTTGTATTATTTCAACGTTTCACTTGTAAGAAAGATAGTATTTTGGGTTCCTTTTGTTTGTAGTAAAGTTTGATAAAGCGTGTGATAGATGTCTTTCCATAAGTTGAGCGTGAGAACCAACGTCTTCAATTTATCGATAAAAACCTTGCATTCGAACTTGGCTTGCCTAAAATAGATTAAAAATTCATTAGCAGCAGCATGTGTTCGTTTCCTTCTTATAAATCTTTTAAATCGAGCCTTGGTGGCTGGTAGTAATTTCTGTAACACGTCTAGAGATGTTGTCCGTAGAAAGGCGGTTCGAGTCACGTTCGGATGTACGCGATGGTCGTAATTCTGTACCGGAACAAAGAAGTAGGAAGTAAAGCAATAAGAATCCTCACAGAAAATTGTGGCGTTACGTCAAAGATGAATGAAAGTAATCAAGGACGGCCCTAGTATATTTGGCGGCCCCCACCCTGCAATTGTCTAGCGTTGCTCCCTTTCTCCCATCCTTCGTTAAAGCTACAGAGTCATAATAAAATAAAGGCTAAAATGTTGGAGTTTTTAGCTAGTTTGCTTAAAATGGTAGATGTTGATCCTTCATATCAGGTGTTAGGTTGTGGTATAGGGACATTAAAGACCATATTCTGTTGTTGGTTGCAAGTAAGAGATGAAGGTAGAGGAGTCCAACATTTATTGAATAATGAGCTTCTGGTAGAAGAACGTACACGTTTTGCATTTAAAGAGCCAATTGTTTTTTTTTTAAATTCACTTGTTAATGCTGAAAATTTTTTGAGCACCTGCAGCAGCACTTTTTACATGGTGCACTTCCTCGTCCCTCCAAACAAATTTTTTTTTCTAAAATAAATACACCGTCGTCTCGGGTTAAATGGTTCACCATATTATTTTTATTTGACCTATCGCGTTGACATTTAATTTTCCTTCGCGGAAGCGACAGCTTCCTGCCCATACTCGAATAACATTTAACATGGTGGATCTTCCGCAGGAACGCCTGCAATCGCGAGATTGTCTCGCGACATGCAACCAGATTTATTCTCGTCGATAGCAAAAGATCCATGTCCAACAATAGACGGTGTCTCCTCGATTTGCATAAATATCTTGATACTGGAATCGTCGAAACGTTAAAGTGGGCATAATAATCATCCCAAGAAAACGGCGTTTGTTCTAGAAACGGGTTCTTGTTCCGCGATGGCCTCCTTGTTTTCGTGTGCTAGTTCTGCCGATAACTATAGAAGAAATATGCAGGACGAGAATAGATCATGTTATGCATATTCAACCGGCGACAATATAATTTTATAGTGGGCCTTTAAAAGCTTTCGCTGGATGATTTTTTACCATAATTGACCTTTAAAACTATCGTTCCTTATTTACTTTACATCCTGTACATTCGACAAAGCTAAATCGTAGCTTGCAGTCACCTTCACGTGTCACGTAAGCTGTTTTCTGTGCTTGGTACAGGCGGTGCCGTTTTATAAATAAATCGCGCTGATTCCTGCCGTGAGCTTCGTTAATTGCATGGCAGATTAGGCACGTTTCGGAATAGAAATCGTCGGCGAAACAGCAACAAATTTTTTAGATAATCTGCATACAGGGGGACAAACGCTAGATAAACTGGAAAGTTAAATAATAAATTGAAGCTTAAACGCAATAATACCGTTTCCATAGTAACGCGATAACGTGTCGCGCTAGCCAAAACCTAGTTTGGATGAATTATGTACCATGTTAACTGCATCGCTGTGCAGCGCGTAGAATGGGGATATATTCAATGAAGGATTTTACGTTTTGGACTTTTCGGTCAGAAAAGGAGCTTCGCGTATGAGGCGTCATTCGAAAGGGAAAACCTTGCAGGTGAGGAAAATAAAAGATTTTTTTTTCGATGAAATCGAGTTCTTTTAAATTTGAAGATTAAGGTTCCCCCCTTTTAAGTAGCAAACGACCTCTTAAAAATACCAGAAATTTATTTGATTATTTGATTTTTTAATATTATCCTGAAAACTTATAAAAAGAGGAAATTTTTAAAGCTACCCTTTCCCAAAGCTATCGGAAATTGCGGCTATTGCTTTTCTCATGGTCGATAACTCCAAAAATATGATTTTTACTACACCTTATACCGTCGATACTCTTATTGTTCCCTCGGAGAATAGCCGTTTTTTTCATCCTTCCAAGAAGCTGGATGTCGGTACATCCTCCTTCAAGTCGACGAGTAAAGCAAAATCTTCATTTCTTGATCAAACAAAAAAAACACCAAAAGAATAAGGGACATACGAAACATCGGGTGAAAAGTTGCAAATTAATTGTCCGATGTCAAATAACAAAATGAGCTTTTGCTGTGTTCAGTAATATCCGTAATTTATTTCGTTGTTTTATCTTGTCTTACAGCTGTTTCTCTGCGAGAACTCGGGACCGAGTTCCCAAATTTAATTTTCCCATTAAATCTAGCAATTTTTTGCAGATCACAATGTCGTCTCATGAAAACGAATTCTGAAAACCGCGAACTTCCTAAAGTTCTAGCATTGATTTAGGTTGGGGCTTGCTCGTGCCACTTCTCCCATTTCTTTATAAATCATATTTCCAAAGGTAAGCTTGAGACTTAGAATTGGTGGAATACATTGAGTCGGTGCGATAGTCCAAACATGTGGTCGCATTACTCCTTTTCGAGTTTCAGGATCTTTTGTGGAAAACTCAAGTCGTTGATCTGCTTTACCGGGAATTCTTCGAATTTTGCTAGTTACACCAAATGCACGGAGAAGAAGACGCGTTTCATATTTCTTAGGCCGAGGCTTTAAAAAAAAAAATTTAAATCATTTCCCAAACGAAAATTACCGATATAGGAGCTAATATCAGGTGACTATAAGATAATCCTTTGATTTTCCTCGTCTCAAACCTAATCCAAATAATATTGAACGGAGCCAAGCATGTCTTTAAGCTTATATTTTCAACAACTTCATATTCGATGTGTTTTGCCACTTCAGTTTCCAATTTCCTGCTGAAAATTCGACGTGCTTCTCGTATAACTTTCGCCTTCGAGAAAAGAACTAATGTCTCAACAGGAGAGAGTTTCGATCCTTAGATTCTTTTAAGACTTTCATTGTTTGAAACGTTGATGGATTTTTCTTGCAGTTTGCAAATTGTTGGACGACCTTCTGACGTTTTTGCTTAATAATCTGATGCTTCCTCTTTTTCAGCTGACGTAGTTGGCTCGTTTGCGTTAACTTTAGAAAAAAATCTTCTTTTTTTCTTTTCGTTCCACTTTTTTTGACCAAATTTAAATTGTTTTTCAAACGATCTCAAAGAAAGTAGTTTAACAGACTTAAATCAGGAAAACGAGCTGATCATTCAGATGGTCGCTTACTGTTATGAGCAGGTGCGTCGTCCTCGAACCAATCGAATAAAAAAGGTAGCTGATGTATTAGAAAATCCAGGTATTGCGGTCCTGTTAAGGTGCCGTTGAAAAAAAAAAAATTATGGATCGAGCAACTGATTTCCCAATCTTCCAGACCAGACGCTTACGCTCTATCTTCCTTAGAAATTAGTTTCTCTTATCTAATGTGGATTTTCAAGCGATCAGCAATTTGAAAAGTGGCCTTCGTTGGACCAATTTCTGAATAAAAATCTATAAAATAAAGTTTAGAAATCCCAATCCTGTCGTAAAGCCCAAGCATCAAACGAATCTTAAATGATTTGTATTTATTGGAATTTAATATGAACTGGACCAACCGATACGGGACCATCTTCAGCAATAGTTATCACACGCGTACGAGGATTGCAAGCAGCACTTGCTAATGGATCTATTCTGTTGGCTTCTTTTGTTGCTGTTATTTTTCAATTTTCATATTTTACCTTTAGCAAAACGTTTCAACAATGTTTCATTAAAAAAAAAAAATTTTTAAACTATGCCCCAGCGCCATTTACAAAAGTACTCGCGAAGATGACTCACCCTGTATACAAGCTGATTCACTCCCAACCCCCGTCATGGCAATGTCGATTACCATTACAGATGTAGGGTAGGTTTAAATTTGATAAAGTTGCTAAAAGAAAGTTGATGGCCGGAAAGAATCGAGCCGTCATATAAAAATATTGAGTGCACCATTCTATCAGAAGATCGAAAATGGCTTTAGAATGTGAGAGGTCATATTCCGTTTTATTTTTTTTGCGTTTATAGCAACCTTGCCAAGTTTAAATCTTTCCGATTAGGTTTAAAAATGAATTTAACATATTAAAGGATTAATTAGAACCCCGTAAAGGCAATGCC
The DNA here is from genome assembly GCA_902655005.2 of Marronus borbonicus. Taxonomy (NCBI): domain Eukaryota; kingdom Metazoa; phylum Arthropoda; class Insecta; order Coleoptera; family Scarabaeidae; genus Marronus; species Marronus borbonicus. The sequence continues at coordinate 1,051,119 of LR737410.1, read as the reverse complement.
ACATCACAGAGCAGTTTCTTACGCGATCTACAAATTCACCAAGTTTCATTAAAATCGGTTACTTTGGATTTGATTCGCGTTAACTCCCAGCCGTTTTCCCTACCTGTAATCTGTTGCGTTTGATCTTCATCTCTGTGTTTCTTCGTTTCTTCATTATTGACATCGTTCTCCTTCTCTTCCGTGGTCGGTATGGTGTCTTTGCTCGTATTGCAACCCATCTTGTTGCTTGTGGATCGAAAAATATCACCTGCTGCTTACTAAAAGTCTCGTTTTCGCGATATTCTGAGATTACTTCAGGTAAATCTCATATCACCATCTTAGTTATCCGTTTCTTATCGGGTTTTCCGTTTAAAATTTTGAATTTCGCGCCACGCCTTGCGGACGATAGGTTAAGGCGACCGGCTTATGCCTAGTACGACGCGAAACCTGCCCGGCTGACTTCGAAGGGGAGATTAAAATGTGCAACGTCGCGTGCTAGGTTCGCGGCTAGACTGATGTGTGCGGCGTGCATCAGGGACGCTGATAAGGACGAAGATGACGGCGTTGCCGGAAAACGAAGGGTGTTTACCCCATTCAAATCGCGCCGGGGAAGCGCCGGTTTGTCGGGAGAGCGTTTGCGCCGAGCTAGTCGGACGGGACGGGTTGTTGTTGCCGCCGGCGCGGCGAAGGGCGAAGGGAGCGTTGTGGGGTGCGCGTCTCGCGGGAGCGTTACCCCCTAACCGTGCGATAACGGACGGAGTATTTGCTCTACAATACGCCGTTGTTGAAAATACCCGAAATGCAATTAGAAATCTTTGCACTGAGGGGGTTGGTTCGGTAAATAATTGGAGAAAATAATAATAAATAATAGGTTTGTTTCAATAAAAATCATGAGGCTAAAGAAGTCTAGAAGTGATTGTGATTTCTGTTTTGCAACAAGACCATATTAAACCAATTAAATTTACAATGAAGGAAGAAATAAACGACAAAGTCCCGTTCATAAGAAAACAACGAAAAGCTAGAAACAGACGTCTCAAAAGTACAATAAAGAACCAAAATTTATCAAAAATTTAGTTATTTATAATGGTTACCCATCCGTAGATATCGATGGCATTCTTAAGAAAGCCAAACATAGGCATTTTGTAAGAAATTCTATTTTAATTCCGATAACAATCGACGATGTTCCAGCTTACGAAACACACCCATGAACCTTCTTCGGAATTTGAAAGAAAAGCGGGACATGGAAGGTAAGAGTTTTTTAAATTTGCATGTGGTGACTGTGAGGAAGCCTACATTGGACAAATGAAACAGGCGAATACTTGTTTACGTTTTGTGGTACAGGTAAGATTCTTTTTTTTTCTCACTTCATTTACGAATTTTCGAAACATCCAAATCAATCCAATAATTTGCGTGGCGCGTAATATACCGGCACTTCAGCGTTCCCCCCGGTTTCTTCCATTAAATTATTCGATATCGAATGATTTAATTCAATTTCTAGAAAATAAAACTTAAAGTAACGTACAAGATGGAATTTGTGAAAATTTGGATCAAGATGAAATTAAAAAAAATTGTTAACATTTGAATTACCACAATTGTACGCGCCTTTAATAATGTCCATGATTGCATTTACGGCCGATATCGCGTTGATCGTCCTACCAAACGGCAGATGGCGCGATCTGCGGTAAATCTGCCGAACTATTGTTGTGTACCTTTAACCTAAAATTATCGTATATTCGCGTTGTCCTGATCGCAATTTAAGCGCTTTTGTCGTCTTATTGCCTTTCAGTGTGAAAATTCGCGCGAATTTAAATAATTAATACCGCGACCGGAAAATCCTACCAAAACAAACCAGTGAATACAAACATCGCGATCTTACGCCAGCGCTTCTCAAAATGTTTCCGATTTTCGAAAATACTAACGTTAAAATCATTCTGTACGCCTCGAAAATACGTTTTAAAAAATATCCGGCCATTTTTTACCCGTTTTACATGTATTCGATCTATAAATATTTACTGAAGATGGGGAAAAAGTTTAAAATTCGAACAGTACCAGACGATCTGATCTTTTATATCTTAAACAGGTACTCGGTAGGGTGTCAGGATCCAAACACTACGGTAATAGTGTCTAGAGACTTTGCCGCGTCCGTCGATCTAGGAGATTTCGCCAAAATAAAAGGCGATTTGGTGAAAAAATCAGTTCAAGTGTTCGCGTTCGATATTCCCGATGATGTCGTCTATATTTCCGAAACTTTACGCTTTAACACGGACAAATTCAATTTAAGAGAACCCGTAACGCTATCGCCTCTTCATCCGGCCTCGATAAAAATCGCTAGCGAGGTGGAAATTTGCTTAATAAGCAGTGGACATGATATAACGAATCGGATGTGCGATGTTCTCTTAAAAAATTACTTCAGGAGTCCTAAACTCGTCCAAAAAGGGAATATAATCGCGCTTAATCTCAAACAATACGCTCCCGAATTCACTTATACCAGTTACAAGACGAATTCCGTGGAATACGTCCATTTCAAATATCTCAAAATTAAATGCGGAGACGACGAAGATTGCGCGGGAGATTACTTCTGCGTGAAAGGCGAAACGGAGCTCAAACAATCCGCGCATGCTCACGGTTACGTGCCCGCGAAATTTGAACGTTTCCTACGGTGTAAATTCGAAAACAACCGCGCGGAGGCGGCCGTAATTAACAAGTGCCCCTACGGTTTGGAAGATACGCTCGATTCTTTGAGAAGAGCCGTAAGCCCGTTTTTAAAGTACAGTAAGGCGATAATCGAATGAATTTGAGGTTAGAAAATGTACTCCTTCTTCTTTTCTTCTTTTAGGAAAAATCAAATTGAAACCGGTGTTTTTAATACAAGGTGCTAAAGGTAATGCGAAGAGTCTTTTGGCGTCGATCTTGGCCGAGGAATTCGGGCTTAATTTCTATAAGATTTCCAGCTATGACGTATCGGCTACGGTCATCTCGCAGATGGAGGTTAAAATTAAGAACGCTTTCTTTAAAGCGAAGTTGTGCGCGCCATGTTTGTTCGTCGTAAATAATTTTGAGGTGAGATTTTTGTATTTTTGTTATTTCTCATGACTAAAGTTCACCACTTTCTGTGCGCTGGGGCAGATGCTACATAACAAACGAAAAGAGTGATAGGCACCAGATTCAAGGAACATATCAGGTGTTATCGCTTCGGTAGATTAGATTCGTCAAGTGTAGCACGAGGTATTTCACATCGATCGGTCACCGGTTGAGAATGTGGATCATTCGTATCCGCGAAACGGTCGCTCCGGATTAATTGTTAATTTGTGTCGTTTGAAGTGCACAATATCTTTCTCTTGCGTTAAAAACGATACAATTTATTCTTTTATTATTGCATTTTTTGATACCCTTCCAATTCGCGTCAACTTGCTTGAACAATTCTTGTACCTCTAGTTTAGTTTTTCGGACAATTGAGATAATTTAAAATTTTTGCGAAATGCCACCATTTTTATCTACAACATTACGTTCCTGAAAGTCCATAATTATGCAATTCTATTTTTCTAATCCACTTTTCCATATTCCCAAAATTGCGCCATTCCGCTATCCTAAAACCCCGCAATCCCAATGCTTCTTTAATGCAATTCTATAATTGCCAAAACTCCCCAAGTAGGCGATCCCGCCTACTTAAATTCCGACAATTCCAGAATTCTGTAAACTCATAATTCCACAATTTTGGAATACCGCGATTCCGCATTTACAAAATCCCACAATTCTATTACTATAAGTTATATCCTTGGAATTCCACAACTCCACAATTCCGCAGTTTAGCTGTTCTAAGCCTGACGATTCAACAATCCTCTTTTATCGAAACCCCAGATTTTTGAAACTCCACAATTCTGCAATTCCACATAACTAAAATCCCACAATTTTGGATTTCCATAATCGTAAACAATTCCAAATTTCCAAAATCTTACGAATCTACAGCGGCAAAGTTTCACCTTTACAAAGCTCATAGTTTTCCTAGGTTCATAATGCCCACTTTGCTACAATTCTTCTTTACTGAGATCCCACAATTTCTCCTTTCCATAATTCCTGAAACGCTACAAGTGTGCAATTCCGCTTGGCAATTCTGTAAAGTAACAATTCCACGATTCTGGAACGCCACGATTCCCCATTCACAAAATCCCACGATTCTATTACCGTTCGCTTCTAATATCTCATATTCTGAGAATTCCTTAATTTCACAATTCCACGTTCCCAGAATTCCGCAGTTCAGCTGTCTTAAAATCCCACGATTTCACCGAAACCCAACGTTTTCACCTTCCCACAGTCATATGGTACAACCCTTCATTTTTGAAACTTACTATTCTCTAATCCCATATATCTAAAATCCCAAATTTCCAAAATCTTACGAATCTACTACCGCAAAGTCTCACCTTTACAATACCCATATTTTTTTCCAAGTTTATAGGAATGCTGCTTTGCTACAATCCCGCGTTATGGAAATCCCAGAATTCCGCAATTGCGCTAACTTAACACCCCAGAATCATACAATTCTACAATCTTGCTTTATTAAAATTCTCAGTTTCCGTAATTCCACTACCTTAAAATGCCACAATCTCAACCGTGAAAGGTCCCACGAATCTACAAGAGTAGTATCCCATATTCTTGAAATTCCACAAATCTACAATTCCATAATCCCACGTTCCCAATGCTTTGCAATTGCACTCTTAAAATCCTACAATTCTACAATCCCTCCTTAACTCCCATTCCACAATTCTACAGCCCCCTATTCCAAAAAATTCGCAAGGATTCTATAAAATGGCTATTTGCAATCGTTGCTAAGTTTAATTTTCTGCTTTTAAATTTTCCAGAATTTCGGAAAAAACCATGAAGGCAAATTCAACGAACGCGTAGTAGATTATTTCAAATTCGAACTCTCCAACAACTTAACCAATAACGATCCTCCGATAATCGTAGTCTGCATCAGTAATTCTAAAGAAATCCCGCCAGAATTAAGCAGGATCTTTTTGGAAACCTTCGAATTCGGCGCTCCGAATCAAGTAGAAAGGGCTAAAATCTTAGAGTGGCTACTGGAAGGGCAAACTTTGAGGAGCATGGTTAACATCGAGGAAATTGCTGCTAAAACTCACGGATTCTTTTATGGTGATTTAGAGGCTTTGGTTTATCACGCTGCGAAGAATAGGTTCGTCAATGGGACTGCCAAAAATCAAATTACGATGGATGATTTCGATGCGGCGTTAGGTGAGAATCATCATTCCGTTGCAAATAACGAATTCAAACTTAAGACGTGGATTCATTATTACCATGACTCACCCTAGTTACAAACGCGTAGGGGATTTTCCAAATTATTCAGCGACAAGGGAATGGGGCGTCGAAAGTAAGCGGTGGGGCGAGCCGTTAAATTTAATCGCATTTAAATTCTATCCGTGCCGACAGACACGATGCGAGCCAACTATTCGGAGAGTATGGGAGCTCCCAGAGTGCCGAGAGTGCAATGGTCGGACGTAGGCGGTCTGAGCGACGTCAAGGCCGAGATAATCCGGACGATAAACTTTCCGCTGAAGCACCCCGAACTGCTGAAAGGCTCCGGACTCCGGCGATCCGGTGAGTTATTGTTTTCTGGCAGGGAAATTATGGAGGTAAGGGGCGTATTTACTGGCACGAGTTTAGCAGTCCTGTAGTGCGTAATCTAGGACGGGAGAATTCTAACTGAAAAAGGTTGGCGACATGGTGGTACTGTGGAGTTAAAAGGAACTATCAGGAATACGAGGAGTGATAATTGTCACTCGATGCACTGCTCAAAATAATTAGAGGAACACTTGTTTTTTCATATGATGTAAAATTAAAAAATCTTTTTGTCTTTTGTTTAATTTAATTTTTCATTTTAAACTGAAAAATAGGAAAAATATATTTATTTTTGTTGGTTTTCAATCCTGTCTTATGCAATTACTGTAATTAGACATTTTAGTCAATTGATCAATAGACTTAACGACACTTTCCAGTAAAAAAAAAAAAAAAATTACATCATGTGATTTTATATAACGGTGGGGATTCCTCAAGGATCGATGCTTGGAGCTACATTTTTGATTTTTGTAAGTTATTTGAATGATTTCCAAACTATGGCAAGATCCTTTGAAAATTATTGCTTTAATCGGCCAAAATGTCTCAGCTACAACATTTTTTGATGTTTTTTTTTTTTTCACAATTAGGTATTTTATTATACGGCCCACCTGGTACGGGAAAAACTTTACTGGCCAAGGCTGTAGCTACAGAATGCGATCTATGCTTCCTTTCCGTTAAAGGTCCAGAGCTCCTTAATATGTACGTCGGTCAATCCGAGCAAAATGTCAGAGAAGGTAAGTTATTAACACTTATCACTTACCAATAAACCAATCAGAGCTGAATGACTAAGTGGACCCCCTTTTGTGTTGTGCTGTCCGACGATTCGATCTTTCCGTAGCGTTAATGGGCTATATGCTCTTTATCGCTCGTTTCCGATTTATTAAACGTTTCAATAGGGAGCAAGTATCTACCGGCGAATTAAATTAATGTTTATAGCAAGCGGCTTGTACTGCGTATTAGGGCAGCAGAAAAAACATTTATTGCGGCAATAAAACGATAAATTCTCGTACAGTAATAGCTTTTTTCGTGCGGCTTCTCGATCTCCCGCTTAGCCGGAGCGATGCGTCTGTGGATTTAATTTGAATTTCTGGCGTGTCCTGCTCGGAACAAGTCCGTAAATTGAGACGTAAAAATTTAAATGAGCCGCGTTGCCTAGAATGCTCGGAATTCCTAATATTCGTTCGGAGAACATTAATTCGATCCTCGTGGCCTCTTAGACGGTTATTGTTTTTTTTTTTTTGTAATATTTTAAATTTACCAATTGGAACAATGTCATCTTCTAGGGAATATTTGTAAAATAATTTAGCAATATTTAATAAAATTAAAAAATCATTGTAATTATTTTGCAGTTTTCGATAGAGCAAGAGAAGCGTCACCTTGCATTATATTCTTCGACGAATTAGACGCATTAGCACCTAACAGAGGCATTTCTGGAGATTCTGGAGGTGTCATGGATCGAGTTGTATCTCAGCTGCTGGCAGAAATGGACGGACTGAACAAGGAAGCAACGGTTTTCATTATAGGTGATTTGATTCTTTAGATTTATTAACAATAAAGTTTTCGAAAAAATCCAGGAGCAACAAACAGACCGGACCTGATCGACCCGGCGCTTCTCAGGCCAGGCCGCTTCGATAAGCTGCTGTACGTCGGCCCTGCGGAAACGCACGACGCTAAATTCAGCGTATTGCAAGCTTTAACGCGGAAGTAAGCTGTTTAACCGTTTGGTTTAATATCTTCGATTTGTTTCCTAAGTTTTTGGGATTTTAGGTTCAAATTAACCGGAAGTACCAACTTAGAGGAGATCGTAAGGATGTGTCCTGAAAATATTTCCGGTGCCGATTTCTACGGACTATGTTCTGGGGCTTGGATGTCAGCTGCCAGACATTTGATTGAGAGGGTCGAAAGAGGTAAGATCGTTAGAGTAGTGGGGACGCCAGTATCCGATTTTTGCTGAATTTCAATATTATTCTCTGTGATCGTGGGCATAGCCAGAAGGAGGCAGGGAAGGGTCACGGGTCCCTGCCAAATCTTTGGAATAATGTGGCTTTTGTTTCTCCCTCCTTCCTCTCTGACCAAATTCTGGCTACGCTCATATATGGACGTAATTGAAATTTTTCAACTTTTTCCAGGGGAACTTAACAACGACGACGTATCCCATGAAAACGTGGTCGTAGATACGGTAAATTTTATAGACGCTTTAAAATCAATTAAACCGTCAATAAATCCCGAAGATATGAGATACTTTCAACAATTGAAACAAGAATTTAGCACCTAATGTGTGGATTACGAATAATATATTGACTTGAACATGTAGATTTATTTTGTTGTGTAATTTTATTGTTGCCATGGACGTAGCCAGTATTTGGTCAAGGGAGGGCGCCAATTAGAGAAAATTATTTCAGAGATTTAGGGGGGTCTATCACCCCTCCCTGCCCCCCTTTGGCTACGCCCATGATTGTTGCGGTTTTGTACAAAATAAAATTATTACTTTTCGTAAACGATCTTTATTTTTAATCTAATTATTTACGATGTATAAATTTTAGCACAATGGAATCGTTGAAACAAAGAAATACCAACCCTTTAATTGATTTATTTGCATGCTATCAAGCTAGTGATTTTTCCGTGTTTCTATCGAATTTCACCGATTTTAACGATAAATTATACCGACTAAATAACTATATTTTATTATTTAATTTTATTCTTTATAATTTTAAAAATAAGTGTTTCCTTAGATGCTCCCTCTAGGAACCAGTGACTGCACTAATCTCTCTTGGAGCGGCGGTATGTGATTCCATATCACTGGAACTGTTCTTATTTAATCGTGTTGCTGGAACTGTTCCCTCAAGGGTTCAGACAATTAGAAAGAAAACATTGAATAATTGTATTCTTTTCTATAGAGATCGATCTAGCCCTTATTTTAGGTCTAGATATTCTTATAAATACTTGTTAATTAGAAAACACACCTATGGTTTCTAATGTCGAGACTGCCAACTTAAATTGTTCCCGATTTTTAAAAATCCCTGCTTGGGTTTTTAATCAAAGAAATATTTCTTCGTTCTTTATTGGTGGCGAAAGCAAAATTGAAAAGAGAAAATATTCGGGAAGATCTGGCGAACTTTATAGACTGACTTCATAAAAGCAATACATTTGAATTTTATTCCCACCATAAAAACAAATCAAAACAAAATGTTCCTGGTTCCTACCGAATTTTCGACATTACAGTTTGGCAGCACTGTAAACAGATATCTAACCTAAATATGCCGGTATTTAAATACAACAACATAAATTAAATTTAAATAACAAAGTATTTGAGACACTTTTCCAGAGCAAAATGAGGTAAATAATACTGAATATCTCAATGTAGGTGATACAACTTAATACTTTTTAAGGTTAAACGTAGACGGTCTATTTGTCTATTTTCCCTACGATTACATCTATCCCGAACAATATGCTTATATGCGCGAGCTCAAACGGGCTCTGGATGCAAAGGTAGGTCTTCCACACCTTAACAAGCAAAATCTTAATTATAACGCCAATTAGGGCCATTGCCTTCTTGAAATGCCTTCAGGAACCGGTAAAACAACCACTTTATTATCGTTAATTGTCGCTTATATGCTGGAGAATCCTCACATCGTACGCAAGTTGATCTATTGCTCACGCACAGTTCCCGAAATCGAGAAAGTCATTGAAGAATTGAAGAAGTTACTTAGCTATTACGAGAAACGTGATGGTGTCTATCCAAGATTGACTGGCGTTGTTATGACTTCACGAAAGAATCTTTGTATACATCCGGAAGTAAGTAATTTTCTTTATAATGTAATATTAATAGCTCTAATCATCGCTTCTTTAATGTAGGTAAGTACACAAAGGGAAGGTAAAATCGTCGATGGTCGTTGTCATTCGCTTATCGCAAGTTATATTCGCGACAGACATAATTTCGACGATTCAGTTCCTATCTGTCAATACTTCGAGGGTTTTAGTATGGACGGTAAAGAAAGTACTATGCCGTATGGAGTTTATAGCATCGATGATCTGAAAGAGTACGGAAGAGATAGGAATTGGTGTCCATATTTTCTGTCTAGGTTTGCTGTACGTGTAATTACATTTCATTCGAAGAAAATCACTTGCAATGGTAACATTTTAGATCACCTACGCGAATATCGTAGTCTACAGCTACCATTATCTGCTCGACCCCAAAATAGCTGACGTTGTTTCGAAGGAATTGGCTAGAGAAGCTGTAGTTATTTTCGATGAGGCCCACAACATCGATAACGTTTGCATAGATTCGATGAGCGTGAAGATCAATCGGAGAATTATAGAGAGGTCGGTTGCCAATATACAGGTTTTGGAGAGAACGATTGCTGAGTAAGAAACATCGAAAAATTACAATTTTTTTAATCATTTAAATGGGTGTATTTTTATATTAGTATGCGGCATAGTAACGAAGAAAAGTTGAGAGAGGAATACCACAGGCTCGTGGAAGGTTTAAAAGATGCTAGTGTTGCGAGAGATAGCGATGTTATTTTAGCCAATCCCGTATTACCTGATGACGTTTTAAAGGGTTAGTTGTGAAATTGTGGTAAGCTGTGGATTTTTGACAGATCGTAGAATTCTATAGACGCTGTTGATAATGATATTCGCGTTGGGCCGCTCACCACATACAAAAATATTAAGCTACACAGCCAAACAAATATTATTTCAACTTGGCATCGTGCTAATATTTTATTCTTCACCTAGAGGTCGTCCCTGGCAATATCCGAAACGCCGAGCACTTCATAAGCTTTCTGAAGAGATTCGTCGAGTACCTAAAGACGAGGCTGCGGGTGCAGCACGTTGTACAAGAATCTCCAGCCGGCTTCCTCAAGGACATCCAATCGAAGGTGTGCATCGAACGGAAACCTTTAAAATTCTGCGCGGAACGCTTGGCATCTTTGCTGAGAACGTTGGAGATCGCCGATATGGCCGATTTCGGACCGCTGATCTTGATCACGCATCTGGCGACGCTGGTCTCCACCTACATGAAGGGCTTCACCATAATCGTAGAGCCCTTCGACGATAAAACACCAACTGTCTCGAATCCGATCTTCCACTTCAGGTAGGCGTCTAATTTCACGTGGAATCTTTTAAAATAACGTAGGGATCCCTCGTGCAGTTGTTTAGATTCCTCGATTGCGATCAAACCTGTTTTCGATCGATTTCAAACGGTTGTCATCACTTCCGGTACGCTCTCACCTATCGATATGTATCCGAAGATCTTGAACTTCCATCCGGTGATAATGACGTCCTTCACGATGACCTTGGCCAGGCCCTGCTTATTACCTATGGTAGGGTAACGAAGGAACTTCGAGGCTCGGGCAAAATTATATTCTTGAATGAGCAATTTTCGATTTGATTTTAGATTGTATCGAAGGGAAATGATCAAGTTGCCATATCTTCGAAATTCGAGACTAGGGAGGATATAGCTGTCATAAGGAATTATGGCCAGCTTCTGGTTGAGGTATGTGATTTATTCAAATAATAACGTGGGTTTTTTTTGATGAAATTTGAAGAATGTAGCTCCTTCTGTTCCATGCTGCAGGTTTTGTTTGTGGATCTCAAAAACAAATGAAGGTAGAAAAACAATGAATATAACCGAAATTCTTTTATTTCGAAGAATTCACTGTTTTTCTGCCTTCATTTGTTTGTGACATCCATAATTTAGATATCAGTTCATAATCAGACAATTGTATTCAGTTTATATTTCTTTAATTTATAAAGATCCTCCAATGAGACTTTGCAATAAAAAAATGTACTCTGGGTCATTTATAAATAGTCAAAGAATTAAAGGTCCCAAAATGCTACCTTGCGGCATACCTGTGTTAGTATCCAATTGTTACATATTAATTTAAACTCTTTTTTACCCTATTGCGCAACCTTCTTAGATCGCAGCTAATGTACCAGATGGCGTCGTCTGTTTCTTCACCTCCTACCTCTATTTGGAATCAGTTGTGGCCAGTTGGTACGACCAGGGCGTTATCGACAGTCTGCAAAGGTACAAGTTGCTCTTCATCGAGACGCAGGATTCCGGCGAAACTAGTTTCGCCCTCATGTACTACATTAAGGTAGGTTTCCGGCGTTTCTCTTGGGATCTAGCAGGCATTAACTGGTCTTACCTAGGCTTGTGAGTCGGGTAGGGGAGCTGTACTGCTTTCCGTGGCCCGCGGTAAGGTGTCCGAAGGCGTCGATTTCGATCATCATCTGGGACGGGCCGTCCTTATGTTCGGCATACCTTACGTCTATACGCAATCGAGAATTTTGAAGGCGCGTCTGGATTATTTGAGAGATCAATTTCAGGTAAGCTGATTATTTTGGATCGAAATAATGTTCGGCTTATGTCGGCGAGTAGTGAAAGTTTCATTGTCTCCGATAAGATTCGAACCTTTTCACACGACCATCGTAGTTCCGCACTGCGCTGAAACGAACCTAAAACTAATTCGACGATTTCTAGATTCGAGAAAACGATTTCTTGACGTTTGACGCAATGCGGCACGCTGCTCAGTGCGTAGGTCGTGCTATTCGTGGAAAAACGGACTATGGTATCATGATTTTTGCCGACAAGAGATTCTCGAGATCGGATAAAAGGTCCAAGTTACCTAAATGGATACAGGAACATCTCAAAGATTCCCTGTGCAATTTGTCTACCGAAGAAGCCATCCAGGTTTGTATATTTGCCGTCAGTTTATTAATAATTTTGTCGTAACGCTAACATCAAATCACGAATAAAGTTCGCCACATTCTGTGCGCATCACGAAATTAGCGGAGACTAGACAGACTCGTGTTTATTCGTCTCGTGAGAATGGTTTCCCTGAGAGTCGACAAAACATGAGTTCGCCTAGTCTCTGCTAAGTTCGTGAAGCGCACGGAAAGCGGCGAACTTTAATCATGAATAATATTTAAATAAAACATATTTCTTTACCAGAAGCAACTAAAAATTAATTTGTTTTTTTTCTATTTATTAAAAAAAAATATATGGCTAAGTTTTACATTAACAATCTGTATATTTTAACTGAATTGAAGCTACCAAGCAAATATTAGAATTATACCGATTACTAGATTTTACTAGATTAAAATGATCCTAAAAGAATGAGTTTATTTATTACAGATTGCTAAAAGATGGCTACGACAGATGGCGCAGCCGTTCACAAGAGAAGATCAGCTGGGCGTCTCCTTACTGACGTTAGAACAGCTGCAGAACGAAGAAGCAAATCAGATAGAGAAGCAAGCCCAACAGAATTAAATAATTTAATAGTATTAAGATAATAAATTTATTACTTTTTAATTTTTTGTAATTTTCTTTTCTCGCTATTTAATTCATGAGAAGAATTTAATGTTGGTAGCGCTAATTCTTTGATAGTTCTCAATTAGAATGAAATAAATTAACCTTAAATATAACCTTACGTAATTCTAGGGAATTCCCCCAAAATTGGAAAGTTTTAAAACGGTGAATATCAAATTTTTTATATTATTATTATTATTCTTTCACGTCATATGTCACGAAATTAGCAGAGACTAGACAGACTCGTGTTTTGTCGGCTCTCGGGGAAACCAATAAGCAACACGAACCTATTATTATTGTTATTCCCTAAAATTTGTCAATTTTAGATACAACCATGGGCGTAGGGAGGTTTTTGAGCAAGGATGGCCAAGCTTTGACCAGGGGTGGCCAAGCTTTGACCAGGGGTGGCCAGTCTTTACTTATTAAAAGGCGAAGTAAATATAATTTTTTATTTCTGTAAAAAAGTGACACAACGGAGAAATTCAGGGGTGGGCTCTTACCTAGCTACACCCTTGTTACCAACAGTATGGAAGGTTTCAATTGTTCAAAGATTCAAATCTTATTCGAAGATTTCCAAGAATTTCTTAGTCACGTAGTGTATTCTTATATTTTGAATTGGTATCCATTTAATTAATATTTCCCTCTCGTGCAGATTCAATAAAATTAAATTTTACGAATAAAAAATGATAAATTATAGACGAAAATTGCATCGATCTTGAATTTGAAATTAATTAGCAAGGCACGTCGTTTCTCAAATACAACCCGAGCTAAAAAGCCTCAACTGTCCTGGCGTCTCTTTGTTCACCTGTTTTCGACAGACTTTTGTTACTCCACACCATGGCCAACTACGATTTCCTTTCGACGATATTCTTACAATTAAATTTAATTTCGGGCAATCGGACTTGGCGACTTCTAAAAAGGCGGTATCTAATTTGAAAAATTATTTTTACAGCTGGCCAAAGAAGCTAGTCAAGTATTATTAACGTGACAGTTAAACAACGCAAAAGTATCGATAACCTCCGCACCGCACAAGTTTAATTAATCAATCCGGGACGGCCGTTTCGACGGTACGCATGATCCACATTCTCAACCGGTGACCGATTGTGGACAGCTGTTTCAAGGATACGTCGATCCTCATTTTCAACCGTAGACCGGTTGAATTCGGCGAGACAGCTGTCCCGGATTAATTGGTGCGTGGTGCGCAGTCCTTGCTGTTGATAATATTTATTTTAATTTTTATAATTTGAAGAATGGTAACAAGTTCAAAAAAGATCAGAAAGCCAAATTTGACGAACTGGCTCTGATTTTTTGTCAAATTAAGCTGAAAAACATGAAGGGCTGTGAAATGTAAATCATCCACAAAGCTTCTAAAAGACTAAGCTCGATATCATCGCTTGTTTCAGCTAAGGTACGAAATAGAAAGAAGACACTAATTGAAAACAATAATAACTTTATTTATATAATATTTTTTTTTGTTAGATGAGTACAATATTTACAGACGATAGAAAGTAAAAATTAAAATTAATAAAAAAAAACATGTTAATAGTCTTATGTTATTATTACACAATAAACCCCGTGATATTGGCCCCTCGTCAACAATAAAATACAACTCTTGAGCTTATTTAAATACAAAATATATCTATATTTACAATACATCCGAGAAATCTATTGTCTATTTTGATTAATTGATAGATGCGTATTTTCCTGTACAAATTTCGAAAATCGACCTGAAATTGAAGGTGAGCAAATTCTTCGTAATAAGGATTCACGATGAATGAACCAAGTCTGAAATATTCAGCATTTATTAGCTTGAAGCAACCCGAGACAGGACAAAATATATCTGCGTTTATGCTTAAGCACCATTTCTACCAGATCTACCAGATCACAAGAGTCTTTCGATCCAGCATAATTAGATACCCATCTGTGGGGATCTTTTTAAATTGGTACTTCCGGCAATATATCTTCCCGAAATTAAAAAAAAAAAATACGAAAATTATTTTTTAACAAGGATTCGCATTTGTCCAGTCTCCCATTGTCCTCCCATTTGAAGACAAAAAAAAAACAACCGCCTTTGAGATTAAAACAATTAAATATTGTAGAATATATATATATATAATAATAAAAATGAAAATGACTAAAAACTTTAACATACGTGTCTTAAGTAAAATGGCCTCACATGCTGGTAAAAAAAAAGGGATTTACAATACAAAAGAATGGAATGTGTAAGTGCGATTGCGGCTACGGAACAGTTTGCGGCCTTCTTATTGTAATTTTATTCAAAATTGTAAGGCGTACTTGTTTCGAACGAAAAGCCCACGACAGCGTCAAGTATATTATCGCAAACACACCTTTGAAGGTTACGATCATCGTCGATGAAATGATGGTTCTGATTAATGGTCAACCTTCTGTAATTAGATCGCATGATACAGACCATCAGAAACCGTTAAAGGAATTCAAGCCGGGACCGATAACAAGCCGGCCCAGCCACGCCATCAGTCCCGAATACAGCTCAGAGACTAATGCAAAACGCCACAAGTATTTCAAGCCGAAATAGTAGCAGTGCCGGGGTGAATTGTAGAATTGGACTTCAATAGGCTGGGAAGTTGAACTAAGGTGACAGTACACGAAGGCCATTGAAGGAAGGTAAAGGCGGACGAATTAGCCCGAGCAGGCTCGTCAATTGCTGAAACAAAAGTCCAGCGCACTCTGTATGCCGTAGTTAAAGCAAATACTAAACAATGAAAGGATAGGGAATCTCAAGTTTGGTGGAAGAGTATTCCAGATCAGAGCCAGGCCAAGCAATTTCTGATCGGACGCAAGCTTACTTTTACAGAGCAGAGAGAGGAAGTCCGTTAGAACGATGGTAGGCCTGCTAACAGCGCACTGTATGCTCAACCTAGGCTTGGCAGAGGAGTGCTAGGTGGAATATGCCTCTCAGAAGTGAGGTCGGATTATCGAAAAGACGAAACCAGCAGGATCCTTCAGAAGGCTGCTAAGTCTGGTGAAGAAGCCAAAGCTAACGTAATTGGTCTAATGAGAAAAGAACCACAAGAACCACGGCACATCTATCATCGGGTTTGAAATTCACACACGACTGGGAGGTAAAAAACAGGCGGCTTATGGACGCTAGATGGATGCAACATCAGTTTCATAGATTCGTTATTTTTAACAAATCTAGAATGTGCTGAAAATAAGTCAAAGAACCGAAGGTTTGGTAAAACCATTCCTCACAGACTCAGATAACCCGATGCTGAAACTACACCATTCTCTATGGAGCATCATCAGAATAAGTGTAGAAATTGCGAATAAGATACATGAGGCCCTGCAGGAACTAAAGACAATAGATTAATGAGTTCTTCTTGAGTATTGGTTTGGAACCTTGACTTTAGCATATTTCAAGAAGTTCCCAATTAAGTCATCAACAACGCTGCTAGGTGACAATCTAACCATATTTCGCAGTCAATCATTGAGTTATGCAAAGAAAATAGGATAAGGTTCAATGTCTTGCCCCCCAAATAGTTCATATCTGCCAGCCGTTAGACGCTGTATACTTCTAGTCCTTTGAAAGCCGCTTGGGAAGATAGTTTTGCTAAATTGGAAGTTGAAAAATCTTAGAATAGTGGCGAAAGATCTCTTCTGAATTGTTAAGAAATTCTTGGACAAGCTTGCTGTAGAAAACAACGAGAATTTCTTTAGTTTTTTCGACGTAATAAAAATTTTTTTTTGGGTGCATAAAATCTCAACGGAACTTCTGTATCATTACAAAATTAGTGATTGTTGAGAGTTAATAAGAGATATCTTTTTTTTTAATGTACGTTTACACACCCGCAAACTATTCCCTAGTCGCAATTGCTTAAAACGCAAAAAATACCTAAAATAATCATGAAAAAATCATTTCTCCGCCTTGTTTATATTATCAGTGACCGTGATGTTGGTAACAGTGCTTTCCGACGGGTTGAACACCCACTGTTTAAAGCTGTTACTTTCCGCACCACCATTAGCGGACACCTGTATCACGTTTCCGGCTTCCGGCGAGCTCTCCGTCTTCCTAGGCGGTACCGGCGGCCGGTTTCCAAACGTCGGCAGCCCCGACGGGATCTTCGAGTTACGTATCGATGTGACGGTCACGTTCCTCGACGTCGTCGCGTTCTTGTTCGCCTGGAATTTCGGCGTCGAATGCAAACCGGAAGCCATGATCTCGATCAGGTCCTTATCCACCTCGAAATCGAGATTGCGCGAGTCCCGTCGCTCCGGCGACGTCGGGGGCGTCTTATTGGTCGCGATGGGTATCCGAGATTTGATGGGCGGTAGTTCCGGTTTGGGTTTCGGCGGGCTCTTCTCGAAATTCGATCGCAGGAGTTCGATTTGGGACTGGCGCTTTTCGGGTATCTTCGACGGTTCGTAGCTGGAGGTGGTGAAACGCATTTCCGGCAGTTTCTTCAACTGTTCTTCGGCGATCTCTTGGATTTTCGACAGTTCCTTTTCCGCGTCTATTTTGTCCGGGATGGTTTTCTGCGTTGGTGGCGTGAATTCCCTCGTTTCTTCTACGGGATCGGTTCTAACGTCGGTCGCGGATTTGATTTCGAAATTTTTGACGTAATTCTCGAATTCGCTATCGAGATTTTTAGTGCTAGGCACGATTTCGATTTCGGAAACGTTCCTATTTGCCGAATTAGGAGTTAGAACCTGAATTTCCGTTATATACGTCAAACTCGACTTGTTCTCGGGGGAAGCTTCTTTATTCTTAACGTTGCCGTTACTCAAATTTAGCGGGATACTTGTGCTAACAATTTGGGTGTCTATCGCTTCCGATTTGGCGGGAATTTCAAATGTTAACGACGTCGGACCCTCGACCGACACCTCGTTATTTAAACCGTGAATAGCTTCCGCTATCGTGACGTTTTTAATGAGATCCGGCGTGGATACCAGGACCTTTCCGTAAGATCTATTCACTTTATCGTCGTCGTTCTTCATCGTCTCATCTAGGGCCGTCTTGTATAATTCGCTGGTGTCGCCATCTTTTGAGATGTTTAGCGACCTGCTGTAGATTTCGTAATTACCAACTGGTTTCTTATCGACCGTGACCGAGATATTGCTTATGTTGTCTCTTACGACAGGTTTGGCTTTGATTTCCGAGTATTTCGGCCTTTCTAAGCTGCCTAGCGAATGTCGAGAGACCTTGATATCGTCGGGAATGTTCGTATCTTCTTCGATTTTGCGCGGGTAAAAGTCGTTTCTACAAAATTCCCTTTCTGACGTTAGCATTGCCAGTGATGCGCACGTGGGATCCGGGACGAAGATCAATTTCGCCGAATCTGAAACAGCGTTAGGTCTATCGGTAAGGACGTTCGACTTGTCAACGTCTTCTTGCGACGATTTTTGGAAACTACTAACAGCGTTTAACACGTCAGAAACGAACGAGGAATCGCCTTCGTTCAACGCACTTTTTTCCCTCTCCAAAATGGTTACCATCTCGTCGTCGGGTTTGGACACGTTCTCAAGACTGTAGTCGAATTGCTCGGAAGCGTTTTTGTTATCAATCACCACGTCGGATTTCTTTAAATTGTCGATGGTTTCGTGCAGGGAATTTTTAGCTTTTTCGAATTCTTCGAAGTTGTCTTTTAACTCTTTCTCTTGCTCCTCAACTTTCTTAGACGTCTCCTGCTTGATTTCGTTGATCTTGTTGACTAACGCGTCGAATTCAGGCGATTTCGTTCCGAAATCGTAATTTTTCTCCGAGGAACTGTCGAATTCTCCCCTTGAAGCGCTCTCCCCATTTTCCGAGCTGTCGCTTCGGTTGAGATTTAAAATGGCGTCTTCGAGGTTGCCCCATTCCGTCGATTTTTTAAGTCGGCTCCTTTGGAACGTATTCAAACCGTCTAAGATTAGCGAAAGTCGCGGTTCCTTATTGATGAGGGCGTTGCCATAAAGGCTATCGTTTGAGGAGGTTTTCGAATCGAAGCTTTCCTCTAACTTAGCACCTTTGCGCTTTTTGGAAATTGCTGGCATGCCCGTATCGGTTATATCGAGACTTTGGGCTCTTTCCAAGGTTCCCGTACTGATTTTGCGGTTCTTTTGGATCTTCGTCAGATCACCAGTGCTTGCCGTCCTTCTATTTTGCTTATCTTCGTTTTCTTCGGTGTGGTGTATGGTTATATCGCTAGAATTTAGTTCTATGGTGTTAACTGATGATTGGTTGTCCGTTTCGACATCGGAATCCGAGTTGTAATCTTTCAATTCCGTTTTAACTTCCGGCGTTGGAGGATTCCCAATGATTTCCTGATGGGGCTTAGATTCCTTGTCGGTGGAATAGATTTCATCCAAATTTGATGGAGAATCTTCCAATTTGAAGCCTTCAGGTGGGGCCGGCGCCTTACCCTTCTGTTTTTTTGGGGTGTTCTCTTCAATAGTCTTCCTATTACGTCTTGCGGCCACCGCGGCGTTCATCATGTGATTGGGGATTTCTTGAGGAATCCCATTAACGTCCCGTTTGATTCCCGAACTGTTAAGGCTTCCCCTGCGAAGGAATTGGTCAGTTTCTGCATCAGGTACGATTTCCAGAGAGGCAGTTATGTTTTCTTCCGCTGGTTTCTTCTCCCGTTTCTTAACGGGAGGGCCCTGCTTCTTATCCACCTCATCTATACTTATGGCGACGTTCGCCTCTTTGCTTTCGATCTTTTCGATGTTAGCGTTATTGTCGTTTTGAGATAATTCTGCTGTTTTTGGGCTTTTTTGCTCTCTCTGATCTTTCTGCTCCATCGGCAGGACTTTGATTCCGAATTTTTGGTAGCGATTTCCGTCACTGCTACGCTGTACTTCTAAATCGGCCTTCGATGACGCCGCCTTTTCGTAATTCTGCTTATTTCTGAGATTTTCGTTGTGATCTTCCAATATTTTCTGCTCCAATTGGCTCTTTAACTGATCCGGATTCATCACGAGCTTCGGAAGCGCCTTCTTATTGCTGCTGGGTTTCTTAGGCGAATCCTGCGATCTTTCTAGGGTAGTAGCGGTGCTTCTGGACTTGTGCAAACTGGAACAATTCGAACCCACGGTATCGGAGTGATCTTCCGCTTGGAATAGACGCTTTTTCGCCGATTTTCCGATCTGTAATAACCGATTCTATAACAAAATATAAAGAATAGAACGTTGTTAACGTACCTGAAGTAAATCCGTGCTTGATGCGCTCTTGTAAAGCGGATGATTCGGTTGACCCGAGGTGTTGGTTTGTGACGATGTAATGCGACTGTTTTTAGCTTCGATGATGACCTCGTAGGGGCTGGCGTAGCTTAAAATGGTGAGAGCGTCGTCAAAGACCATGTTTTCGAAGTTGATCGTGATGCTGGTAATTCGGTCACCTGAAGATGAATAATCGCCGATTTAGTACTATAAAATGTTATGGGACGTGGGCATCCTTTTGAGAAAAAAAATATTTTTGAAGGTTCAGGATTCCATTATTATGACTTTCCTTTATGCGAGTCTAATGCCTGGTTTATCATGAGGTCTCTGAAGATGCCATGAGCTCTGGGAATAAGTTCAGCTGTTTTGGTTTTGGAGTTACGGCCATTCGAAGTAAAAAAAAAAAAGGAATATTTCCACCAAGATTAATTCAAATCTGAATAATCGAATTTTCGTCATTCTTATTGGATTCTTATGAAACGTGGACGGCATATAACATCTGTATTTCAAGTGACATAAATAGGATCCAATACTTCGTCTTTGTAGCGGATGGCATCCGTAAATCCTTGCTTACCTAACCGTAAATCGTCGCTAATTGCCGGGGGAAAGTGTAAATAATTCGAGGCATTAGCCGAGCCGATCGCTATTCGAGTTTTCACGAATAATTAGCCATTAGACGAAGAATCAATTTGCATATTGGCACGAATGTTTTCCCATTGCTAATGGAGAAAACGGCCGGTGATCGTTAAAGACGTTACGTACGGATAGCCGAAGGGAATCGCTACGTAAACATGAACGGCACGCACGGATAAAAGCTTCTGGTGCGTGTAATTTATGTTCGACTCGATCTACACGGTATCTAATTTTTTTTTATTTCATTAGAACTATGATTTACTATTCCATGGATGAAAGTCCAACGTAGGTATTATGTACGAAATGCCAAGATTTTAATTCCGGCAGAAACCCGTGATAGGAAATTTGTGAAACTTAGGGGACAAGGAAAAAACGTATGTTTCGGTTCGTGAAATATACTCAGAAATCTTGTATTTAATCCAAGAGGTAAACCGGATATGAAAGCGAGGGCTATAGGCGCAAAAATCATAGAGCACATAGCGCATTACCGCAGTGGCAGACTAGAATTGTCAAGTGTGGCGCAATATATTAAAAGGAGAGTTATTCACAGTCAAGGCAATGAAATTAGCAGCGAACGTCTTGAAATGTGGAAAGGAAGAGCAAGTATACGTTTTGCTGCATTTCATGTAATTTTGCAAAATGTCGTAACGACAACAACAGCTGCAATTCCCTTTAGAGCTAGCCAATAGAATAGCTGTAGCATTTGATTGAAGCTGTTCCACCGCCCACCTCCGAGGTTTAACAACTCAGAGAAATTGTTGAAACTTCAACGAATAATATTTCTATACCATTAATGAATTTTAAGGCGAGATTATCAGCTAGTATTGCCAAAGAATATGAGGGAACGCGTTCAGACAGAGTCTCTTCCTTTTCTATTCCACGCAAAGGTGAACCTCGAAATAGTTCTAAGAGTGACCTTCGTGAGGGAGAAATGCGACAATGAAATTGAATACAATATAAGCCTCAAATGGGCGCAGCTTATTGGGGTTGCCACAATGTTATCCAGAACTGAACCACATCCAAAAGATTTGGATTACGGAGGGCGTCCAGAAGTGTGACCTTTAGCCGACGTGGGGGCTTAATCTAAAGAAAAAATTTCGCACGCTAAGGACGGCTCGTATCTATCTTGAAATAGGATTTGACAAGCTGAAGGCAGAAATTGCTGCATTTAAAGGAAAGAAAGTGTTTTTCCACCAAGACAAGCCATAGTTTCACGCGTCAACGGTAACCATGGCAAAAATTCAGGAAATTGGAGTACGAATTGATAGACCATTTACGTTATTCAACAGATCTGGGCCCCCAGACACTTTTTTCTGTTTCATAGGTTCAAATTTTGGGCTCGATGGATACAAGTTTTCATCGCATGAGGAGCCCATCACTTTCGTAAACGCCTGTTTTGTGGAACAAGATCCCAACTACTATTTGGAAGGATTGAAAAGATGGAAACATCGCTAGTAAAGTGTAAAAGCAGAAATAAATCTGAATTTTCTATAGGTCTTCCTTGGTTAACAACGCTAGATTAAAAAAAACTATGGCTTATCTAAAGCCAGCTAAAATTAGATATTGCTTCCCTCAACACGTAGAAACCATCTAAAGCTTTTAGATATTTTCAGAATCATTCACACCTCCAGAAAAAAAAAAAAAAACCATAACAAACCTTACCTGGATTAAGTTTACCACATTCTGACGCTGGTCCACGATGAAGGACGTCCTTTATATAGATTCCATCTCTCATGTTGCCGCAGATATTGAAGCCCAGACCGGTGAAGTCGTGACTCCTCAATGATACCACTTTAACTTCGTCTTCCTATTGGGGAAGAAAATGACAAAAAAACAATAGAAAAAAAAAATTGAGATGTTTGGGTTAGTCATAGTTTCAAAATAAATGAAGGGCACCAATGCAAAAATTTACACTGAACTTTAGCTTTGATTAAAAAAAATTGCAGGAATTATGCAAATAAACTCATTTTCAGTGCTACCTTCAGCATTGTTACACAGAACCAATGGAGATCTTACATTTTATCATTTTTGATGCTAAAAACATTCTTTTAGCATCAAATTTTGCTCTAGCTTTGACATGCTCGTACACCTATTTAGATCTTTAACTTACATTCAAAACAGAATCATCTTGCGTTTTTCGTTTTTCGTTCTTGGCAGTCAAGGTAGACCAGTGGGACCATTTATGCTTATTTCCTGAGCTATCCACTTTGGGTTTCTCCAAATCCTTTCCTGCTGGCGTCACAGCTGCATCTAGAAGGTAAAATTGACAGTCAAATTCATTTTAGAAATTCAGATGAGACACCATGGACAGGGTATTTAGAACAACGAGGAGGTCCCTGCCGGAGCTGGACTCGAATTAGCAGACATCAAGGACAACAAGTCTATAGCAGCTTAAGTTGGACTGGCCCAGAATAAACTATGGAAGATTATATGATAAGATCAATTTTATCCTTCGTAGCGTACAAGCATTGTCATCCCAATAAGAATTCTTTTGGCCTTTAGATCAATGCCACCATGGGCGTAGCCAGGTTTTTGATCGGGGCTGGTGTGGGCAAGCTTTGACCCGGAGTCGTTAATGTCGACTTAGTAAGACGCGAAGTATATAAATATAATTTTCCATTTTTGCGGAAACGCAAACTGCCTGGATGCAGGCAGCCAGGGCTTAGCTGGCTATCTCCTTGAATGGCGCGGAAACGAGAATTTTATTAAAATTATTTTGGTTGCTGATTAAATCGCAAACGCAGCGAACAACTTTGGGCACTAAACCGCTATCAATTCATGTTTGCGCTTGCACATTGTCACAAGCATGAGAAGACGCTCCTTTAGTTATGGCACGGATTAGCGACGAATTTGCACGTTTACAAAATACGACTATTTCAGTGCTAGATAACTCCCAAGAACACATCTGAATCTTGCATGATATCGCAGTCGACAGTCCAACAGCGTATCCACCACGAAACGATTTATTGCATACAACGGTTGGCATTTAAATCGTTATCCTACATTTGCTGAATAATAAGCTCTGGTCGTTGCGAAGATTTTATCGCGTCGAGTTCAAGCGACTATTGCAGATGTTACGATTACCGCTTTTCTTAAATGTTCAAGTCAAAAATTTACGCAGAGCTACGAAGGGAATAAGGGAATTAAGCAACCCGTGGACCAAGAAGTTAATACTAACCTTTGAAGCCTGGATTGTCGAAAACGTATTCGCTTCCCTTCTCTGGATCAGTTTCTAGAATTAAGTGTTGACCTGTAACAATAAGAAAGGGGATTTGTAAGAATAACAATAATTTTTTTTTTAATCCTTGATTACTTGAAGGACAGGCAAGAGAAAAGAAAACGCCGCCTCTTTTTTTTTCTTTTTTTTTTTGAAGAAAGTTGAAGAGTTGAGTGAGTTGCCCTTGTAAATTCATATTTAACGCAACGTATAGGATGCTCCACATTACGAAATCGGGTGTTTGGGCACCTTTAAAAAATGACCCCTGCTTTTACTCTAAACCGATCTATAAACCCACAGTTTGATTCGAATCGGTGTAATTGTATTTTTTAAGAAATCGAAAAATAAAGAGCGCGAAGAATTAGATCTTTATTTCAAACATTTTGAAAAATGTTAGGTCTTCTGAAACAAAAATAAAAGAAGAAAATCAGTTACTTTAAATCGAACACTCTGTATATTATTAAGGCATCATTATATACCTAAGGAATTATTTGAATTTTTCTTCGTCGTTATGAAAAAAATATCTAAAATAAGAGCCGTTGCATCCGTTTTAAAGACAAAGCAGCGATAGGAACTGGGGACGTACGTCTGGGATTAAGCGAACGGAGGACCCGGTTAGGTCTGCGTTGGAATTTTAATAGCTGCAGGTGATTCGGTTTCTCGTACACGTTTGGCCAAATAACGTGGTCGTAGCTACGGTGGGAAAGGGGAGCTCTACAGCATCCGAGGAGAGAAGATGACACGTATACAAGCCAACGCAGGAGAGAGATGCTGTTACTATTATTATTATTGTTGTTGTTATTGTTGTGGCTGGGGCTGGTCGGTACTTCGCCAGGTCAGAATCGAGTAAATTTAAATCGAATAAAATTATTTATTTCGTTAACAATGTAGATAACAAGACAAAGGACTAAAGCAAGAGATAATCTCTAGTTTGGGTTAAACACCCAATCCGAAAACACGTTTGATTTTTTCAACTTCAAGTCAGGCTCGTTTGAGCTTATCTCAAGTTTAATAAGGCCAAGATTTTTGTGTTTAATTGTTACAGCTTTATGTGGATATTTTTAAAATTTTCTTCC
>LR737410.1:1015061-1026085 GCA_902655005.2 Marronus borbonicus | reverse complement strand
ATTTTTGTAATATTTAATTTTTTTTTTAACCACTAAAGTCATATGTAAGGATCAAGTTCCTGAATATTAAAAAAATCAAATTAAACATGAATCGCACACATGAAGCGCATGAACCGAACACACTGAAAAAATAAAAAAAATATTCTTTAAAAGATATCTGAGTCAACTCCTTTAAATCTAACGAAAGTTTAAGATCCAGCAACCTCTACTATGGTATTCGTCGAGATTCCCACCGAATGCGGCCCTGGCTAATGTTATGGTACGAATAGCGTGACCGCTTATCTGTTTTTTGGGCGGACCCGTCCTCGGATGCTGTTAATGTCGAGTTTTTACGTTGCGGGATCCGTGGCGGAGATAGCGCGAGTAGGACGGAGACGGAGCGCGATCTTTCGAAGAAACTCGTCCTTTACAGGTGTCGTCGATGAATGTTGCAGGTGAGTCGTCTTCTTTTCGTTGTGGCGGGGAATCGTGAGACGAGGTCAGATCCGCTCGGGACGGTATTTTCGGTCATTCAGGAATTAATTCGTCGTCTTATGGAACGGATTTTGGGCGACGATGTACTGGTTTCCGTTTTTTAACCTTGGACGATCATAATTACTTTGTAATTGCAGAAAGGTCGCACGGACCCTGACGGAAAATAATAGCTTTATTAGCAATAATAATTTTTTTTCCATCTTCTCTGTGTTAATTAATTTATTTTTTTAATACGGGCACCTTGCTTTTTGGCGCTAACAATTACATCGTTTCAATAACATCTCTAATCTGATATAGAAAGATTCCGTTGGTTCGTCTGAGGTGGACATTCTGGGCGCTGGCTAAAAAGCTTTCAAAAATTCCTCCGACCCTTTTCTCGTTTTCAGCCTACTCTTGATGCGTTTTCCATCCAGCATTCAAAAGAATACCTTTATATAGGCTACCTCTTTATCTTCCTGATAGTTATTTATGAATGGCGAAGCTGGCCAAAGGTGCTATAATTTTTTTGCATTATGCAAGTGGGTTTTTAGTTTCTTGCTTTAGTGAGTCATTCGAAATGAAGAACACGTTTTTATTTTCCTTTGGTTAAAAATAAAGTTACCATGAAATGTAAATGGCGACGATGGCGGAAACTCCTTGTTTTTGTTCTGAGGATTTGTTAAAAAATCTACAAAAATCACGCTGGAGCTAGTAAATCCCAGAGAAATCGTCGAACCAGCTACAGTTAACTTAGATGGTTACAAAATGCATTACACGCACTGGCTCCCAGCGTTCCTGCCCCCTTACCCGATCTTTGGGGAACTATCGACATGTTTACAAAGCGCAACAACGACTTGTATGAATTGGTTCAACATCGACTTGCTTTTGTCACTCATGTGTCACTGTGCCATGTGTCACTGTGCTTTTGTCACTGCCAAGCATTATTTCCCGATTGTCAACCAACGTTGGACCGATTTCATTGGACACCCAAAGTCAGAAAACTACCATTGGTTTTGTACATCTCACCGACACTCTACCGACCGTGGATAACGGTCACAGATATTGCGCCGACCGCACCAACTGAAGGCCAACCGTTAGCCAACCAATTGTGCTACTAGGGCCAGCACTGGGCAATTAAGAATTGTCAAGAGATCATTTATATAAAATGATTTCACTAAGCCAATAGCAGATGGAACAGAAACAAAGGACTCTAACTGAGAGAGAAGCAGTGGGTGCTCTATTGTGCTGAAGGTCCGTATGAATAAAATCCATTTCTCCACGCTTTACCAATAAATTGTGTGAAACAGTTCAAATTCGTAGCAGGAGAGGAACCAGCGAAGATGCCGTAGCGATTGAGAGACAGATAAGTAGAGATAAGGTGAAAATCTTTTTTTTTGCAGTGATTAGACAGGCTCGTGTTTTGTCGACTCTCGGGGAAACCAGTAGTTCTTATGAGACGAATAGACACGAATCTGTCTAGTCGCTGCAAAAAAAGTAATAATTTCACCTGCTTTGGTCATCTCTACAGATAAGGTTAAGTATTATTACAGATGGAAGAGTAAACTTTTGCAAAATTTGACGATGAGGATGGATATGGATCGATAATAGGAAAGAGGAGACAAGCGTCACCTGTTTCATCAATCGGACAAATTTTAGTCCTTTTCCAAAGTGTACGAAGAACACCAGCCTAACAAATTATTGTCAAAGGATCTTTTAGGAGGGCCTTAAAGACGAAGTAGGTTATATGATCGCAATCACTGGACGTATTTCTTTTGGATCCCATCGTATTAAAACACTCCATCTTCCACTACGAGCGCGTAAAAACGTTTTAATATGCCTTCTCAAGCTGGAGTACTAGATTCTTTTCGTGGGAATCTGTCTGGAGTACGAGAACTGCTAGATAACGTTTTTTTTCCATGGCATATTTGAGAAGAAAGCAAAGTCTACCGGCATAATTACCGCGTTACAAGATATAAGGTCACTATTACACTTTCAACGTATTGAGTATCTTATCCCTACGTATACGCTGGCGTTTATAAAAATATTGACGCGCTAGCGAATATCTATGTTATTGTTTAAATTAATTTTGAATCATTTAGGTGAATATCATGTCTGTATTTTGTATCGACAATCGCAGAATGGTGAACAGCAACAATGGGATGGGGTAAAAATCAATATTTCTGCGGCTTTCAATGTAAAGTACAAAGTGTAAAAAAAACATGGAAAAACAATGGCCCGATTAATCAATGATTTGCCTAAACTGCAAATGGTCGCAAAATTCTAAGGTTTTTGTAGTGACCTTTTTTTTTGGCGAAGGTGAACATGGATTCCTCCACTGCTTCTTGAATCCAGACAATGGAGGAGTCCATGTTCTCTTCCGCCCAGAAAATCGCATGAAGTCAAAGCCTTACCATTAAACTAACAGCTTCGGTTATTTTTTTGTTGTTAGAACTTACGATTGGAAGTGCAGAGGTTTTTCTTGTGAATTGGGCTTTGTGTAGTGATCAATATTTAATTGTCCATCTTACCAGCTACTTCAAGCGATGAAGGTCGATCGCTAGAAACTCGGAAACTTGGAAACAATTTTTTTAACAAAAGAGCAAATAGCGGTGCTCATGAACATTTTTCATGCGTTCCCAACGCTTGGTAACATGGTGAGTTTCTGTACTTCACTTTTCAGGGACATGCTCCACACCGTCTTTTCGAACTTCAATTGAAACCTTATTCCAAGCCCGTTTTCTCTTTGGTGACCTAATTCCTGTAGTGGATGTTATCCTCCGTCTTCTTCTTTAACGTTGTTTCCATGGATTAGTGTGGCTGCTGGTGATTTGAATTCAAGTAAAGGTATTGTTGAGTTCTGAGAGAGTTCCGAGAGAATTGCTCCTACGACGTGATATAAAATGTAGGAATTTTTTGTTATCATTTTATCTGACTTCTATAAAACGGTTGTAATGTATGATTGCACCTTTTAACGTGATCTTATGGGTCATTGCCAGCAAAGAAGAAATCACGCAAGCTTCCCAGCGAAGCGTTGTTACATTCTTAGAGGAACTGGCCAGTGACACCAGATTCCCAATTTTTGAAGAATTTTACTGTGGACAGGCACCAAGAATCTTAAATTGATATAGTTCCAACGACATGAATGTCTTTGTTTGTGGGGTGTCACCAGTTACACACCCAATTGAGAATGTGGCTGCGTGTTTTCTTTGGAGTTTAGCAGATTTGAAATTTGGAAACACGGCCATCTGCAGATGCACGAACCCAGATCTTGAACTCACACTTTTTGGGTTGACTTCTTCCTTTCAATTTTATATCGTTTGATAATTTCGTTTCTTTTCATAGAGATCGAGTTTGCAATCAAAACAAATGATTTCAATTGCTGTAGCAATAAAAGAGTATCGTTCCCATTGTTCTCCGAAACGCAAATTTCTTCTGGAAAAAGTTTGATAAAAACGTCTCTTTATTTGAGTGAGCATGTTAAAGTTCAGGGTTAAGAGACACGGAGCTTCAGAGGTATATTGTGCTGACTTTCATGGTTGAGCTTTCCGCAAGATGGGTGCCGCGATTGCTCCCAACTAACCATAAACACTATGTTTGGTTACGTTAAACCGCGATTTAATTGAATCACAGCGCACCAGAGGCTAAAGAATAGTCCAAACGCTGGGGTCTTCATGACCAATCAGTGCTAACCGTGGTCAAAACCACTTTATCAACCAACAAGATCATGGTGTTTTGAAATGTACGTTCCATAATCCACATTGATCACCTTGAGAAAGCCAAGACGATTAATGGCAAGTTTTATGCCAATTTATTGGATCGTTTCAAGAATGTTGTGAAAGAAAAACGTCCGCAAGAAATGCTCGGCGGAAAAGGATTTTGTTCAAACGATTAAGTGAGGAGCAAAAGCTTATTTTGCAGGGCTGGAGAAATTTATCACTTGGATGGGATACGAAAGATAGAAAAACGTTGGACTAACTGTATCGATCTCAAAGGAGACAATGTTGACAAAGAAAATGAATATTACACATAAAAATGTGTTTCTTTCTTGCCAACACTAGGTTTTGGATAGTTTCCATGATGTGAATTGCAACTCTCTTGATCAGAAGAATACGCCATACTTCTGCCAATTCTGACGCTCAAATTTTAAGCAGAGCGTGTTTTTGCGAGAGAAGTTATCTGCAATTCGAAATGAACGAGGAAATTATTCTTTTTGTGCTTGGTATCTTGTTTATGTACACTACCGTTCAGTGAAGTTGGGTCATACAATAAAAATCTATTATATCACACTGTATACAATTATTAATATATAAAATTAGAAAAAAATTAAGCAAACACTCTTTTTTAAGGGATTAAAGCCATAAATTATTATGTAAAGTAGAAATATTGCGACAACCACAATAAAGTCCCTTTTATTGTCATTCCAAGAATTTCTCGGAAGTATCGATCTTTTGGAACGGGTCGTTTGGGGATTATTAACGAACAATACATTTAAAAAATATACCGCACTATCACTCTTGTTTATTTATCACGGGCGTAAAGATATAAATTTGCTTCATTTTACTGTTAAACGTGTGTTGGTGTGTCGTTTTTGCGCGAAAATTTTAAGAAAATTTACTTCTAAATGGCACGTGGCAAGCCTAACAGTGTAGAAAAACGTTCACGCATTATTGCGCTGTTTGAAGAAGGATATTCGGGGCGACAAATTGCTGAAAAAATAAATATGAGAAGTTCAACAGTAAATGACATCATAAAGCGATATCGGACAACTGGAACTATAGAAAATCGCGTTCGTCCGGGAGCATCTAGGAAAACAACAAAAGCTGAAGATTTGAGAATCGTATTATTAAGCAAACGCAATAGAAAATTAACAGCGCCACAAATAGCAGCCGAAGTCAATCGCGGCCGTGAAGAACAAGTTTCGGCGAGTACGGTAAAACGTCGACTTCAACAAGCGGACCTTCATGGGCGCATCGCCATTCGAAAACCCTCATTACGTCGGGGCAACAGAGCAAAACGGCTACAGTGGGCCCGTTCTCATCTAGATTGGTCGTTAGATGATTGGAAACACGTGCTTTGGAGTGACGAGTCAAAGTTTGAGGTTTTTGGGCAAAATCGACGAGTTTATGTCCGAAGATCTAAAACCGAAAAGTGATCCCGAACTGCATTGTGCCTACAGCGAGGCAAGGGCGTAGTTCTGTGTTAGTGTGGGGATGTTTCTCCTTTGCTGGGACGGGAGATTTATGCAGAGCGCAGGGTGTAACGAGGAAGGAAAATTATTTTGCAATACTCCAGAATCATGCAGTGCCATCAGGATTGCGGATAATAGGCCGTAACTTTACATTCATGCATGACAACGACTCCCAAAACACACTGCGTTAGTGCGTAAGAACTATCTGAAGGAGCAAGAAGAACAGCACACCCTGAAAGTAATGACCTGGCCCCCACAAAGCTCAGATTTGAACCCGATAGAGTTGTTGTGGGATGAACTGGACAGGAGGATCCGAAAAATATGCTCAACTTCACAAGAACATTTACGGAATATTCCGCAACATGAATGGATTAATATTCCACAATCCGTTTTAACAAAACTTATCGAAAGAACGCCTAGAATAGTTAGAGCGGTGATTAACAGCAAAGGAGGTTTTTTCGATGAAAAAAAAAATAACGTTCAGTATGTTATATTAGACCAGAATAACTTTTTATTTATTTATTTTCGTCTTTTTTACCTGTACATACAATAAAATTGCATTTTGTTTTTAGTTTCGTTTGTTTCTGTAACCTTTTCATGTTTTTTACCAACCGACCGAACTTCTCTGAACGGCAGTGTACGTACGAATAATTGAATTTACAGAAGTTCAAGATAAAATCTCACATTCTATCGGATCCAATTGTATATGTAACGATGAAAATCATGATCCGCATCGATTCGCACGCAATATACCAAGCGTACCTGCGCCTAGAGTGTTTAATTTTTTCCGATGCAGACCATTCCGATTCCTCGGCACGTTATACGACGAGATTTTTTTTTCTAAGACATTTCAGATCTAATTCTTGACCTTATTATTGCAGCGCTAATTCATCCGTATAAGCGGAGAATTAAAACGAGGCTGCCGCGATTTAAAGCAACAACGAAGCGGTAATTAGCGCTAGCACGCAAGCGTGTTTGTGGTACTGACAAGTGTGGCGGCTATCATATTTTTTCCGGGCGTTTAAAGGTTAATTGGAGTCGCCTTGAAACTAGAACAGAAAGCGTCATGTTCGTGTGTATACTCGACGTTTATGCATGCTTTCCAGGTATGCAGAATTCCCCGGCCGTATGTTGCGATTGTATTAGTAGAGAACTGATATAATTGCGGTATTTTATGGGAGGGGGAACGAAGGAAAAAAAAAGAATTGCTGTGTAGCAACAAAGGAAATAATTAAAGCAGGTTTATAGAACGTTTAATTCTATATATGTGTCTGTAATGTTGTACAAGGTGGAAAAATTGAGAAAATTTAATCCACAAAATTGTTCTTTATTTCAAATACGAGAGATGCTCCCAAAGTTGTGGGAATTTCCATTTAACGGAATACATTTATCCCAACGATAAACTAATTTCCGTTAAGTTGTCCTGAAAGAACTTTTTCGGTGTTTCCGCAGTCCACGTTTGATGTTATGACACGTTTTACGTCAGTTAAACACTCAAATTGAACACCTCGTAAAGGTTTTTTTCAAAACTGGGAACAGATGAAAATCGCTGGGTGCGAGGTCTGATGAGTAAGGTGGATGCGGAAGCAATTCTCATCATAAGTCCGCGTTATCCTGTTGCAATAACGGACGCGCATGTAACTTTGCAGGCCATTTTCTGACAAGTTCCTGCTGCAGTAATGCGGACAATAAATTCGAGTAATATTCTGCGTTAATTGTAGAACTTTTCGGCACATAATTCCTTCGCAATCCTTGGATACAGTAAGCATTAGCTTTCCAACAGACGAAACTGCACGCGGCCTAATTGGAGGCCCTTCTTCCGGTTTACGCCATTCTTTGGATTGATTTTTGGTCTCAGGATTGAAATAAGGAATCCACGTTTCGTCAGTGGCTATTATCGGTTGCCAAAAATCATCAGCGTAACGGGCTAACAGCTCTTGAAGTTGACGGCAAGTTCAGACCTATTGAGTTTCTGCGGGCTGAAACCTTGCTTACGCCCAAACAATTACTTGTCGTGTACCTATTCCTAGGCGTGCATTAATTTGACGAATAGTCCTTCGCCTGTCCTCTTTCAGTAGATCCTTCACGGCACCATTGTTTCTTTCGTTTACCGACTTATTCGGGCGACCATTGCGTGGACCGGGTTCTACCAGTTTTAAAACGATCGATCCACCCATGTACACTACTTTTAGATTTTGGTATTTCTACATTATTCCATGTTTTATCGAATAACTTTGGGAGTACCTTTAATCCTTCTGTTCTTAGGTTTATTACCACTTTTAGAGTAATTTGGTCATGTCCAGCTGACTTTCATTTCTTCAATTTTCTTACTGCTCCAATTACTTCGTCTTCTTGCATCGTTATGTACATTTATTGACCGCGCTTCGTTACTGGGTTCCTGTCTCATGTTAATTTCTGTATTTACCAGTTCCTAGAGAAATGTTTCTTTTCTGAGGATTTTCGCTACTTTATAAAATAATTTTTTATTTACTCGACACTCGCCGAAGTACGAGCCAACCCCGCCCAACGCGGTACTCGAACCTTCCCGTGATACCCGTTTAAAACTTTCTTTTACCTTTTTTATTCTAATAAACGCTGATAGGCCACACCTTTGGGGAATCCTTGGATTCGGAAGGAAAAATAGGCTTAGTTCAGATCGCCGCACGGGGCCATCCGCGGTCGAAACCTATATCGGAAAAAAGCCCCATCGTCCACCTTCGATCAGTGCGCGTTCTTTTCCGGATAACGTTTTCTATATTCCTTGTACATTTCGTGGTTTTGCTCTGTCTTATTTGATTACTTCTCCTTCTTTAATTTTACCATCTCCTTAATCCCTTCGTTCCAAGAGCTAGTTTGGTTTTTGTTTTTATTTATCAAGATTGTACCATATGCTTCCTTGGTTGCCTATAGTTGATAAATAACAATAGAATAATAATGGATTTTTTGCGTACTCGAATAGAGAAAGATGACGAACTCGCTTGACTCAGCGATTATTTTTAGACGGAAAATTTCAAATGCGATACGAAATGAAAACAAAAAAAAAAAAATGACGGCAACTCGGGTCGTAAAATGAACGAAAACATTCACACGGAATTCCAAGAATCTCTCTCGCGCTCGCAAACATAGAAACTCGCGCTCGCACGGAGAGACTCCATAGCCCTATACACCTATACGATACATTGAATCTAATTCGCCGTTACGTAACCAACACCGCTGTAACCTTGATCGTTCCACTGTTCCACGCTTCGAAGGCGAAATAGTAATCGGGCGGCCTTTAAGAGTTGTGCGAGATCGTGTTGTAGGTATACCGGTTGTTAGCAGTAAGGTTAGCCATTCAAAATTGACCAGTGGGGATCGCCGAAAGTATTGAATATAAGTTTATAAAAATTATTTCATGGCACGTTTGATTAAACCGGAAACGGAAATTTTCTTATTTCAAATAGAACACCCTGTATATTACGAATTTCTTGGATAACCCTATTAAATCCAAACTAAATCATAATGGCTTTTAAGCCTGCTGTTATTAATGAGATCTTGTGTAAACCACGAAGGATAATTAGGCTGCAGGCTAAACAGTACAGCATGCTTGAAAATCTTATGGAAAACTTTGCGGAGATATTACAGTATGAAAAACTACAAGTTGTTCTTAGCAGATGGATGGAGGAGAGGTTCAAAAGAGACCCACACAGGTGATGAAACGTAAAAGAAAATCCAGATTTTGCTACAATTTCATTAAACTCTTAGCGCATCTCACAGGCAATGGCTAAGCTTAACGTTAACGCTCTGTATGCAGAGAATAGGCCCGTATATGTGTACATTATAGATCCTGTAGCAATACCACAGATAGATTTGGCGAGCGAGCTGGTTTGCTGTTGTTCAAGATATTCACTTCGACTAATACGAATCTAAAAGAATGTACGATATTTACGTTTCGTGTACACTGACGCTCATGCGTTTCTGACCGTTCTTTTCGGTTGATCCCAAGTGGCTCAATCGGATCTGATTACTTCGGAATCCAAGGATATTACTTCTGATGTCCCTCAAAGTTGCACTGTAGGTCCTAGTGCACGTATCCTTTACATTATTGTTCCCATTGCTGCGCTAATAACACAGAACTTCTTGTTTCCCAGATAAACTTGGTTCAACAATTGAATCGCTAGATCAGAATCTTTAGAGGTTTACAGGTTTTTGCTCCAAACATCATTCTCTTCTTCTCTTGGCGCAAGTTGGTGGTCGTCTTTTTTATAGGGGAAGTGATCTTAAATTAGATAACGTCCGCAGAAACCGCGATAATTTTTCGCTTTAAAAACCGTAAAAAAAGCGCCTACAGCGTGATGTGGCGTTTCCTTTCCAATCCAGTTGTGTAGTTAAAGATACGAAAGGTCCATTTGAAAAAGACTGGTTTTCTTCAGTTTGAAAATATTAATATTTGATGAACACCCTGTATAAAATTTAGTAGCGATAACGATAAGACAATTAACGTTCTAATAACGCGTATTTAATAAAAAGAAGAATGCATATTACAATTCAAGAAAAAAAATAGTACCATCTAAAGAATACTAGCGATAAGATCTTTTGGTAGTTTGATACAAAGAGCATCTGCTTGTTTCTCTATTATCGCTTTTAAGTAAGAATTCAGTTCTAGCGACGCGATAACGTGGATTGTAAGCGGCCCGAAGCTAACGTGCGACAGTGTACAAAGACACACCAGCAGTTACTGATACGTATCTCTCTCCCTCTGCATTAGGCGTAGCCGTTTAATCGACTCACCTGTTTAGTTTACTGTATTTTTAATTCCTACGCTCTATTAACTTCTGCTGTTGTTGACGAGGAATGTCCGCGCGGACCAGAGAATCGAACTCGCGTACGCACGCGGTTCTATGCATGGTTCGTAGACAAAAACATTTGCATTTCATTCTTTCTTTTTGCGCGGCGATGTTCCTCTAACTGGATCAATTTGTAAGGTTTGTAATTATTTTAAAGCGAGATTAGTACGCTACTGTACTATATAGAGACTATTACAGTAGATTATATTATAATTGGAAGATGCCTTATAGGAAGTGGCTATGGTAAAAGCTTCATCTCGTGTTAATGGCTTTTCCATTTCGGGCGTTTGGATAATTTTTGGCACACCTGTAGTTCACAGCTCGCTTTACAGCTTTATTCTCTCGTATTATCAGAATTTAGATAATTTATTTAGGTTTTTGGGCCTGTTAATTGACAGCATGTAAGAAAAGGTAAAAATGGTGGCACATTACATTTTGCAGTAGAATTTCTAAATCGTCCCATCTCAGCTCAACAAAAACTATTTCGAGAACTTACGATGGACACGTAACAAGAGAAACCGAGGAAACCGTGTTGCGACTAAAGTGCTTAAAGAAAA
>LR737410.1:977906-1010710 GCA_902655005.2 Marronus borbonicus | reverse complement strand
ATGTAACATTGAAAAATTAATCAATTAATTTTGTTGGAGTCCCCGATAACTAAAAGAAAGGGGGTCGGTCGCTCATCTACCTCTAATTAAAGAACTTTGAAGATTATTGCTATGGAGGGGAAATGCGTTCCGGCATGTGTATCAGGCAGGGGGATGTTCAGAAAAGGTCGGTGTTCCTTCAATTGAAATGCGTCTGTTGCTTGGACGCCAAATAGAAATCATTGAATTTTGAGTTTGATTTTAAGTTTGGAGGACCGTATTTTTCGTAAAAGTAACCTTTAACAAGAGTCCTGCCAAGTTTTCAAGATGAACAATGGAATGCAGAGTTCAAATCTCCCGTGGTGGATGGAATTTATCCAGTGTTGACACAAGTGTGAGTTGAGGTGCAAGTAACCTCGAAAGATGTTGAACACGGGGATATGTGTCAACCCACTGGTGTACGACAAAGGTCTAAAGTGGGAAGGGTTTCTGACTCAACGCTTAACATTTCATAAAATAAAATAATTCGCCGTGTGGCGCCAAAAAAGGAATGGCCAGAAGGTTTTGGGATGTACACTGCCGTTCAGTGAAGTTCGGTCATACATTAAAAATCTGTTTATCACACTGTATACAATTATTAATACATAAAATTAGAAAAATATTAAGCATACACTCTTTTCTAAGGGATTAAAGCCATAAATTATTATGTAAAGTAGAAATATTGCGACGACCACAATAAAGTCCCTTTTATTATCATTCCAAGAATTTCTCGGAAGTGTAGATCTTTTGAAACGGGTCGTTTGGGGATTATTAACGAACAATACATTTAGGAAATATACCGCAGCATCACTCTTGTTTATTTATCACGGGCGTAAAATTATAAATTTGCTTCGTTTTACTGTTAAACGTTCGTTGGTGTGCATCTGTCGTTTTTGCGCAAAAGTTTTAAGAAAATTTACTTCGAAATGACACGTGGCAAGCCTCCCAGTGTAGAAAAACGTTCACGCATTATTACGCCGTTTGAAAAAGGATATTCGAGGCGACAAATTGCTGGAAAAATAAATATGAGAAGTTCAACAGATAAAAACATCATAAAGCGATATCGGACAACTCGAACTATAGAAAATCGTGTTCGCCCTGGAGCATCTAGGAAAACAACAAAAGCTGAAGATTTGCGAATTTGTATTATTAAGCAAACGCAATAGAAAATTAATAGCGCCACAAATAGCAGCCGAAGTCAATCGCGGCCGTGAAGAACAAGTTTCGGCGAGTACGGTAAAACGTCGACTTCAACAAGCGGTCCTTCATGGACGCATTGCCGTTCGAAAACCCTTATTACGTCGGGGCAACAGAGCAAAACGGCTACAGTTCTCATCTAGATCTAAATTATTTTGCAATACTCCAGAATCATGAAGTGCCATAAGGATTGCGTATAATAGGCCGTAACTTTACATTCATGCATGACAACGACCCAAAACACACTGCGTTAGTGTGTAAGAACTATCTAAAGGAGCAAGAAGAACAGCACACCCTGCAAGTAATGACCTGGCCCCCACAAAGCCCAGATTTGAACCCGATAGACTTGTTGTAGGATGAACTGGACAGGAGGACCCGAAAAATATGCCGGACTTCACAAGAACATTTACGGAATATTCCGTAACATGAATGGATTAATATTCCGCAATCCGTTTTAA
This sequence comes from Marronus borbonicus, assembly GCA_902655005.2. Classification (NCBI taxonomy): domain Eukaryota; kingdom Metazoa; phylum Arthropoda; class Insecta; order Coleoptera; family Scarabaeidae; genus Marronus; species Marronus borbonicus. The sequence continues at coordinate 1,009,037 of LR737410.1, read as the reverse complement.
CAAAACTTATCGAAAGAATGCCTAGAATAGTTCGAGCGGTGATTAACAGCAAAGGAGGTTTTTTCGATGAAAAAAAAAATAATGTTCAGAATGTTATATCAGGCCAGAATAACTTTTTATTTATTTATTTTTGTCTTTTTTACCTGTGCATACAATAAAATTGCATTTCGTTTTTAGTTTCGTTTGTTTCTCTAACCTTTTCATGTTTTTTACCAACCGACTGAACTTCTCTGAACGGCAGTGTACGTTACAGTAATTCACGTTGGCTACGTTGAAGGGGGCAAAACGATTAATGGCCAGTACTATGCCAACTTATTGGATCGTATGAAGAATTCTTTCTCCAAGGCACACACTTGTGCGATTGCCATGGCAAAATTGTGAACTTCCACAACTTTAACATTAATCTATTATTATCTATTCGTACGAAGTGTAGACATTGAAAAATGTAAACAAGTAATATAGCGGCGCACCTGGTTCTTAAAATTTGACTTATTGACGAGAAAATGCTAATAATCGCATAGCTGTACAAAAATACAAAAATTGTTGTTTGTGTAGCCCTACTCTTAGTGCCATGTGTGCTTGATTAAAATTTCATAAATATCGCAATATATACGTTAGTTACGCCAAAAAATTGTTGAAGAATGCCAACGAATAACTCCAGAAATGTTGCGAAATGCCAGAAGAGCATTTGAAGCAAGATTGTATTATTATATGGAGGTTAATGGTCATCACTTTGAACATTTAATAAAGTCAAATCCAAAGTAAAATGTGCTTTTTGATACATGTTGCCGTAAAGAGAATTAAAAGACCTTTAAAATGAGCGGGCACAAGACCCATCTTCCCTATTGAAATTTTAAGGGTGGTGGATACTGCGCCCCCCAGGAATTTTAAATCGTCAGGCCCGCCATTAAAGGTCGCCACCCTTGGTATGAAAACTGACAGGTTGCGGAATTTCAACAGCAACAATCAGCGGTATTGCTGATTGTTGCTGTTAATCCTGGATCCTTGCTTGAAATTGTCAGCTACTGAGCTGGTTTTACTCGTGGAAAAGGTACGCCTTTTTTTCCCCGCATTTCCATAATACTGAAATTTACAAATTGGAAATTTTGTATCCTAATTTTGAAAATATTTTGCAAGGACAATTCACATTTAGGACATATAGAATTTATAATACACAAGAGGAACATTAACATCTGTTGTGAAGAAAATTCTGTATGTTATAAGGTTGAGTGGGTCTAACAAAATATATTCATAGGTATGGATTTTCTTCTTTCTAAATTTCTGTTATCGGAAAAAAATCGGAAAAAAAAAAAAGAAAAAAAAAAAACACGTAGTAATATTAATCAGTAAATTTCGTATTATAGGAATATTCCCGTAGAAAATTCATTTATCTACGTAATATTTGGGAATTTTCCCAATCATATAGTAAATCTCCATATAAGAATTCCTTGCGAAAGGATTTTTGCCAGGGAATTTTTTTTTCTTATAAGAAATTTGCTTAGTAAATTTCATTTCATTTAGTATTTTTCATACACCATCCGTAAATTTCCTCAGTGAATTTCTACATGAAAGAAATTTTGATGTATGAGTAAAATTCCTGTATAGTTTCGGGTTAATATAATTTTACCAAATTTTTATTAGATTGTGGCTCGCTTCATTTGGAATGCCCTGTATATCAAATTAGAAAGGCTCACTACACTTACGTTGGCTCATATGTAGGCATGCACTACGTGTATTTGCGATTGTGATAATTTTATTTGTAATTCGGACTTGTTGACACACAGAAGTCGGTTTACGATGTGTTATTTACGTTACGTCGGCCATTTCGGGTTTGCATATTGCGTTTTATATTGTTATTGCCGGTTTATGTATAGTTGCTAGCGATTGTAGCGTAATCTTCGACGTTGTTTACCAGACGCATACGCAAGACTTACAAATAAAGGTGTACGTAACGATGTTGCGTGACAAATGCCTGTGTATATGTAGGTGATATTTCGCTGACGTCAGAACAATACATTTTTCTGCGGTGATAACTTTGTTAGTTACAAATTGAGATTAATTTAGATGGTACAAACGCTAGAAATACGAAAAGACGCGACATCTTCCTTGCAAATGAAATCGCACGCCGCAATGTTATAAAGACTGTCCCGGCATGAACTTTTTTTGGGGATTTTAATTTTTACATTATTTGCGAACGATGTCATGAAGCAACGTCCTCGAAGAACGTCCAAATTTATCACGAAAGGGAGTGCGCGTTCTGTTACGAATATTATCCGTTGGCTTCACGATGCTTTCGTTCGAGGAGTTTGGTTGCGACCATTAAAGAACTCGGCTGAGGGTGCGACCGAAAGTCCAAAGACATCGGTCACAGCTGTTAGACACTTCAAAATCGTCCCTGCAATGAATTCTAACGAAAGACCTTCGTCTGCTTGCACACAAGGTTCAATTGGGCCACGAAGTCAAGTCTATGGATCCGCGTGTTTACCGATTGGATCTTAAAGCAAATTGTATAAACGAATCATATTCAGCGGCGAAGCTTTTCACATCGGTAGTTAGGTTAATAAATAAAATTGTCGCTTTAGGAAACGCGGAAATCCTTGGGAGATTGTGGAGAAGCCGCAGTATCTTCGTAGTACGTGGATTTGCATCCCAAAATGTGCTTGGACCTTACTTTTTCGGAAATGGGAACGGGAACCACGTTGCCTTACTGTTTATGGCCTCTTCTGGAAGATACGGATCTCGACGATCTTTTCTTCCAAATAGGTGAGGCTACTTGCCGCATCCTCCTGGAAACTATAAATTTACCGCAGGAAAAATTTCCCGCCTGTATAATTTCCAAAAATGGTGCCAACCCTCAAGATCGTGCAATTTAACACCATTAACCTTTTTCCTTTGGGGTTTTCTTAAGGATCAAATCTATACAAATAATCAGCAGACAACTGGTGATCTAAAGAATAATGTTTGTGCAGCTATTGGCGAAATTGGATATGTGCAAACAAAAGGAATTTTTGAACATACGCTGAAGGAGTTAAACTTGAAGTAAAGGTTTATAATTCCCATCGACGGTGTGTTCTTTTCAACTTATGACATTGATTTTACAATTTAATTTAAACAGCTTAAACACCCTGTAATATCAATAATGCTGGATCCAGAATACGTAATTATTCTTCAATTCTATTAATTTCAATTTTTTTTTTCAACCACCCAAAGATACAAGATACCAAAGAGAGATACAATGAAACCAATTATCTATGCAGGCTTGAGATATAGAGATGGATGGAACAAAGTAAAACGATAACACTGATACAACATTGCAGGTAAGTGTATGGCGCATGCTTCTGACTATGAGCTTTTTCTTGTTACCGTAGTTCCGGGTTAACCTGAAGCTCGAGGAGCCTTTTCTATTTAAACGGGACACCTTGTATATTTTTTCAGATCATTATAAACCTTGTTGTTTCAGGGTGGCCGTGGTTTTAGTACTATTATTTGGAAAAAAGGCGGAAAGATAAAGCCCTTCATGTTTTCCAAGTCGATTGTTTTCCAAATCGATGGATTGGATGTAGACGAGTGGTTTGCACGTTCTTTGGATCTTGCTCGATTAAATATTTTTCTTTGGCATTATCTCAAATCACGTGTTTACGTCAGACGACCAATTATTTTGCAGAAGTTGAGACAAAGGATAGTCGTTGAGTGTTAATTACTCCGTAGAGAAGACTTGGAAAAGGTAATTTAAGAATTTGTTAACACGTTGGATAATTCACATTTTTCCATTAATTTACAACAAATAGAATTAACTGTTCGGCAAATGTGAAGTGCTACAACCAACGTGAACGAATCCGAAGAAACAAGCCCTACTCTAATCTGCAAACATATACAGGGTGTTTCATTTAAATAAAAAATATTTGCGTACAGTAAGAATAAAAAAAAATCAGATGCATTATCGCTTCATCAAGACCGTCGTTTCCGTTTTAATGGTGCACGTTTGCTTGGTTCCATATTTTATCCCAACCCTGTATAGTGAACATTGGGCGTTCGGTCTTTGCGACCGGTAATTTGCTGTGGTGTACGATTTGCGGCTAGTGCCGGTGCAATTACGGCCATCAGACGCCGCGAGCTACCCGCCTCTCGTGCTTGTACGATGTCGAGAAACGGAATAATCTGGAAATCTAGTCACCTTGACCTTGTACGCTTACGTACCTGCACTTACCGTGCATGTTTTGATCGGAGCCCTACTCTCGTCCGATTTTCCTCGCTCTGATGCGATGGCCGATTTAAAAAAGTCCGAATCCATGTGCCGATGTGATTATATACAGAAGTGAGTTTGATGCGCTTAAAATCGCATATTCTGTCGGAGAGGAGGAATTAAAACAACAGGATTAATTGCAGCGCCACCTTTAAGCCTTATGTTCAGTTCTAAATACATTTTTCCCACGTTTTCCTGGGCCTGCCTCTCTTCGTCGTTCTTTTTGTGATTTGGCCGGCCATATTTTTCTTGCTTGCCTCTCCTCTCTCCATTCGTGCAACGTGCCCAAACCATCTTAGTTGCTGTCTTTCCCCAAAGCACATAAGTTGAATAATCGATTCTTAGAGAGAATCATCAGATAAATCATTCGCTCATGATGTACAGGTTTCCCATTTCAAATAAGTAAATTATTGGTCAATATTTGACGATAACTTTTCGTATCGCTCTGTATTATTTATTCTAGGCGCCGTGCTAGCAGCGCGTTCGAAGCCCGAATTTGTCGCCTCGCAGTGTAAGGTTTGGTGTAGTTTTCTTTATTCAAAATTTGGCGAATGCTGAGAATACACATTTTAAGACGCTCTACGGACGCTCTAAGCCATTTGTAGTTGGTGATTTGCTTTGTACGAAAGTACAACATACTAATTATACAACCAGAAAATTTCAACTTCCTAACTTCAGCACTTTCTCAGTTATTGAGATTTTTATCATGAATATCCGCAAATACATTCTTTTTTATAATTTCAGCTGTACCTATTCGGCAACACACTGTATACTAAAAAATTTTGGAATTGACAACACCAATCGCTAGATTATTATAGCATCTTCTTAACAACAAAACATTACACATCAGAAAATGCCTAAAAACAATAACCAAAAAATATGATGCTAAGATAGCTTAGCTTGCTCATGGTATTGATGGAATAAATCACGACAAACGCAATAAAAGGAGAGAGAAAAAATACACGGACATGTTTCTGCCAACCCGGCGTCATCAGCGTGGTTTCGAGAGTAATTTTTTATCTCTACCTTCCATCGCTGTTGCCTCACAGTTAATGCCACAACTTTCAAAACGACAATCTCGACATTTCTTGGCCCCCTTTAGTGCCAAAGAAACGCATGCCTGCCGTTCAGGAAGCAGCGACATAAACCGGGTACTGTTCCCCAAACCATCCCTCGAGCAGTTCTCATGACTGCAAACAAAACATTGGTTAAATCAAGGATTTCTTATTACTGACGAGCCGGTTGGCGAATCTGCATATTCGTGTAAGTTGATTCCAAGTATTCTGAGTTACTTTAACGCATACGCAAACTTTGGTTAAAATTACGTAGAGTGTTCACAATAACAATCGACATTTTTTGTACGCAATCAAACAATTGTTAAAAATATTTAACCTTGCGAAAGACCTTAAGAAGATCATCGAAACGCAAATATATGCAAATAATTAACACGACTTTATCAAGCGAAAACTTCCATTTAAATTTGCAGCGTTGCGACACCTGAGGTGTTACTAAATATACGTAAGCATGATTCATTGTTTTACGTTGGGCAAGGTGGCGTCTTCCCACTATAACATTTCTGCGAAAGATTACCATTCTCAATGAATCCCTCGCTTTATATGCGTATTTCCTGAAAATGTATGTAGGCATGTTATCTGCATCGAGAGATTACGCATTATAGAGAATGCCATGAAACTAAAACAATCGTTACATTGGGGATATGTACACTACCGGCCAGAAGGGTTTACCCACCTTCATAATTGGCGATTCTTCAAATATACTGTATGTTATCCCCATAAAAGTAATTGTATTATTAAACTGTAAGTACGAGATGGGTTATAGTTGCTATGTAATGTTCTGTGTTACGTAATGAGCCAACTGGCATTAAGATATTGGAAATGAGCCTTTTTTGCGGTTTAGGTCCATTCAGGTAAACGGACTAGATAAAGAGCAGTTTCTGGGAAATGTTTATTGCGGCTGTCATAAAATACGATAACAGACGATACAGGGACTTCAATATAAAAATTTAGTTTACATTCAGCTTTCCCATTGCAAGCAGCGAATAGTGAAGAGTTTGTGGAAAGTGTTGTGAAAATTAAAGTAATGTCGGCAAGAAGAGAATTATCAACAGAAGCGCGCGTTTAAATAGTGGCATATCACAGCATCGGTAAAAGTAACCGAGAAATTGCTACATTATTGAAATTAAACCGTAGAACCGTGGATTATAACCTGAAAAAGTATCGAGCAAGTGGCAGTGTATCGAATAAACGGCGACCCGGACGGCCAAAAATAACAACACCAGCAGATGGTGCTATGGTAGTGACAAGCAAGCGAAATAGACGAAAAACAGCGCCAGAAATTGCTGCCGAAGTGAATATTTCGCGTCCAAAACCAGTTAGTGTCACCACGGTGAAAAGGCGTTTGCGCGAAGCTGGTTTGTATGGAAGGATTGCTATGCGGAAACCGTTATTACGCAAAGCAAACAAAGCTAAACGGTTAACATGGGCAAGAGAACACAGAGAGATTGCAAGAAAGTACTCTGGACCGACGAATCTAAATTTCTCACTTTTGGTTCAAACAGAAGGACATTTGTTCGTAGATCGAAAAGGGAACGAGAACTTGAATCCTGCGTTATACCAACAATCAAACATGGAGGAGGATCAGTTATGATTTGGGGTTGTTTTGGCGGTGCCTCTGTGGGAGATTTGTTCAAAATAGATGGTATCCTGAGAAAAGAAGGCTGTGGGGAGATTTTGAAGAGGAATGCTATCCCATCTGGAACACGATTAATCGGTGTTCCAGCACGATAATGATCCGAAACACACTGCCAAGATATGCCGTGAGTATTTAGAACAGCTGGAGCACAGAAACCAAATTATTGTTAGGAAATGGCCGCCCCAAAGTCCAGATCTCAATCCGATGGAGCTTTTGTGGGAGGAATTCCATCGACAGGTTCGAAAATCTGCTCCAACATCGGTAAGAGTACTTTGGACGCAACTACAGGATACGTGGAGGAAAATAGAGCCACTAACACTAGGGAAGCTGTTAGAAAGAATGCCGAAACTGTGCGCGGCAGTAATAAAAGCAAAAGGTGGACATATTGACGAATCCCAAATTTAAGTAAATTTATCATTGTTAGAAAATTGACAAGCACATTGTTTTTATAACTGTTAAAGTATTTTGTATAAGCACAGAATAAAGGTTTCTTTTATAATTAGTATTTGACTTGTTTTTGTAATATTTTAAGGGTGGGTAAACATTTATGGCCGGTAGTGTAAGTACTATAGGCTGCGCAAAGTACATTTACCTGCTATCTCTAACGAATTGGGGCCACTCATTTTTTTAAGAATCTTGTTGGGGATGGTATGATAAATACCTGTGTTATGGAAGACAACGTAATTGGTTTGCATTGTTAGTTAATTTATTCCTCGACATAGCGATGTCCCGATTTTTTTAAGCCCTCCAAGTAATAGGCATCGGGCGCTGGGAGCGTTAATTTTTTCTTCATTCGGTGGGGCTTTCTCCTCTTTAATTCAGCGTAGTACTGTCCCCGTGATTGCCATTCAATTTCTCCAAATAATCAATTAAGATTATGCCCGCTTGCGAATCCGAAAAAATCATCGCCGCAACTTTTTTAGTTGGCGGAACCGTCTTCGCTTTCTTAGGTTCACATTCGCCGGAAGAAAACATATTTTACCGACTCGCCTTTAGTTTCTGGTGTGTGGCGATGTATCCTTGTTTCATCTACGGTGATATAACGCCGCAGAAACTTGCTTAAACTTGCCCATTGTAGATTCTGTTTTCGTTCAATCGTCAGCAGATGTGGCACCTACCTCACCGATGGCTTCTCATACGCAATTCTTCGCCAAGGATATTTTGCACACGTTCATTTGAGATGAGTTAATCTGCTTAATCTTCACCCATCGTCCTTAGTCACCTCAATCGCCTCATCGAAGACGGATATTCGACAATTTGAATGAAATAAACCAGTGTTTGATGGCGCATGGTCTTTGGTTTCTGCACACGTTTCCCCATTAAAGAAGAAATCGAATCGCTTTTCCATAATTCCGCAGATACATAAACCTTTTCACTTTCAATGGCTCTCAGAACAAACTCTGAACAGAACAAATTTTGCCAGACGTCAACTAAAAAATGGTCAATAACGCAAGCTGCTCCACTGCTATTATCTTTGGCGTACGACCCGGACAACTGATTTTTAGTAGAAATGGCTTTCGGGTGATGTCGCGTAGTTAAAATTTTACTTGACGTTTCGCTGACCATCGCAGCGAAAGACATTTTTACTATGGATTACGGTCGTGAAAGCCTACACTCAACAACTGATTTTTAATTATGAAAATGGATAACTTACGAAGGCTATCTACGTCTTTCCTTGTGGCAATATACATACATACGTCCAACCTTCAATACCACAATTAGAAAGAAGTAAAAAAGGTTTCTGTTACTCGCAATTAAATTTATTTATACGTTTCACGTCTGCCAAATGGCGCATCTAAAATTGATTGCAAGGAACATATGCGCGCAAGTACTTAGAGAGTTGGAAAAAAAAGAACCGATAATTTTACCTTATACGCCTTGTTGTATCGCTCGTTAAAGCATTTCAATAATAGAGCATTCGCTTTCTATTGAATAATGCTTTAACAGTAAATTATCCGTCGCTGGAACGTGTTATGTCGTTTTAATGACCACGATCAGCGATGGCCAGGACCTAGGCGCCGCACCACAAGGGAAAAGGGAGAGGAGTTTCATAGGTGGGAAAATTATAGAAGAATATACGCCGCTTATCCCAATCTAAGAGTCACTTGCGGCTAGGACAGGTGTGATTTTGATAATCATAAAGGATTAGTTTCTGGGTGTCATCAGTACATTCCCGAAGCTAAGATACAGTCGAAATAGCGGCCTCCGAAGGGTGAATCGGTTCCAAAAAAAAGACGAAGGTTATTCCATCGGCTGGGAAAAAGGAAAAGCAATAACGAGAGAATGCTACACGGAATTACTTGTTAAGCGGAAGGGAAAACGGTTTCATTTGAAGCTTCATCTAATGGTTCCCATGGCAAAAATTTACGGATTCGAATTGGAATTGGTGGATTACTCACCTTATTCACCAGATCTGGTCTACAGCGACTTTTTCCGTTTCTTAGGCTCAAGGTTTCACTCGGAGGACAGAGATTTTCATCACATTCGCAAACGTCTATTTTGCAGAAGAAGATGTCAATTACTGTTTGGACGAACAACAGAGATCGCTGGGAGAAGTGTTCAGACTTGCAAAAGGACGATGTTGGAAATTTGGGAAAAACTTGTTAGGGTACCTTTGATTCTCTTAATAACTTCTATTGAGGTTAACCAGGACTTCGTAAAAAAATTACGACAAAAGATATTACTTTTGCTTTGTATTGTAAACTGGTGTACGTGAGACGTAGACAAGTGGAGAAAAAGCATTTTTATTAAATGCAAACGTTTGACAATGAAATCTTAAGAATGAGAACAAGCAAAGACTCAACTGCTCATTGTCTGCTCTTGATCCATCTACGACTTCTTTAGAATGTCTCTTACACTACCTTGCACTACCTCCTGAGACAATGTAGGAACTTTTTCTGCATTTGTTTCGTATACAGGTGTCTCACCGTAAACTGCATCGATCGATATATTAAATAGTATACGTTGGAAAATTTTGAAAACTTGGCAATACGCAAAAGACGCGACGTGTGCTACTGAACTAAAATATTTTTAATAATCTGACACTTCCGGTTATTTTAAATAGAACAGCCTATATATTATATATCATGGACAAAATGTATATATTTACTACAACTATCGAAACAAAAAGAACATTAAAAGAAATGAAAAAAAAAATGATATCAAACAAAGCGATTGTTTTTGTAGTCCCTGACTCTTGAGATTAATTCCATAAAATGTAAAAATAGTAAAGTACCATCATCTGTATGTCAAACATAAGCCAGCATCTGTCGCCGTACTGAACTTATGGAAATCTTCGTCCCTCTTCACCCGTCGTTCCCCGCCAACGATTACTATCGGGGAGTATTTGGTATGCCAATGGGTACATTGACGATTCAAGGTGAGCCGCATTTTCATTCGGTGCAGTTTTATGCTTCTCCATTGTGAGCAGCGTACTTCGGTCTCAGATGGCGAAATGTGGAATCGAAAACCGCGGGAAATATTATTGAAATTTCAAGAATTCGCTGGAGGAATTTATCTTTATGAGTAATCGTTGCGATTTCGCATTATTCTGTACACCGCGGTCAACGTGTCGCAGTAAAATTGAGGGTAATTTCTAGAATATCGGCAATTGTAAGAAGTGTTGTTCTTTTGTATTTTAGCAATTGCAACTGCTGAAATCTACTGTTTATTTTAATTAATAAGTGCTCAATATTTGTTTCTAAATTTTTTAGTTAAAAATATAGGACGTTGTTGTTAGTTCTTGTTAGTGAAAGTTAGTAGTTTGTGTATTATAATGTTACATCTATTGTCTCAGAGGTTAGCTGCCATCATTGCTATCTACACTGCCGTTCAGTGAAGTTCGGTCATACAATAAAAATCTATTATATCACACTGTATACAATTATTAATACATAAAATTAGAAAAATATTAAGCATACACTCTTTTCTAAGGGATTAAAGCCATAAATTATTATGTAAAGTAGAAATATTGCGACGACCACAATAAAGTCCCTTTTATTGTCATTCCAAGAATTTCTCGGAAGTGCCGATCTTTTGAAACGGGTCGTTTGGGGATTATTAACGAACAATACATTTAGGAAATATACCGCAGCATCACTCTTGTTTATTTATCACGGGCGTCAAGATATAAATTTGCTTCATTTTATTGTTAAACGTGCGTTGGTGTGCATCTGTCGTTTTTGTGCGAAAGTTTTAAGAAAATTTACTTCAAAATGGCACGTGGCAAGCCTACCAGCGTAGAAAAACGTTCACGCATTATTACGCTGTTTGAAGAAGGATATTCGGGGCGACAAATTGCTGAAAAAATAAATATGAGAAGTTCAACAGTGAATGACATCATAAAGCGATATCGGACAACTGGAACTATAGAAAATCGTGTTCGTCCCGGAGCATCTAGGAAAACAACAAAAGCTGAAGATTTGAGAATTGTATTATTAAGCAAACGCAATAGAAAATTAACACCGCCACAAATAGCAGCCGAAGTCAATCGCGGCCGTGAAGAACAAGTTTCGGCGAGTACGGTAAAACGTCGACTTCAACAAGCGGACCTTCATGGACGCATTGCCATTCGAAAACCCTTATTACGTCGGGGCAACAGAGCAAAACGGCTACAGTGGGCCCGTTCTCATCTAGATTGGTCGTTAGATGATTGGAAACACGTGCTTTGGAGTGACGAGTCAAAGTTTGAGGTTTTTGGGCAAAATCGACGAGTTTATGTCCGAAGATCTAAAACCGAAAAGTGATCCCGAACTGCATTGTGCCTACAGTGAAGCAAGGGCGTAGTTCTGTGTTAGTGTGGAGATGTTTCTCCTTTGCTGAGACGGGAGATTTATGCAGAGTGCAAGGTGTAACGAGGAAGGAAGATTATTTTGCAATACTCCAGAATCATGCAGTGCCATCAGGATTGCGTATAATAGGCCGTAACTTTACATTCATGCATGACAACGATCCAAAACACACTGCGTTAATGCGTAAGAACTATCTAAAGGAGCAAGAAGGACAGTACGCCCTGAAAGTAACGACATGGTCCCCACAAAGCCCAGATTTGAACCCGATAGAGTTGTTGTGGGATGAACTGGACAGGAGGATCCGAAAAATATGCCCAACTTCACAAGAACATTTACGGAATATTCTGCAACATGAACGGATTAATATTCCATAATCCGTTTTAACAAAACTTATCGAAAGAATGCCTAGAATAGTTCGAGCGGTGATTAACAGCAAAGGAGGTTTTTTCGATGAAAAAGAAAATATAATGTTCAGTATGTTATATTAGGCCAGAATAACTTTTTATTTATTTATTTTCGTCTTTTTTACCTGTACATACAATAAAATTGCATTTTGTTTTTAGTTTCATTTGTTTCTGTAATCTTTTCATGTTTTTTACTAACCGACCGAACTTCTCTGAACGGCAGTGTACATATCTCGTCCAGTGACCTCAGTTGAGAGATCCATTATTAAAACAAAATTCCTTATTCTGGCGTATTATCCTTGGAGAGTGGGTGGTAGAAGGATATTATAAGTCCAGCCAACGACGGTAGTGGTGAAAACGGACAAAAACTCCTTCTCTATTCTATTAAAATGAATCCAAATGAATATAAAATCTTTCTAGAACCAATCTCAGTGTGAGTTCAGGCACATCAAAATTCGCAGTAAAGTTTCACCTTATAAGGCTGTAGGTGGCGTAAAACGTTGTAAACCATAAAATCTCGGCTACATTAAATTAAATGTTCAAATGGGAACCCTTGAACGGCCAGTGTCCTGGACGTTCCCAAAAATTGCAAATAGCATCTTGAACCCCATTAAGTGATATGGCTTATATCTACCGTTTAATTATCATCCTTATGTACTTTTCTCTTTAAGGGACACCACAGAAGGAAGTCCCATTGACCCATGACCCATTTAGTATCTAGGTACTGTCGAATAAAATTATATTTGGTGCGGTGTCCCATTTTGTTGAGACCGTAGGTCATTGTTTGGCGTATCTTGTTAATTACCATTAGGAAACGTTCGAAATATCTGGCGTAATGTGGTTACGTAGTAAATTTACACAAGTTTTTGAGGATGCTGGGCCTATTTACAAATTCGTCAAGACGAAACGTAGCTTCGCCTACGCCTAAAAAAAAAGAAACTTCGATTTCAGGTCCGTTTCCAACGCCATTTTTCGTTAGTCCAAACGGCCATAACTTCCGAACGGATGCAGCGATCCGATCGAGGGATGTGTACTTGCTGATTTCCGTCCGCTTCTTTTGGTATTAAGCCTGCAGAAACGAGTTGCGCTTCACGCAATTAGCAGAGACCTGACAAACTCGTGCTTATTCGTCTCATGAGAAAGGTTTCCCCGAGAGTCGACAAAACGCGAGTCTCTGCTAATTTCGTGAAGCGTACGTTACTCGTTTCTGTAGGCTTATTTGGTATATAATTTAATACGTTTCGGTGCATTTTTTTTCGTTGTTTTCATATAATTAAACGCCCTTACCTCGTAAGCTGTTAAAGGTAGCGAGCTAACATTTTATTCCGCATATATGCGAGTATAAGGCGAAAATATGTACTTTTTTTTATTTTAAATCTTTCGAAAATTTCATTGAGTTCAAATTTTTACAGCTCTTCTATATCTCAGCATCCGAACGAGCTAGATGGTTAAGTTTGGGCCCGATCCAAAGAATTGCTGAAAAAATTTGAACATTTCCATCATCGCCTGTCCGGATCATCTTCTTTAAGCTCATGTAGAAGAAACATCTTGCATTTGTTTTTCATCAATAGCTAATGTTAGTTGAGCGGTTGATATCAGTCACAGTAAATAACACATCTAGAGTTCGGTCCTCATTATTGGCTGATTTAGGACGGCTGGTCTTAGGGATATCTGTAACATCGCTCGTTTCTGTAAATTTAACAACCAACCTCGAAACCGTTGTCGAATAAATGGAAAACTTCGTTATGAGAACGTTGCCTGTCTTCATATCCGACCATCGGAAGGATTTCAGCAAAACAATCGACAAAGTAACATTATCCAATAATTGATTATTTGGAGACAATGCAATTGATGTCTTATTATCCTTATTCCGCCCAATTACTTCTTTCTATTCCCGAATGTCAAACAGAAAATGCGTGAGCAACGATTTTCGCCACCTCAAGCAGCTGCTGAAGCCTCTCAAAGCCATGTTCCGAAGATACTACCTTCAAAGTGAGCCTAAAAATACTTTGTTACAATAAAGTGGACGCGCTTATTGCCTGCTACGAAATTTCAGAACTAGTTTAAGATGCTAACTGCCAAAATTTGTAATTATGGTAGTGCTAGATATGACATGCTTTAGTCATACCTAGCGTTACCATAATTACATTCCGTTTAATTCGATGATAAAAATTCTATTTCAAGCAAACGCGAAACGGTGAAAATAAATTTCCAAGATTAACGACCGACAGGACGAGAAGAAAACGGTGACAATAGGTCGGCGTTATTTTACGCGCAGGCTATTAAACCGAAGAATTTCTAATTGAAAATCATCCGGAAACACGTCGTTTTATACCTGTATGGCAATTACGGTCCGCAATTTCTGCATAATGAAATCGTAAAATGCGGTATTCGCGGACTTACGCGCTTCCTTATGTTATTTTATCTTCTCCCGCTAAAGAGGAACACGATATTTGACAGTCGTCGAGGAATCTTGAAGAAACTGTTAACCTCTATAATTACGTGCATGAAATTGGTAACGGGTACTGACTTGGGGTAGCCGAGAGGCAAATAGCGGTGTTAGGTAGAAAAACACTCGAAGCAACATTGATGACGTCAGATAGGCAGGTACGTCCTTTTCACAGTACTTTTTTCGTTAGCTCTCGTATTATAAGAATTTGGATAATTTGTTTGGGTTTTTGCATTAAGCTGTTAATTGATAAAATTCTTCCAGAATTCCAATAAATGGCAATTTTTCGGCACGATAGAGCTTCTCTTCCATAGTACACGAGAATTTTTAAGTCCAGATTTGACCACCTCGAAATTTTTTTTGCCTAGAGACTTGGAGGAACTGAAGACTAGAATATTTCAAGCTTCTAGTGGAATTACTGTCAAACAGCTGCAAAATGTAAAAAGTTTTTTTTGAAGATTCAAGATTGGGCCACTGTTTAGCAGCTTCCGGCAAACATTTTCTTTGGACTTTTTTCTAGATTGTAATTTATTGTTTGTTTTATGTCGACAAGAAGATCCCAATTCATCTGTTCACAATTATAATAAAAATTTCCAAACAGGAATTTTTACTGTTAAACCTCTTCCCGGAATTTTTCCAGTTTCCCAACGACGCGAAGGTACTAACAACGTCTCGCGGCTATTGTAAAACCATTGTTCGCCTTAGCAAACCGTTCACGCGCCGCTCGCTGTGCACGTAGGCATTCACTTTCTATAATCATCGACCTGTTGTCGATATTCAGCGCGGGTTTTCATTGAAATTCCATCGATTATGACACATCTCCGAGCGTGAATACCTAATACGCGAAAAACAAACGAGACTCGCACCGAGGAAGACCTGTTTTCACGGTTTAATTTTAGCGCCGTTGTTTGGGTACGTGGTATTGGTAAATAAACGAAATCGTTGCATTCCGATTGCATTTATTATACCGCGCTCTACGTAATCGGACCTTGAGTCGGTAAGCTTCTCACAGATCGCGACGGTCGCGGCATAAATTTAATGTCTACATTAAAACGTAATTTGGTCATTGTAAATTAGTGCGTTCTGCGAATGTACGAGGGATATCTCCAAAGTTCCCCTCGCAATTCCAGAATGCAGTAAACATTACCTTTCTAACGGACGGAATTGCACGCGGCTTAAGTAAGAGGCCCTTCTTCCGGTTTACGCCATTCTTTGGATTGACTTTTGGTCTCAAGTTTGAAATGAAGAATCCACGTTCCGTCAGTGGCTATTATTCGTTGCCCAGATTCATCACCTCAACGGGCTAACAGCTCTTGGAGTTGACGACAAGTGTCAGAGATCGATTGAGTTTCTGCTTCCGGTCCCAGCAATCTTGGCACCCACCCCAGGCGTTCTCCACGGCACGGTTTCTTTGGTTTACCGACACACTCCTTGCAGACGTTGGATAATTTCTAAAGTTTTCGCATCCTCTTTCCACAAAAAGAAAATTATTGCCCTTTGAGATTTAACTGCGTCTTTTCATGGTTACAAAAGCAGTGCTACGAAGACGCAAAAACGTAAAGTAAGGTTAACGGCGTTGTATTCTAAGTTGTCTCTCTTGCAAAATAAAAATCGATGTTCCTACAAGGTAAGCCGCAATACATGATGTGAAAATTAGGGAAATATACCACCTTAGCTGCTTCACGCACGACTATGTGTTGAAGCCTTCTGATTGGACAAAGCAGGTGATAGTAAAACACGTTGTTTTCTAAGCTTTAATTTAAAAAAAAAATCTATTTACCAACTATTTTTTGTTAAGAAAACAAGTTGCGTGGAAAACCTTGCATTGTAAATTACACTAAGCCACTGTACATTTCAACTTACAACAATTTATCGCGGTACGTGAACGGGTATACCAATATCATACATTCGCATAAATAAGCTCGCGGGACAGAAGAAACGGCAGATACGGGCGCAAAATTTCTAAGAATCTCGATTACCATAAGCGTTGCCGTGGATCTACGGCGAAAACGAGGATCTATGCCAACAATTCCAACAATTTACGCTTTTCTATTAGAGTCGCGGCGACGCAAGATGAGGCTAATCGATATGCTTCGCATCTTCAAACGAATAGGTGTGCTAGATAACCTAACGGTTCTTAGTTTTTTTTTTTTTTTTTTTTCGAGAATTACGAGAATATATAGCAACGATTTTATTTTTCGAGTTATCTTCGAAATCAAAAAAGATTTAAATTGTTTCGCATACGGGGAAATAATTACTCGCGTTGAGACTAAGCATCAAATCTGATTTAATTCAGTCTCGTTATTAAACAACCGAAACGTAGTGTTTACGTCCCGAAAGGTAGAAAAATAGCCAAGTGGTAAATACTAAGCGGCTACAACAGCGTTCGACAAATTACCGCAAATTGGTATAAATTAGCGCAAGCTTAAGATATGCGCAACACCTTCACTGGAATCGTTTCAATGTCACGTAAACAAGTAATTTGTTATAACAGTCACCGGGCACGTTGGAGATTGAGCTGATAATTAAGAATTTTTTTTGTGTTGATAGCCCATTGTTGTTTTTTATTTAATCCTTAATTGTTCTTCCAATATCTTGTTTGGGTATGGTCTTATGATTCACGCTTTTCCCTGTACACGTTTCGCAAAAAATCTTAGATTAAGGCCCCATAGCTTGGGGCATACCAGCTCTGATTTTTATTTACTTTTCAATTAATCTCCATTCGGCTTTATACACTTTTCTAGGCATTTCTCCAGTTTTTTTAAGCCCTCCAAAAAGTAGGAAGGAAGAAAGGAAAGTTCCCAAAGTAGGCATTTGTTTGGGCGTTCGACGTGAACCGTTGTCCGCCGAGTCATTTTTTTAAATTTGGAAACAAAAAGAAGTCACAGGGGACCAAATCTGGTGAATGCGGTGGATATTGTACTAATTCGAACTTTAATTCCGTCAATTTGGCAATCGAAGCTGCGCAGGTGTGCAATTGTCTTGATGGAAGAGGATCTTCTTCTTTTACAAATTAAGACGTTTTTTCTTGATTTCTTCGCCCAATTGGTCCAATAACGAGGAATAATACTTTCCAGTTATTGTTCATCCCTTTTCCAAGTAATCGGTGTAGATCATTCCTCCTGCATCCCAAAAAACTGAGGCCAACACATTGCCAACCGATTTCACTGTTTTCGCCTTCTTCGGAGCCTGTTCGCCTTCAAAAACCCACTGTTTTGGCAGTTCCTTTGTCTTCGGAGTGTAGTAGTGAATCCATGTTTCGGCCGTAGTTATGTCCACTGCGAACAATGGAGGCTCTCATCTTGCCGAGATTTTGTTCACGCTCAATTTTTCGTTGCGGTGTGCCTGCGGCTTCAACTATTTCGCGCATTTTGATTCGTCGAACGTTCAAAACCATGTCGTGGATTTTGTCAATCATTTCTAGGCTAGTCACTTTGCCGGATGGATTTGCCGCCACGTTTAAACTTTTGGCCACTTTGGTTTAAATGGGAAAAATAAAACTCCCGAGCACAGAGGCCTATTTTGTTTAATTTCTATAATATGTTGAGTCTAAAGTTTCGATGCACAAAAACCTTCTCCTTCATTTTCTCTAGAATCTACGAAAATAAAATTACAAATTTTCTTCTCTTGAAGAAGATGGCATCTGTCCGTTGAAACGTTACATTCAACATGTAAAAATTAAAGAAAACAAGTCGTCACGCCCAAGAATTTTATTTTTCTATTCTCAAAATGTCAATAATCAAATGCTTCTTTAAATAAATAAAAGATTGGCAAAAAGAAATTCATCCGCCTTGTAGTGCTTAGATATTCGACAAAATCTCCAAGAAAACGCCGTCCACAAAATAAAAATACAACCCTTGTCTTTGTTGAAGACCGAACGGGCATGTTGAACATTTAAACCAAAATTTGAATTCTCTCAAACTATTCAACCCCTATCCATGCTTTCAATTTTGCTTTTGTTCTAAGAAGGAAAAAGGATAAAGAACGGAACATCGTTAAAATCAATCCCGAATCGGTTTCCATTCATTCAGCAACGAAAACCAACCACCGCCGAAGAGATACGATCTCGAATCTCGCGGATAAAAACGGGCACGGAGAAATAATGTCATCGCCATATTTGTCAATCGCGCGTCGAATCGTCTTTTTTTCTTCTTTCCACTCATCCTTCCACTTCTGGACGGCATTCCACGAAGCGCTGTTCTCCACCGACTCTAAGCGGTATCTCTTTAATTATTTATGGCCGCGTATACCTCTACACACGAACTGGTCGAGTTGTAACATCGTATACAAGCGTACCGATATCAAATAAACGTAACCGAAGTTAGGTGGCGAGGGTCTGGATGATCTGACGGTATTTTTATAATGAAATTTATTAGAAAGATTTAGTACAAGTTTGATTTTGGAACAGGATGATTTAGCACAACAGGAAGTTGTTTGTAGACGGTAAGGTAACGGTTACTATGATTTGTACACTGCCGTTCAGTGAAGTTCGGTCATACAATAAAAATCTATTATATCACACTGTATACAATTATTAATACATAAAATTAGAAAAATATTAAGCATACACTCTTTTCTAAGGGATTAAAGCCATAAATTATTATGTAAAGTGGAAATATTGCGACAACCACGATAAAGTCCCTTTTATTATCATTCCAAGAATTTCTCGGAAGTGCCGATCTTTTGAAACGGGTCGTTTGGGGATTATTAACGAACAATACATTTAGGAAATATACCACAGCATCACTCTTGTTTATTTATCGCAGGCGTAAAGATATAAATTTGCTTCATTTTACTGTTGAACGTGTGTTGGTGTGCATCTGTCGTTTTTGCGCGAAAGTTTTAAGAAAATTTACTTCAAAATGGCACGTGGCAAGCCTACCAGTGTAGAAAAACGTTCACGCATTATTACGCCGTTCGAAGAAGGATATTCGGGGCGACAAATTGCTGAAAAAATAAATATGAGAAGTTCAACAGTAAATGACATCATAAAGCGATATCGGAAAACTGGAACTATAGAAAATCGTGTTCGTCCCGGAGCATCTAGGAAAACAACAAAAGCTGAAGATTTGAGAATTGTATTACTAAGCAAACGCAATAGAAAATTAACAGCGCCACAAATAGCAGCCGAAGACAATCGCGGCCGTGAAGAACAAGTTTCGGCGAGTACGGTAAAACGTCGACTTCAACAAGCGGACCTTCATGGACGCATTGCCATTCGAAAACCCTTATTACGTCGGGGCAACAGAGCAAAACGGCTACAGTGGGCCCGTTCTCATCTAGATTGGTCGTTAGATGATTGGAAACACGTGCTTTGGAG
The DNA here is from genome assembly GCA_902655005.2 of Marronus borbonicus. Classification (NCBI taxonomy): domain Eukaryota; kingdom Metazoa; phylum Arthropoda; class Insecta; order Coleoptera; family Scarabaeidae; genus Marronus; species Marronus borbonicus. The sequence continues at coordinate 989,119 of LR737410.1, read as the reverse complement.
TGACGAGTCAAAGTTTGAGGTTTTTGGGCAAAATCGACGAGTTTATGTCCGAAGATCTAAAACCGAGAAGTGATCCCGAACTGCATTGTGCCTACAGCGAAGCAAGGGCGTGGTTCTGTGTTGGTGTGAGGATGTTTCTCCTTTGCTGGGACGGGAGATTTATGCAGAGTGCAAGGTGTAACGAGGAAGGAAAATTATTTTGCAATACTCCAGAATCATGCAGTGCCATCAGGATTGCGTATAATAGGCCATAACTTTACATTCATGCATGACAACGACCCAAAACGCACTGCGTTAGTGTGTAAGAACTATCTAAAGGAGCAAGAAGAACAGCACACCCTGAAAGTAACGCCATGGCCCCCACAAAGCCCAGATTTGAATCCTATAGAGTTGTTGTGGGATGAACTGGACAGGAGGATCCGAAAAATACGCCCAACTTTACAAGAACATTTACGGAATATTCTGCAACATGAATGGATTAATATTCCACAATCCGTTTCAACAAAACTTATCGAAAGAACGCCTAGAATAGTTCGAGCGGTGATTAACAGCAAAGGAGGTTTTTTCGATGAAAAAAAAATATAACGTTCAGTATGTTATATTAGGCCAGAATAACTTTTTATTTATTTATTTTCGTCTCTTTTACCTGTACATACAATAAAATTGCATTTTGTTTTTAGTTTCGTTTGTTGCTGTAACCTCTTCATGTTTTTTTTACCAACCGATCGAACTTCTCTGAACGGCGGTGTCCATATGTAAAAGTATTCGTATTCGTACTTTGGAGTTCGAGATTTACTAAATCCTTAACGCAGTGTAGAATCGCTTGTTACCATTGGGGTGTTGAGATTTGTGTTAATCTCTTTAATAAGCATAGTTTTTCTTTTAGGTTCTTTACGAAACTCTTCGAGTCTAAAAACATGCGTTGTCGTTCGTATTAGTGGTTCTTAAGGTGTGTTCTGCGGAATCCTCGGATTCTGTTGAAGTCTCACAAGGCTTCCGTGAGAAAATTACAATTCTAAAAAACCGTCTCATTTTCTTTTACTTTATTTTGCACAAGGAATTGCACGTGCAAAAGCATTGCCCCCTCCTGAGCAAAATATCCCAGGATTTTTTAAATGGCCGAAATTCGGATGCGCCACTGTATCCCAGAAACTAAACAGCAGTCGAGACAATGAATTGCACATGGCGAACGCATTCCGAAAAAGGCGAAATGCGTTTCGCCCATTGGAAAGACCAGGCGCTTGTCGTCATGCTTCGTGCTACGACGGCAAGAGACCCGTTCATCCCTATCTTTCCGTGTTTTTCTATATCTTAGTTATAGTAAATAATATTTTTTGGGGAGGATTGGCTAAAAGCATACAATTTACAACTGTTTGGTTGGCCACCCTAGCCATTTACCTTCATGAAATAAAACACCCACAAATAGCTGGAGTCTTAGAAAAATGCTGTGCGATAATGACGAGTTTATTGCGTTACTATGAATACACGTACCTTTCTTATATTTTCCATATCGTCTCCAAGCGTAATATCCAGCACCTAGAAGTATAAGTATCACTAAAATTGTAATTATCACCGAGGCGGCTATGGAGCCACCCCCGTAGCACGTCGACTCCTCTTGAGCGTTAATAGCGTTAGCCGCGCACAGAACGATCGCAGTTAGTGTTAAGTAACGTTGCAGGTGGTGCAGCACCATCTTGAAGATGTGTATCACGCTTTCGGCGGTGCTAACTGCTTTCGACCAAGTAACCTGTCATCTTCTGGTGTTCTTCTGGAAATAAAAAGAAAAAAACGTATTATTGGAAAAGAACCTCAGTTCATCATAATGGTCTACGATATACTTTTTTTTTATTAATTAGCTTAAAGGATTTAGTTTTGCCATAAAATTATTTTAATTAAAGACCTTAACGAGAATAGAGCACTTTAAGGAACATGCTGTAGTCAGCAGCGTGAAATGCTTAAAATATTAAAGTTTTAGCTGGCGAGCTGGTGATTGTAGATTTTCATCGACTGAATTACTACTCCTCTGTGGATATTAGCTAACGTGAACTGCGGAATGTCTTTCGTTGCCACGTATATGTAGTATACTCATGTGGAGTCTCAGATGATAGGAAGAGGTTACAGGTCTTCCTCACAAAACAAGCACACTTACAGATTTTTTGCAGCTGGAATGTATTGAGACTGCCGGATGAGTTTCCCTTGAATTTGCTGCCTTTACACCAACCACTGTTCCAGTTCTGTGAAGTGGCTATGCAAAGCTGGACAATTTGGAAGCCAGAACCTCTATATGGTTCTTCCACGAGGATTTACGGTCAAACCTGAGAACTTTACTTGATTTGTTAATGCCAGTGATATATGTGGCATCAACCTCGTTGCTTCTTTTAAGAGAAAATTTCATTAATTTCGTTTTTGCCACAATTATATGGATACGAACTAATCCTCAATATAGTAAATTTTCAATAACTCCAGGAATATATGTTGATGAGGTGTAATCCATTCCGAGGAAATAGGACATCCATTATCTACATTTGCTCCAATAATATTGGAGATAGGTCCCCTAAAACCCAATTTCTCAGGATTACTCAGCAGAGTTCCATGGTTTACACTATCAAATGTCTTTAAAATATCTAAAAATATGCTGGCTAACCTGCTGCTATTGATTAAGCCTTCAAATATTTTATTTATGCTGATGTAAATGGACCCGATGGTAGATCTACGCGTTTTGCGACGGTGTCACCAAATCACCTCTGGTGATAAACTCCAAAACTCCATTTAGCAGCGCTTTTTCAGTTTTTTTATGGTGGCGACCTGCTTGTAATGGTGATAGGTTCAAATCAACTTCCTCCACATATATCCCTAACGTGTCTTCTCAGCTGTTAATCTACAGTCTCGTTCAAAACTATTTGTCACACTCGTTGGCACTTTGGCACTAGAGGGCGCCAAGAAATGTTTAGTTTATCGTTTTGAAAGTTGTGGCATTAACTGTGAGGCAACAGCGATACAGGGTGGAATTAAAATATACTCTCGGAACCACGCTGATGACGCCGGGTAGGCAGAAACATGTCCGTGTGTTAGTGTAATTTTTTCTCTCCTTGTCATGAATCAATACCATGAGGAAGCTATCTCAGCATTATTTTTTTTGGTTGATTGTTGTTTCTAGGAATTTGCTGATGTGTTCTGTTATCGCTAGCGCATGCTTTCTTTTCTTAAGGCTGAGTGTGGTGGCGACCCAACGAGGCTTTTTAAAGCTTATCATAGCCTCAGGAACCCTTGTGCGTAAATTGTCTTCGTAAAGTGTTCCGCAGCTTTATTATTAACATTGTTCTGCCACTCAAGTTGGAGCCTAAGTTGCATTTAAGCGAAACATTTTGCAAAAAAAAAGTTTAACGTGTATTTTTTGCAGGAACAACGATCTGAATATGAAGAGGCGATTCTGCGAAAACACCTGTTGCAATCGCCTGGAAACGAAGAGGTCTCCTCGAAAACGCAATTATTGACATTACTTCAGCTTGTTTACATACCCGGTATGGTTTTATCGTTTAAACCTACCTGTTCGAAAAAGGAGAAAAAGAACAGAGGCCGTCAGAATACTAACGGTACACAACCGCCTTGCACATTACGAGCCATAAGATCATAAATAAGTATAAGTTGACCTCGATGGAACGCAGGTATGTACCTTACGTGAGTTGTACGCACACAACTTTGTACAATGCACGTTGAACAAGATGTCTAACAGGAATTCTTGCAAATTTCGCCATAGAACGAAATAATTACTCGTGGGAGTCGCTGCGAGGTTTGAGATGATGACCAAGTCCAGTTGGAGCGTAATTAATGGGAGTTATTTCGTTCCCTTTGCTTTTGCCGCGAGCGATTCGATTAATACCATGAGGAAGCTATTTTAGCAATATTTTTTTTTGGTTATTCAACATTTTTTAGACGCTCTCTTCTATTTCTAGGAGTTAGGCTTAATATTCCACTTAATGTATTTATCTAAAAAAAAATCTAACAAATCACATTGTTTACCGTTTTAGCAATAATAAAACAATAAAAATGACTACGACGTCTTCTTTTTAAGATGAAACATTTAGAAAAGGGTAATTTGATACTTGTGTCCACATAGAGTGCAGAAGTGCGTGAGCGTATCCATCCGAACCGAACTCTCAAAATGTTCAAATAAAAGGGAATCCGGTATTACGTCAACAAAAGCTTATTTAATAATCATTTGCAAATGCAGCACGTATCTGCCTATCCACACTGCGGTTATGCGATGTTCTTTCGCGGTCTTAACAACGCCGATTTGCTCCGTTGCGTCCGACAGTAAACATCCAACGTTAGGCATGCGAATCGGCACCAACAAAGGTAAAGGAAGCGGTGACTAACACCGTCGTTATATGTTAGTAGCGGGTTAGCTTAGCAAAATCGGCAACTAGAAATTGGTTCATAGTTTATTAATAATTTTATATTACGCTTGTATGAACACAGACATTTAGTAGATAGATGTAAAGTAAGAAGAAGAAGAAGAATTAACAAGAATAATCGGTAATGTACACTGCCGCTCAGAGAAGTTCGGTCGGTTGGTAAAAAACATGAAAAGGTTACAGAAACAAACGAAACTAAAAACAAAATGCAATTTTATTGTATGTACAGGTAAAAAAAGACAAAAATAAATAAATAAAAAGTTATTCTGGCCTAATATAACTTACTGCACATTATATTTTTTTTTCATCGAAAAAACCTCCTTTGCTGTTAATCACCGCTCGAACTATTCTAGGCATTCTTTCGATAAGTTTTGTTAAAACGGATTGTGGAATGTTAATCCGTTCATGTTGCAGAATATTCCGTAATTGTTCTTGTGAAGTTGGGCGTATTTTTCGGATCCTTCTGTCCGGTTCATCCCACAACAACTCTATCGAGTTCAAATCTGGGCTTTGTGGGGGCCATGTCGTTACTTGCAGGGTGTACTGTTCTTCTTGCTCCTTTAGATAGTTCTTACGCATTAACGCAGTGTGTTTTGGATCGTTGTCATGCATGAATGTAAAGTTACGGCCTATTATACGCAATCCTGATGGCACTGCATGATTTTGGAGTATTGCAAAATAATTTTCCTTCCTCATTACACCCTGCACTCTGCATAAATCTCCCGTCCCAGCAAAGGAGAAACATCCCCACACTAACACAGAACTACGCCCTTGCTTCACTGTAGCCACAATGCAGGACGGGATCACTTTTCGGTTTTAGATCTTCGGACGTAAACTCGTCGATTTTGCTCAAAAACCTCAAACTTTGACTCGTCACTCCAAAGCACGTATTTCCAATCATCTAACGACCAATCTAGATGAGAACGGGCCCACTGTAGCCGTTTGACCCCGACGTGATAAGGGTTTTCTAATGGCAATGCGTCCCTGAAGGTCCGCTTGTTGAAGTCGACGTTTTACCGTACTCGCCGAAACTTGTTCTTCACGGCCGCGATTGACTTCGGCTGCTATTTGTGTCGCTGTTAATTTTCTATTGCGTTTGCTTAACAATACAATTCTCAAATCTTCAACTTTTGTTGTTTTCCGAGATGCTCCAGGACGAGCACGATTTTCTATAGTTCCAGTTGTCCGATATCGCTTTATGATGTCATTTACTGTTGAACTTCTCGTATTTATTTTTTCAGCAATTTGTCGCCCCGAATATCCTTCTTCGAACAGCGTAATAATGCGTGAACGTTTTTCTACACTGGTAGGCTTGCCACGTGCCATTTTGAAGTAAATTTTCTTGAAACTTTCGCGCAAAAACGACAGATGCAAGCCAACACACGTTTAACAGTAAAATGAAGCAAATTTATATCTTTACGCCCGTGATAAATAAACAAGAGTGATGCTGGGGTATATTTCCTAAATGTATTGTTCGTTAATAATCCCCAAACGACCCGTTTCAAAAGATCGGCACTTCCGAGAAATTCTTGGAATGATAATAAAAGGGACTTTATTGTGGTCGTCGCAATATTTCTACTTTACATAATAATTTATGGCTTTAGTCCCCTAGAAAAGAGTGTATGCTTGATATTTTTCTAATTTTCTGTATTAATACTTGTATACAGTGTGATATAATAGATTTTTATTGTATGACAGAACTTCACTGTACGGCAGTGTACACTAATAAGGCGATTAACTAAATAAAAGTATAAAATCACAACTAAAATACTTATAAGCAGCAATTTCAAGTTCTCGCCTGGTACAACAGCTGATATTGATGCAAATGCAGGAACTTACTGAGACCGATTACGGTCGAGGAATTCTGCGAAACTATACGTCAGACTTTTCTTCCAGCGAGATTTGCAAATCACTGGCTTGGTAGATGCGAAACGCTCAAATAGGCGCACCATTATCCCATTTCGACTCGGCGGCAAACTTAATACTTGAAACATCTTCTTGCCGAGGCATTTGTTCTCCTTGTTTTCATGATAAACGACCTCTTTTCTTAGAAAATGGATAGAATCCACTATTTCTCCAGAGTTACAGGCTAATGAGTTTTCTTTCGCGCCTCTGAGGCGATCGAGGGATGAAATTCTCGGGTCGAATCCGATCCCGACCGAACTATTTGGTTCTTTCTATGCTTACATTTACGGAAGGTATTTGAATAGAGGGAATCTGTTGATTCTGTTCGGTGTAAATAATAACAATAATCCATGCCACCACATCCTCCAACCGCTTTCGCCAAGCCAGGCCAGGGGGCATCGGGCGGCCAGCATTCGACAAATTTGGAGTAAGGAAGACTCCGGGAAACATTATTCTGAGTATTATGCTTTAGTCCTCGAATTAATAAATATCTAAATTAACGCAAATTAAAATTAAAATTAAAGCTATTTCTTCCGGATCTTAGATTTTCTCATTTACTCATGATGTTCCGAGAAGTCCGGGTATTTTTGATGATGACAACACGTCCCTTTACAAACAAATTTAAAGAGTCCCAAGAAATATCAGAGTGGACCAGTTTCTCCTTGTTTCATCCACTTAGATGTAAGGTTTAATGCAGTCCTCTTTTACCCGTTCCGAGCAGATTCAATCCATGAGAAAGGACCAACGTGTCCAGCCAGTTACCTCTGCAGCTGATAATTGTACCTCAAGCTCAACATCCAAAGTTCGCGTGCGAAGAATTGGAGCGGAAATTATTCAAAAAATTAATTCAATTTAATAGATTGAAGGAAACGAAGTCTCACTAAGAACGGAATCATGAGGACCTCCTCGATCATTGACCTCCACGATCATTGGGGTATCAACAAGTCGCGATCTCTTTCTTTGGGGTCATTTAAAATCAGTAGCAGTAACCTCAACCAATATATTTCTTCAACGATTTGCGTCAATCAATTTGCATTTCGGAACTAGACAAACTCAAATATCGAGCAGGCATAAGATGATTGTCCTTCAAAGTCGACTATTTGCGAATGGTCAAAATTGTTTAAACATGGTCGAGAATCACTGGACGATGATCCCCGTCCAAGTCGATCTATTGACGTGATCAATTCCGATATTGTTGAAAAAACCACGTGCTTGATTCCATGTTCTATAATCCGCAATCAATGGTTCTTCTTGAATACTCAGAGACTAAGTTTCTTTCATATTCAATTCGTTGAAAAGCAAAAAGTTTAGTAAACTCGGTGAGCTTCCGTCATTTTTAACCAAAGAATGTGCATAAGAAAGGGGACAAAAAATGCCTTGTAAACTATCGGGCTGTATCTAGTACTTCGGTCATAGCAAGATAGTTTGAATAAGCCCTCTTGCATAGATTGAATTCCTTAACAGCGTGCTTTCCGAGCTAGTAATTTTACAGTTTTACTGTTGTTGAAATATTTTGCGACCTAAGCTGTGCTCCCCACGATCCCTTGTCGGGTAAGCTGGGAGCACTTAGGGTTCGAGGTGCTGGTAACCACTGGTTTTCCTTCTACCTTGACAATCGCGTACTGTACAAGAATGGCGCTTCCCACAAGTCGAAATATTACCAATCACACTTGGAGTGCCGAAGGGTCGGTTCTAGCTCCTGTTCTTTTTTCTTCATACCTAAAAGATGTTATTACCTTTTGATGTGATTATTTTATTATTTATGCTGATGATGCCTTTGCAATTGCGATTGGCCAATCAGAAGAAGATGTCATTCAAGCTGCTAATTTACTCTTAGTAAAGCTCCGTTTATGGTCCTTAGCGAACAAGCTATATTTAAATCCTACGAAAACAGTCGCTCCTCTTTTTCATACGAAAAGATGTAATCGAGAGTCACTTAAACTGTCCCAGGAGAGCATTATACAAGCTTAATGCATCGCGTGAGAGATTCTATTAAGTCGAAAAAGCGCCAAAAACGAACGTAAAGTGTCCTGTTACTCCACGACAATGCACCAGTTCATAAGTCTCATAAGTCTTTCAAAAGCTCCCGTTGTTGAATACGACTTTATAGAAATCCATCCAGCTCATAGTGCAGCCTCTGTTTTCGTTTCCAAATCTCGAAAAAACGACTTTTATGGACGATGACGAACTTACAGTGGCTGTTGCAAGGTATTTTGCAGACATCTTAGAGATTAGAGATGTTATCTAAACAATATGTAATACTTATCTAAAAGCAGGAGGCTTATATTTAAAAATAGATTGTAATTGTTTTAATCTTTTTTTTCATGCCTGGTCCAAGAATATAACGTTCCCTCGTATATCCCCCTTAGAATAAAAATAAATGTATTTTTGAGCCTTTTTATCTTCGTCTTGGTACTCGAGGTGAACAGTTTCCAAAAAGTCACACTGTATAGACGTTTGTACATGTCATAGGCGGGGACTAAAAGAAGAATAAAAGAAATGTCACGCGTAAAATCAACATGGGCGAATTTATTCATTGGCTGTGTTATCGCTAATGAATAAAGCAAATAATACGTGCATACCTACAATAACGATAAGTGCCGAAAGTACAGTACTGTGTATTGACATTGTAACACAAAGAATAGGTGCAAAACCAAATGAAATTTTACAGGTAAAATTTTTTTGCAGGTAAAAACATTTGCAGGTAGAAATTGACAACAGATACATAAATAACATATTTTCCAAATATAACCCATCGACTTCTTACATAATTTATTCAAGTCTCCTCCTGGGAATCTCGTCGAACATTCTTCAGTTCTTCAAGCGAGAAAGACGATTAATATGCTAACAGTATTCAATATAAAATGCCAATATCCGGTTGTTAGAGGCTTACTTCAATAAGCACTCAAGTTAGGACATCGAGAGTTCTCTCTCATTATGAGATATGCTTTACGTTTGGTACCGCAAAAAGTCGTCGTATAAATGGATGGTAAACTGGAATAATCATAGTGTTTTACACACATTAACTAAGTAAAAATTTCAATTCTTGAATTTTAATTTTAATGAATTTACATAGATGAAAAAAAAGTTCATAATTCAACGAAATATACCGGGTGTTCATTTGAAAAAAATTCCTGGAAATCTGGAAATGTATGAAAAATTTCCTGAAACACGTCCCCAACTTTTCATGCAAAAATTGACTCACCCACTTTAACCCCCTGCCCCCGGGAGATACCCCCTTAAAAATTTTAAAGGGAAAGGGGTATCGAGTAATACCTCATTTTAATGGTCTTCTAAAAGAGTACATTTCGACGTTTAGTTTTTTGAAATTGATCGATGCGTTTCCGGGATTTTTAAGAAAATCTTTTGGTTTGGTTTATTCTGTATTTCCAGCTATTTTCTTAAAAATCTCGAAAACGAATCGATCAATTTCAAAAAACTAAACGGCAAAATGTACTCTTCCAGAAGACCATTAAAATGAGGTATTACTTTCCCTTTCCATTTAATTTTTTTAAGGGGGCAGCTCCCGGGGCAGGGGGTTCAAGTAGGTGTTTCAGGATTTCCAGAAATTTAGAGTGGGAAATTTTCAAATGAACACCCGATATATGGTTCATTAAACACGAGTAGATTTACCAATTTCACTTAAACTAGAAAGTTTCTGGTAGACATCCGTACATACTTCGGGCATACGAGGGTAGTTTGAAAAATTTTAAGGTTCAACACGAAGATAGGGTTACTTATCAAAAATATACTAATGATATTATCATTTGGATCTTTCACTTATATTTTATTAATCAAAAGAAATGGAAGATGAAAGTGATAATTCGATTTACGTGTTAAATTGTTCTTGTTGTTCATTTGTTTTTTTGTTTTTTTTTCAAATAAAAACTATCCTAGTTTACTCCAGTAACAGTGAACTCTTCACCAGGTACCCACATACGTTAGTTTAAACTTTAACTGCAGCGGGCTTTTGAATTAACCGTTTATTACAATTTATCGTTATTCCTCTATATTAACGCTTAAAAACAAAACAGTCTATTAGATTCGCTGGACTTTTTCCTTTGTTAGCATAATACATACTTGTGGCGTGTTCAAGGTCTATTTATTCGCGAAGTATTTGTTTTGCATCAGTGTGTTGTTTACGCGATATTATATTTAAATTGTTCTAAGATGTATAAAATTTAATCTATCGCAGAGTTGTGAACAGAAAATATATCCAAATAAACCAATCCGATGACTAATTTGAACAACAATTGTTGTTATTAATTTATTTGTTAATTAACGTCCATATAGAAACAAAAGTTTCAAGTATGGTTTACTCTTTTGTTTTAATATTGTTTGGATCCTGTTTTAATGTTTTTGGTGCCAGGCACCTACTTGTTGATCTGAAATGGAACATCCTGTATTTTATTACGTGCTTTATTTCCGAAGAATTCCGTAATGCAAATACATTTTAGCGTAGATTTTGACGATGTTGTATTCAAGTGATTTCTCGTCTTGATATTGTTTGGTTACCATGACCTTAGTAAAAAAAAAACATAGTGACATTGACGTTCTTAATCTGTTGTAACAAAAAGGCGTGTCATTAACTCTTTGAAATTGGGAAGGCCAAGGATCGGTGATGTCCAAGTTTTTCAGGAGAATCACAACACAGCCAATACTAATCTGCTAGAAATCAGCAGTGTTAACGCAATATCAAAATGACGAATGCCATATGCCATGGTTTGGATTTTTGTACGGGAAATCCTAAAAAAACTGTTTGATTTGAAGGGGGCATATTTGGAAATCAGATACGATTTTCCTTTGGGACTGATAACTTCAACTTCAAGTTTTCTAATTTAACATGATGCCCGCTTTCGGCGAATTTGACGAATCTAATATACCGAAGCGGTA
>LR737410.1:947650-965773 GCA_902655005.2 Marronus borbonicus | reverse complement strand
AAGCTTGCAGGTAAAATACAATTCTTCTTTTTTTTTATTTAATCAATGAGAAAATACAATAAAATAAAGAAGTGATATTCAATAAACTTTTGAAAGAGAAAAAAAATCTAGAATGCTAATAAGTGAAATTATTATTGATAGGCTTGAGAATGTTGACGAAAATGGTAGCAAAATAAAATAAATCCAAGGAAAAGAAAAACCTAAAGAACCTAAAATTTAAAGAAGAGATCAAGCTAGAACTGGGGTTATAGGACAAAGCCATCGAAACATTTTCCACTACACGAGTAGCACCCAAAGAATAAGATCTGAGTGCAGATATTCTGGTTACCAAATCTTAACGCAGGTTAAATGTACAAAATGTAATGTTTTCGTTGTTTTCTACAGATAAAATTGCTACAATGTGCATTGATTTTGCCGCCTATTTTAGCTTCAAGTGCATTTTTAACACTTTCGTCGAGTCTTCCTGTATCCCATCTTTTGTTTTTCAAGCTGCTTGGTAGAGAACGTTATTCTGTCGCAAAAAAGAGAAAAGCTCTTCAGAAACAAGTCCTATCACCTAAGTTTATCGAAAACAATATCTTTTTGCTAATTACTTCGTTTCGTTGGATCACAACACCTCCTTCCCGTTTTCAATTGTCCTACGTTGGTGCCGTTTTTGCTCATTTTGGATGGTTGTTTCTGTTGGTTTCGAACAATAACCCCAGAATAACATTTCTTTATTTTCCCGCTAACATTAAAGCAATTGGTACATTTTTTTACAATATTTCTCAATTTCAAACAAACTCGCCACTCTCCCATGACCAAAGCAACGTAACAGCCGCAATTACAACCCTGGCCTTAGTAGAAATGTCTTTCGGGTGATGTCGTGTAGTTAATATTTTACTTGACGTTTCCTTACACGACATCACCCGAAAGACATTTCTACTATGGATTACGGTCGTGAAAGCCTACACTCAACCCTGGCCTTCTACGACCACCAACATAATACCGTTAAGTACATGTACGTTTATAGACACGGACCGGGTTCTCTCGTCTCTTCATTTACCAAGCCACGAACGGTCGTAAGGATCGAATTTACGACGTCAGTCCGTTTAAACCATTTTAATCTACGGGTTACGCGCGGTCGACACTAGGTGGCGTACATTGTTACCGGTATTGTTTTGAAATTTCGATGGAATTAATTTGGTATGTTATTTATGGCGGATGCTTTCGGGCGACTTTGAATCGGCCTGCTTAAAATTCAAATCCGGTTATTTACGAATGCGTTTGACCTGTAAATCATCGAAAAATTCTTTCGAAAAAGTAGTAGCGATGTTAACTAAACTTAAATCCACGTGCAGTCTATGTGTCTACATTGTTTGAGATTTCTCGGAGATTATTGCTATTATTGTTATATATAAAGTACATAAAACTATATATTTCGAATTATAATTAATTTATTTAAATATATCATTTAAGATCGTGTAGTTAGTAACAATCGCAGCGATAGTTACAGAAATTAAACATGCAAACACGTAAAACAAAGATGAGAAACAATTGATGCCAGCACTTATACGTTCGTACAAAATGTAGTGCTCTTAAGCCTCGTCCCGCTTATACGCGACAGTATCTTTTTAGTACGCTTACAGCTTATATAAAGTACGATTATTTCTTTTATTGAACACATGAGTTAAACATTTTAATTACATTTTAAACCAAGTTAAATCGCTAAATTCTTGTATTTTAAGCTGAAAGCTGAAGCTAAAGAACTGAATTGACTTTGTTTTTGTTTGCGCGTTTTGCCCGTTAATAATTTTACAATTGTAAATATATAACATGGTGAAAAAACAAAACTAGCCTTCACATTGGAAGAACCTATTTCTTTTGTTTTATTACCTTTGGGTCACTAACAAAGAATCCTCACAAATAGATCTAAAGAAAAATGTAACAGTGAAAGGGTGGCGATTTTCTAATCAGCGAAACATGGGCTTTCCGTTAATGCGCCAAATTGATGATTACAACTCACACCTTCACTAAAGAGCAAAATCGCAAAGGTGTTTTGTGTGAAGAAGGACACTAAGGAAGCCTATCATTTACATATCATTTTCACCAACTGGGCTCCTTCTCTGTTATGGTGAAAGAAAACGGTTGGCGCAATGTTGGCTCTTAATCACGGATCGCAGCGATGTCGGTTTTACGTGAAAGTGCGACCGTTTTGTACTTTTCGTCGAACGTTCTCGCATATTTACCTGATCTTTGGGCAAACTACCAACCTTTAACGAACATTCCCTGAAATTTGCCTTATTGCTGTCTACCGACCGAGACGTCGCATGTTTACAACATTTGGCGATTGATCTTCAACCCGATGCTGCACCGACTGAATTGGTTCAACATCGACTTGCTTCTGTTACTCAAGTGCTTACTGGCGACCAACGCTTAACCGATTTTGCTGATTTAGAGCAAGTTCTGCATATTTTACCGACCGTATGACATTGTACCATCTGCCAACCGTTAGCCAACCATCAACCCATCAACACGAGAAATATTAGTCAGACCAGACTCAACGCCGAAGTAAGAAAGATTGCGGGAGTTGTCTTCTTATGCAAATTAATACGTTTCTAGCCTTCATTGAAGGTGAACAAGAAACCGATAGTTTCAAATGTGAAGCTCCGGCAGAGCATCCATTTGGAATTCGCACCCCCAGCTTGCAAGCCTGGTTTCTGCGCGCGTCCAGTGCCACGAAAACAAAATGGTTGAACTGCTTGTTGCAGAATTTGAAGGATAAATCGTATTTGGAAGATATCGTGTACGCTTCTAATTATAACTTGGAAAAATTAAAAGTGTATTCGCGAAGTCGGTAAGTATGAATAATATTTCGATATTTTATGTGAAATTATTTCAATTTGAGGAAGAGAGGAGAGGAGGGAGCGGGAGGGCATTGCCCCTTCATGACCTTCTCTGGCTATGCTCATGGATAATTTGGTCATTAGGTAATTATGACTAAATTCATCGGTCTACATAGACCAACAGGATCAGCAATGTAATTTTAGAATTTGTAAAGTAAACCTGTTTTTTTGAGGCGTAACAAAAGCCCCGCCAACTGTTTTCTCCTCTTCCAAACACAATCGGCACTCTTCCACTCGAGCGAGCTTGGTGTTTCCTTAACCGAATGTGGCCAGCCAGGATTGCAGTTAGACCATTGGCAGACTTTCTGTTAGGTTCTATGAACTTCTTCTTCGGCCCACCGGCCCAGATATGCCAATGGAGGTAGTCTTTCTCCCCACAACAGCTCACCGTACAGCCTGGTTATCAAAAACCATTTTTATTAACCTGTGTCTGACATATCTACTCAAGAATATCCCGACACTCACATCGATGGCAAAGAAAGCACTGCACTTGCACTGACTCCTGTGTGGTGAGCATTCTGGAACTATCGATGTAAAGGTTAATGTCGTGAGTTGCAGTTACTGGTGTTTTCTTGCCTATGTGGGGTGCCGTCTTGCATAAAAGCAACGTTGTCAATCGCCCAATCCCGTTTATCATTATTCTTTCCGTTTGATGTACGTATCGTGTAATTCTTGCTGAAAAAATTAAAATCGAAAGAAAACACAGAAACAGTCTATTGAGGAACACGTGTTCTCGACGCCTCACGAATAATCTAAAGCCGCAACTAAAGTTTCGTTCAAAATGAGCTATAAATTTGCACAAAAGTGCCGATGGAGAGTAGATTAAAAGAAAAAATAAATTTTCGAAGGAGTGCCAGCAACGTTGTTCGTTAATCCCACAAATAAAAACGAAATAAAAGAAGACGATTCAAGATTTACGATTGTTTCCCGATACTGTAATGCGCCGAATCGAAATTGTGAGTACAATGGTAAACAAACGGGTGCTAACCTTCAGCACCTCAGGATTTAGAAATATCCTAATTTCAAAGAGGCAAAAGGATGGTTTTCGTTGATATTTGAAATCCATTGTCTTGTGCTTCAATCCGACTTTCTTTCGTAAACGTTAGGCGTCAAATTTAAATGTCCGGTTTTAAACATTTTTTGGACAAACTTTTCTGGCTCCAGACGGGGTCGAACACGCGTTTGCTTAAAATGCTAAGATCTAAAACCTTATTTTTGAGGCCTATAAATTTTAATTTAATTTGAAGAAATTGATTGGAAAATGATATCCTAACTGCAGAATTGTGATCAGCCACCCGAGTTTTAAGGGATTTTCCGAAATTATCATCAAAAATTTTGACTAAAACGGGACACTAGGCTGTGATGCGTAATGTTTAAGAAGTGCTATATATCTCTAAGTCGGATCCAAATAAACCTAAAGTTTCTTGATGAGGGATGCCTGCCTGACTTGGACCGACGCTTGTTTAGCAGATTTCACAGAAAAATTCATCGCGTTAAATGTACAGGTTCAGAATTGAGGTGTTCTGTTAGAGCCTTCAAAAATCTCGTTTAACACACAAACACACAATGCTTAAGAAATATCTAGCGAGTTTGCGGAAATGTTTGATGTGGCCAAGATTTCCGCAACAACTCTTCGTGGCGATGTATCCCTGAAAGCAGAATGGGGATTTATGGAAATTTAAAAAAATTTATCGAACAACTGCGTACTCTTGTTTTGCTTCAACGTACTTATGTGAATTAGCTCTTTCGCATCTAATCTATGCATGTTAGACGCTTTACACGTTAAGATTCGTTACGGCTGGCTCTCTCTCGCATTACGCACTCCATTTTGCTAACTTCACAACAGTAATTTTAACAATTTTTTGTAGTTTGATACAATATTTTCTGTCCTGTTAGTAGATTACAAAAATAACTAGCTTGTCTTAAATCCGTGGTAAAATTTTTTATATGTGGTTGGTATCTTGCGCGAAGTCAGAAAAACAAAAAATTTATGTTTGATCAACCCAACATCGGAATAAAGTCAGCCTGTATTTAAGGCTAATATCGTCCCAAAGACCCATAACCTACTTCTCTATATAATTTCCACCAATATCAAGCTTTCTCATAAAAATCTGCCGTCTCATATTGCATAGAGGACACTTCTGAGACTTGAGGAAACTCATCAGATAACGACGAAATCGTAAAACGTCCGTTCTCTTTCACTTTTTCGTCATCCTTCTGCACCAAATCTTCAGCAATGATACTCGCAATGTTTTCTTCATACACCTAACTGATCTGACGATGAATTTCGGCCGTTTTCACGCCTTTAGCACGAATCGCAGGGCGTATTTCATAATCGGCGGAATTTACTTCAAGCGTGTAAAAATAAGGTTAGCGTAAGAAAAATTTGCGGTACATGCACATAGCTCCGTATTTTGCGAGGTTCCGCTAGTCAATTACATTATCCTTCTTGATATTAGAAAATAAATATCTTCGGTCGGTTTTCCCTAAATTTCGATTTTAACGCCTTTAGAAATCGGCCAGTCGCTTTCGGTTCCTTTCAGCGGCTACCTGGCGATGTCGAATCATGCGTGAAACGCAATTTGACAATGGCATAACATGTCGACATGAAAATAACTTACCTCGAATGTAATAATAACGTTTATTTGCTTTAAACCAACGGTACACCGTATAGATACCTTCTTAACAAACGACAATGCTATACAGGCGTTTTCTCGAATTTCATTTTTACACCGATGTTAGCGTTAAGCATAGAACTAGGCATACCTGGGCGTATTTCAAAGAAGGGAGCGTTGCTGTGTGTTGAAGTGTCGTCGGCGCGGCTTTTGTATTCGCTTTAAGGGTTATATTTAGCTTTGAAACAATGCCAGATGTATCTATTTTCGGTCCTACGAATTGGTTACGTTTTCTACTAAATTTTACCTGGGACGCTAGTTAATATTTCGTAAGTAATTCCATGTACTGATTAAGCCTGCAGAAACGAGCATACGCTTAATAAATGATAAACTTAAAACTTTAATTTTGTAATTTTGTTAGAATTCAGCGCGTGGTATTTTATGTAATTAATGCTGCGTATTTTTTTTTATTTATTTCTTATTTTTTTATGCCAAGAAAGCTATTTTAACTGCAAGGTGAATTAAACGTATGGAGATTGGAGTGGATCAAATCTTATCTCAGTGGCAGATCACAAATCGCTGAAGTTGAACATCAACGGTCGAAATCGTTATCCATTGAAATAGATGTACCGCAGGGCTCTGTTATAGGACCGTTACTATTTAATTTTTTTTAAGTTCATTAGGGATCTCCCAGAATTAGTAAGCGACGCGAGTGTGCTGACGGCAGCAGTTTCATTGAATCCAGGTGCGACACACAGCATGCTGCACGCATGCGAGTCCTGGTTTGAAGACAACAAGTCGTTTTTAAATGCTGAAAGAGCTGCTTTTATACATTTTACACCTTCGCTTAATAAAATTAATGTGAGTGCTCTGTTTAGAGCTAAAGACAAATTTGGAGCGTAGAAATTCTAGGATTGCTGAGTTCACTTAAAGGAGTTAGGTTCCAGCAATTCATCGGCATGCTACGCAGTATACAGGCTATACGGTACTAGAAATAATAATGATTATTAGAGATGACAAAGGCGGATGAAATTATTACTTTTTATTGAGTGTAGGCTTTCACGACCGTAATCCATAGTAGAAATGTCTTTCGGGTGATGTCGTGTAGTTAATATTTTACTTGACGTTTCACTGATCATGCTGTCAGCTTCTTCTTTTGCTCCTGGTTATACATCATATTTCCGTTCCGGTTTGTTGATCAATAACCGTTCTGCTTTGCTGATCCATAACCGTTCCGTTCCGCTGAATCGCGTCGTTCGTTGTATGACGACTCCATAGTGCTAACCGTCGTCATACAACGAACGACGCGATTCAGCGGAACGGAACGGTTTGCAGCGACTAGACAGACTCGTATTTTATCGACTCTCGGAGAAACCAGTACCGAACCCTTTCTTATGAGACGAAGAGACACGAGTCTGTCTAGTCGCTGCAAAAATTTAATAATTTCACCTGCCATGGTCACCTCTAATGATTACTGCATACCCACCCATAAACTGACAATATTTGAACGGTCTCCTATACACATGGGTACAAAAGTATATAACTGCTTACCTGAGAATAATTAAAAAAAATTTCAGGGTGACTGTACGTTTAAAAAAGTAATGTTACCCGCACAATAAATGAATTCCTCGGCTCGGTTCAAACTTTACGTTATATTTGATATAATTATTAAGAGAGAACATTGACAACATTAGCTTCATTACAATTTATCCGCTGTTTATCAAGGAGCAGCGTACCTGAGTTGTTCAGTGTTAAGCAAGGCAAGCAAGAACTCTCCCAGAATAATGTTGCCTTTCGGGCTATCGTACGCTATATTCTCGCGATGCAATAGCTGCAGCTTTGTAAGAGTAAAAGTAAATGGCTAACGTGTTACAAGCTTCGTTATTGGAATATGACGTTTTTTTTTCAGCATTCTGCATTGATATTCGCAAAAACGGATATACTAACTCACAAATATCACAATTAATTTGCTCTCTGTCTGTCTCTACTTTACTGGCTAGTCCGCCTATGGTTATGTAGTATGTAGAGAATATTTCAATTTAAAAATTAAAAAGAAAGTGTAGAAAAAAACGACCTCCAAGCGACCCGCCCTCGTGGTGCTTGTTTAAAGAAACGTATGTTCCAATAAAATAACGTTTCTTCTTAATCTTCTCAAGTTTCACTCTAAAACGAATCCAGGTTCTTAAGAATCCATTAAGACAAAGAAAAAGTTATCGCGAATTCTTTCGGATATAACCTAAGTTCATTTTATTTGAAAGAATTCGCCATTAAGTATTAAGGCAAGTCCATGCAACATCACGTAGCAGTAATATTCCATTTGAATTTTTCGAGAACTTGTGGTTTTTTCTACTTTTTCACATTAATTACGGCCTCTCGCGGTCAATTCCGAGCATAAAAGCTAGTTTTAATTTTCCTTCTGCGCTTTGTTTTCATTTTTTTTAATAGGGCGTAAAAGCATATTTTTAAAATTAAAAGTTAATCCTAAACTTTTTGTTTAGATTCCCAACTAAATAATCTGAAAGATCTGACCACCTTAAACAACATAAACAACCTACATAAAAAGACATGAGACTGCATTACGGGGCAGTGCAACACAAAAGAAATCCAAAAAAGTCTCCTCCTTTCTGGCTTAAACTTATTAAACGATGAATTTATTGGCTTGAAAGTGCCTTCATTTCTCTTCTAGCTTACGACTCCTCGTTTTTTTTTTTTAATTTTTTTATCTCTTCTCTCTTTATTATCATTGTCTTTTTCTCGATAGGTTTACTTGCGTGGAGGTATTCGCTTGTTTTTTGTACACCACACACGCGGAGTCCATACTCGCCGACCGGTCCTTAGCAATCCCTACCTCACATCTCGCCTCCTATCCCCTTTATACGACGTTGTCGTTTTTCTCCCATTTTCTATCGGTATCTCCGTCTTTTCCCTGGCAAATATACGCATCAAAGAGATCGCAATTTTTTAACAGAAAAAAAGGTAGCTTGGCGCCCGCCTCGCCCCTCAAGCCTTCGATGGCTCATATCCCGCGGGAGAGACAAGATCTCTACATCGAGTAGGTACGAATTTAATATTGGAATATTTCTGCCTTCCAGCAGCAGCAGCGGTGAGTTGAAGCGCTCTTCGAAGGTAAGTGGAGGAGGGAAACGTAGGAGACGTTTAGAAGTCAGTGGCGTCGAAATTTCGGTCCTTTCTGGAGAAATTGTGTGGAATAATTGCATTTTGGGTAAATGCAAAATTGCAAATTGTTATTCATTGCGGCACTTTATATCTCTTGTAATTAATAAAATAATAATTAATAAAAGAAAGGCTAATTGCATCGTTATTTTATGTTAAATTGTTCTTATCAAATCATAAAAAACAGGGTCCTGGTATCGTATTGGTCAAATTGGTTTTCTTCTACGAGACGTAACTCTTATCTACCATCCATTGTTTGTCCACAGAGTTTCTCTAAGGTGTACCTTTCACTTAAGAGAAAATTAACCTGTTTCTATGATATGTTCTCCTGAAAAAGAGAACTTACGTAAACTACGAAATTTAAAAAAATAAGCAACTACAAAAATCTACGCAAAAATTTGCGTAAAATGTAGGGACGAAGACAATGTATTAGCAACGGCTTCTCCATTATTGAGCAATTAGATAATGATCCAAATCCATTTCCAAGCAACTGACAAGATTTTATATGGACTAGAAAGGATTTGTATTTTATTTTAACTGTTTGTCAGTTGTTCGGAAATGTTATTAGCCAATTGAACTAATGGAGAAGGCACCGCTGCGATATTTGAAAAGTTATGAGTTGAACACAGCAAAATCAAACTGTCCAGTCGGTCAGTTTGATTGGTGCTTTGGTTGGACAGTCCTTTGGTTGGACAGTCCTTTGGTTGGAGGAGGGAGTCCTTTGGTTGGAGGAAGGAGTTTTTCTGCTCGATTCTAACTCATCCAGAGCCTATATCTGCTGCGTATACAATAGAATTTAATAAGGTTGCGGTGGATCAACTTTTTTATCTACGTTGACGAAGTGAGCATGGGTGTAGATTCTAAAAACCACATTAAAGTAACAGTAATGAAAGGACGCCGACAAATGAGAAGCTTAACATCAGCAGAAAAGGATGAAAATGTGACGGATAAAATGCGTTTCTCAGCTGCTGGTGCATACGTCCAATCCATGCTGATATTTCCAAGAAAACTGAAGAAGCAAGAATTTGAAACAGGACTTCCATCAAGCTCACCTTTTTTTTTTTTATTTGGTTCCGCCAGTTCCTGGAGTTCAGGATGGAGCATCAAAATCTCGTATTTTTATTTCTTAAAAACATTGAGTCCACCAACCTGGCGAAAAAAAACTGAATTATTCTTTTGTGTTTACTTTCCCACTGCTTATATCGTTTGCTGCCATATTAAGTTAATTGAAGATGAGGTCCACATCCAAGAAAAGTTATGAATTTTTAACGAGTCGTAGGATTTTTTGATCAGCAAAGGGCTTTCGAAAAAGTGGAATATGGTCGATTGGTAGGAACATGTTCAGATACGGACTTTGTGCCTTCAAGAACAATCGATATTGGCCTAGAACTGATTATCGAAAAAGCTGCAGAACCTCCACACTCACTACAAACTCCAACTCCTATTTCATACCTTGTACAAAACCACAATCGTACTTTTTTTGGCTGCATCAGTTCCACAAGACAACGATCGTGAGGTTTCAAAAACCTGCTGGCCTCTCCACTTTAAAGCCTTAATGGAAATCTAGGAGTGTCTTCGTTTCAAATTTAAGCCCTGAGGTGATTTTACTTGATTTAAGGTAAGTCAAAAAACAAACGAGAGCCTCCTTCCCTTTAAGTGAATTCACTAAGGCTTCCAAGGTTCCTTCAGATCAATCAGGGAAACAAACAGAGTCAAGTGGAAGCGAATGTCGTTACTGTCGCAGGAGCTTCAAATTTAGTGGTTAGGCTGTGGTCGTAGGAGCTACAATTTGTGTGTGGACGTAGAGAGTGACGAAGAAGTCGTCCATATTTGTAGCTTAAATATTATTTTTAATGATACTTAAGCTCCCCCTTGCTGGCCATTTTACACACGCCACTGTCGAAGGAAAACATCAAACGACGAAGACGGGAAATACAAGCAACATCTAATGCAAGGCATCTCTTCAGCATCTATAGACATATACAAGCAAGAGCGGCGGGCAAACCACGCATCACGCAAAATACATAAAACCGTAGGAAAAGCGAAGTCGGTACCGTCGATGGGAACCCGCTAGGGAACGTCGAAACGGTACAAAAAAGAAAAAAAAAAGAAGAACGGAAAATATCGGAGAAATCTTCCGTGCCTAAAATCTCCCCCGAAAATCGCGTCAACCAATCGCCATCGACTTGGTCACACCCCTTTCATCGTGCGCGACCAATCGCGCGCGCTCGTCGACCGCCATCTTGAATCCGAGATGAGCGGGTCGATCGTGGCGCTCGCCACGGTGAAATCGTCAACTAGCGCGCACAGCCGTCCAACGTATTCATGGTTAATGGACGTTCTCTGCGTTAGCTCCGCGAAAAAATTGCGTCCATCGATTGGAAACATCGATCAGGAATCGAGTGCGGACGCGAATCGCGGCTCAGTTGCCCGGAACGCCGGAAGAACGGTCGAATTTCGCGAGAATTCCGAGTGCCAAAAGGTCCCGAGTGATTTTGACCCGTGAAATCTGTGAGAAACGCAACGGTTCTCGTGAAATGGTGACTGGGGAATTGGTATTTGGTGTTTTATTTGTGTGATTTGCATGTTTCGAGTTCGGCGGCTTTCGGCTTATTAACGAAAATTGTAAACAGGTAAGTGTTTAGCTTCTGTTTGTTTTTAGAATCCAAATCTGATTGGATTTTAAGCATTTGAGGATTGGGCAATCGAAATGGGCCAAATAGGCAATTGTCCTCACGCTAATAGAAAAGCCGTACTGGCGACTCCGTATTGCGGTTTTCCTCTGACCAATAGTGCATATTATATTCAAAACATCATTGTGACTAAAACAAAATTAATGGTAGCAAATGTTGCCCTAGATTTTTATCAAATTTTTACAAAAATAAAGCGCATGATATAGGTTTAAATCTCGGAAAAAAAAATTACATAAACAATTCCAACAAATCAAAAGCAGGTTGGCAAATTAACAATGCTAAGGCTCAAAAGATGGAAATGGCTGAAATAAGGCCAGATGAATTTGATACCTTCTTCGTTGCAAGACCTACCAAACCTTTCCTTGAAAAAACGAACAGGACACAAAATAGATCCTTCTATTCGGGATATACATCGGAGACTGAAGTCTTTTCAGGTATTATGGCTCTTAAAGATTGAATGTTACAGCCCCCAATTTCGAAAATATTTGAAAAAATTGGATTAGTTACTTTGACAAAACATCTTTGTTTTGTTAACAGCAATACGGCTACTTAAGGAATAAATCCCCATCACACACAGTGTGTTAACTAATGTTGCGCACAGTTAGTCTCTAATATTTTATTCTTATGTTTGTGAATATAGCGAGCAGCTTCTAAAATGGATGGTTACAAGTTTTAGAGAGACGAAGTAGTTTCCACAAGATGTTAATTGACCGATATTAGCAATACATCTAATTGCAGCTTTCTGCTTAAGGAAAGCTTCTAGAGTAAAAGAGCTAGAGGTCCCCAAAGAAGAATTCCATATGTTCATCGAGATTGAAATTCAGAGAAATATAGATCTCAAAGAGTCAATGCTCAAGGATTGTTTTTAAGTGCTTTAATTTTATTAAGTTTTAAGGTTAAAGACTGACAATGAAGATCCCATTTCAGCGACGAAGCTGCAGTTGTTCCTAACAACTTAGCCGAACTAAAATGATCAATAATCTGTACATTCGGATAGGAGTTAATTTTCTTTTGGTTGGTGTGAAATATCCGTTTGAACAACACCATCTGTACATTCAATCTAGCACATTATGTGCTCATTGCTAGTACCCAGTATAGTTGTATCATCTGCATAACACGCCACACTGTAGTTACCCAAAAAAATCGAGGACGTCGATAAATAAATAATGAAAATGAAACTGGTCCAATAACGGATTCCGTGTAGCATATTGCTCGGTAAAACAGAAGATCTGATCTTGTTTTTCGTGTTCAAATTGGTGAATCCTATTGGAGAGGTAGGAAATGATCCAATTCGTCACATTTCCTGTGAATCCTCAACAGTTAAGTTTATGGTAATAACAAATTGAGCTGAACACAATCGGAGGCTTTAGTTAAATCGCAAAGTAGAGTAGACTGGGGTAAAAGCCCTCATATAGCGTGCTACAGACAACAGCAAGTCCATTCTTCTGCAAAAGTCAAATCAATTTACTACTTTTCCTGCAAGCCCCTGAAAAAGCTTTTATCCAAACGGCTGGATTTTATGAGAGCAATGTGGTGGAATACTTAATAAATGTTTAATGAATTATTTTCTTTATTTTCTTCAGATGGATTAACATTCTTTCGAAAATGTTTTAGCGAAGTTGTGAACAATTCCTTATTTATAAGACATTCCTAGAGGTGAAAAAATTATTCCTGGCGGAACATAGTTACCACTTGCATTAAAACCAATTACGACAGTTATTGTTTCTCCTCGTTCTGCCGCAACGGATTTTCCAACAGACGGCTTGCTTTTTGCTGATATAACTGTAGGAACCTTATTTGGCACGGTACTTTCGTCCATATTAAAAATTCGACTTGGCGGAAATTTATACTTCATCAACAACTCCGAACGCAAGCCATAAAATAAATTAACTTGAACACGATTGAACCCCATTGCTCGCGCTATGATTGCCTTTCGCGGAACCAAACAAATTTGCCCAGCTATACTGTTCTTAAAGGGATTATTAATCTTGTTTATTATTATTAAATCTTTTGACGTTAAACCGTAGAATCTTATATCCAGCTGTTTACAGTGGACCAACTAATTGGAGTTCTAAAGCAGTTGGAAATCGATCTAATTTTTCAGCATCTCTGTTCTTTTCGAGCATGTATTCCACAACTAATTGAATTGCAACTTATCTAGTGGAATTTCCTGCGTTTATTAAAAACACTGCCTTGTTTAATATTTCCTGTGTACAAGTTTTTTCCGTCGGTTTTCCTTTTGTAAGTTCCAAGAAAGAAAAAAGGAAAATATTGTTTAAACACACATGGGGCAAGAGTCCGAAATTTCGTGAGGAATTTTGCCCCAGACGTCCTGATATTTAAAATTGGCGGTTGCAGGTTGGTATGTTATGTCTAGGCTACCATCTCACTTTAAGTTCAAACAATTTATTATATCAGGAACAACGAACTACGTCTTGAGCACGATTAATACATACTGTGGTGGCGCTGATAATATAAAAGCAGAGTAACTATTTCAAATGAGGATTTTTGTCCGAATGGGAACATTACCCCAGCCTATCTTTAATGCTGCCAATTGTGGATATCTAATAGGGCGGGGGAGATCCATTAAAATTATTTCACTGACAGGAGATAGGTGGTAGTGGTGAAAAATAATCGACCGAAGAAGGAAGTAACTCACTGCGGCGTAGCGCAGGGTTCAAAATTGGGGTTTCTTGTTTATGTCAATGATTTGTGTGGAACCTTCAAATACACTCCCCGACAAAAACTTGGACGCGGTAAGATGTTTTACGGGTTTTAAGGGTTACAACATTTCTTTGCGAAACTAGCAACATATCTAATTAAGTTTTTATTCATAAAAGTAAAATAAACTTAAAAATATCTCCTCCAGTAATATTTGAACTACATAATAAATTATTACTCCGATGTTTAAACAATTTCTGCGACAAAAATGTTGCAAATGTGAAACAAACATCAACAAATGAGTGATCAGTAATGCGTAGATCCTCCATTGTTCTTAATCGCTTCCAATAGTGTGTTATTAATAGATTTATATAAATTTAACACAAAATTTTGAGGGATATTCTGCCATTCGGTCACTATTGAAGTTTTCAGTTCCTGTACCGTGAAATATTGACGGCCTCCGCCATAAACGCGACGTGCCAATTCACCCCACATGTTTTCAATAATGTTTAAGTCCGGTGACCGTGCCGGCCACTGTAAAGTTTTAATCTTTTTCCCTTTAAACCATTCAGGAATGGTTTTTGCTTTATGAATTGGCGCGTTATCTTGCCGAAAAACAAAATTGTGCCCGGCCCATTGGTTTCCAAAACGTAGAAGATTGTCACGCAATAAGTCTTTATACGTCACAGATGTCATTTTGTTGGTGCAAAACACTATCCCACTTTTATCGCGAAATCTAATCGCTGCCAATATCATCACAGATCCACCCCATAATTGTCTGGTCATTTTCACTTTTGGTTCCTTTCTCAGATCATGATAATAATGCGAGTACCCATCTGGTCCGTCCAAATTAAAACGTTCCTCATGGGAAAATATAACTTTTTCCCATTGTTTCTTCCAGGATCCGTGTTCTTCGGCAAATCTCAACCTCGCTTCTTTGTGTTTCGCCGAAAGTGGCGGTTTTCTCAACATTTTCTTCCGTGATATTACCGCTGACGCCTTTAAAATCCTTTGAATATTACGCACGTGCGTTTGTACCCCCGCCTGTTCTGCAATAACTCTCGCCGACGCAGAAGAATTGGATGCACACCTCAATATCATACGTTTGTCCCGCTCACTTACAGGTTTCGGTCGCCCCTGGCCTTTTGGTTTGCCGTAATTTTCCGAATCTTTTAGGAAATTTCTAACGCAATGATCGCTTCTTCGTAACCGACGAGCTAATTTCCTTCTTACTAACACCATCCTGGTGCCAGGCTAGAACTTTACCCCTTTCTATCAAGGATAATTCCTTTTTTCTACCCATATTGCAAACACTTTATAAAATATAATTTCTCGCGGTGAAATGTGTACACTTTACCAGCACAACCGCTGCATATAAGGAGAAGTATCAAATTAAAACATTTTTGCTGATATTAATGTAATAAATGCAAAGGGTCTAAATTTTTGTCGCATTTAAAATTCCTATTTTGATCTGCGAAAATCTCAATTACCCCTCATAAAGCAATAAATACCCGGAAATATCTATAAATGGACTATTTACATAACAAGTATTAATAACCCTCATTTACATTTTATATAATGTCTATAAACGTTGTTTCGTAAATAAAAACGATACCGCGTCTATGTTTTTCTCGGGTAGTGTATTCCCAGATGATGCTGTATTAGTATCCAGGGCTACGATAATAGAGGAATTATAGAAAATAGAAAATTCGAGCAAAACTTGAATATTGAAAAGATTCAAAAGGTAAAGTTCACAACAAAGCAATGTTAAGATGTTGAGCGTGCGTAGATTCTGGTCTGAATCGGAGTGCTCATGTGCGACAACGATGTACCAAAGGGGAATCGCTCAAATAACATGCAAAAGGAATTTTTAAGATCCAAAAGAAATGTATAAAACCAATCAAGAGTGTTTGTAATGCAGAACCTTGCAAACCATTATTCATAAAATCAAGAACTGTAACAATTTCGCCATTGTTTATTTACAATTGTTTATTATTTGCCAAAAGCAATGCAAAAAGCTTCGAAATCCAATCACCTGTTCTCAAATATCCTATTACAGGTAATTCTGCGGATGAAAATATCATCGATTAACATTGGCGCAACGGTCAGCTAAGTATCCGTCGATAACATTTTACAACAATTTGCAAGAAGAGACTAAATAATAGATTTAAAAATAAAATTAAAAATTATTCGATCGAATAAAATAGAGGTTTTCTTTCTTAATAATTAATTTGTTCCTAATTTGCATCATAATCATTTATATTTTTGTTGCCAAACACGTCAATCAAGGCATGGGATGAAAGTACAATATAGTGAAAAATCGTAACATTTTCTGCATTGCTACGAGTCCGCAACGAAGAAAACACTAATCGTAGAAACAATTTCGATTAACATCAAGCTAATAAGCAGCAGTAACTTTGGAAGGTATATAGAAAGAACCAGTTCAAAATCTTCTCCAAGAAGAATAGGACATCTGTTTCTTAATATAATGTGCACGCCAAAGCAGCAGATTGATAGCCAAGATAGCCCGCCACATTCGACAGCCCAAATCTCTATATCGATGGCATTTCCTTTCACGTTTAGGGTTGCTATTTGCCTCCTCCAGCATTCAGATGCTAATAGCTTGATTATATGACACAGTACGTTATATGGACACCGATAATAATAATATCTTTTGTATCGGAAGGTGTATCGAAGACATTTTAATGTACCCTTCCGTAAATTCCTTTATTTTATTTATTCCTTAATTAATTAGTTTGTTTAGAACTAATAGTATAAAGAGTGTTCGCTCCAGCTTGAATTTGGGGATTTTAATTTTATATTGTTTGCAAACGCTGTTACTTTGAAAGTTTATATTTGGCACACGTCATCTGGAAAGCTGTAGGTTTCACCTCCGAACAATGTATAAAGATTACCCAAATTTACGCGAAAACGCGCGTTCTATTCGTCGAAAATTTGCGCGGGGTGGTGGGCAGATTTGGACCTTGCTCTTTTGAAAACGGGAATGGGATAATGGCGAACGATATTGTTACTTCCTATGGACGCTTCTTGAAGATAAGTACCTCAACAATCTTTTCTTCCAACGAGGTGGAGCTACTTAACACACTGGTGGAGAAACTAAGGCAGTGTGTTTCTCGAAATGGTGACGTCGGCCGGCCCTGAAGATCGTGCGATTTAATACCGCTAGACTCTGTCCTTTGAGGTAAAAATTACACATAATTTTGAGGTTCCTACTTTCTGTTGAGGTTAATAAATTGAGCTTCTAAAAACCAAGAATTTTATTCAGAATTTAAGTTTCTGTTGGGACGCCTATTGAAGGAATAGAGACTGGAATATGTGGCGCGCCTCCTTCAACCTTTCAAGCACTTTATTCATTTCTCCGAATACATGTATTAGTTCTTGCGTAAAGCATTGCAATCTGTGGTAAACGCAAGACTTCATGGCCGAAAGACATTTCTACTATGGATTACGGTCGTGAAAGCCTACACTCAATTCATGGCCGTGTCCACAATTACTTTTTCTCATCCTTCCTCAAATATAATAAATCAACTCTAGTCATAGCCGCTCTACGTTGAATTTATTTATTTTTTCTGTGGTAATTGGGTGATTTCAGTTTTGCTGCAGTTGTTAGCGCTTTATTCTTCAGTGCTTTACTTTATTTTTCAATGATAGTCCATACTTC
The DNA here is from genome assembly GCA_902655005.2 of Marronus borbonicus. Classification (NCBI taxonomy): domain Eukaryota; kingdom Metazoa; phylum Arthropoda; class Insecta; order Coleoptera; family Scarabaeidae; genus Marronus; species Marronus borbonicus. The sequence goes on along the minus strand of LR737410.1, from coordinate 948,063 downwards.
GTGATTTAGGTGTGAATGATCGGCAGGTACCTTCAGTAAATCTTTTTTTCGGAACCAGCATGTGCAACATCGTAACCCTCAGGTTCTCGAACATTGTTGGTAGAATCACTTTTTCGCTTCCTTAACAATATATTCAATTCTCGTGATTGGAAACTGCTTCCCTACGGCGTCCATTTCTCACGCAGGCGATTTCCAAAACGCTCAGTTAAATCACGTAAATTAAACGAAAGCAATGTGACGATCTATCAGCTATCATAAGATGCCCTCTATAAGATTGAATATTATTAAGATGCAACATTTTTGACTGACGACAACACGATCCATTTCTCTACTGCTACCCCAAAAGATGATCCTAATTTTCAGCATTGTACAAGTACACAATGCTGAAAATTATTCATCTGAATTGTGAAGAT
>LR737410.1:928138-947640 GCA_902655005.2 Marronus borbonicus | reverse complement strand
TTTATTAAACCGAGATTAGGATTAACCGAGAGATTAAATTTCCCTGTGTTATAGACCAAATTATTAAAATTAAAAAATGTTGATCGACATTTTTGACGAAAACAAATTAAATTTAATTTAATTAATAATTTATTAAAGAAATGATTATTTGTACCCCGCAGTACTCTTGTGCCTCACCTTCTTGTACATACGTATATATATATATATATATTCCAAATACTCAACGCAATAACGACAGCCTCCAGCATGACTGTGTAGATTCCACGGATTCAGGTGCGGCCTGCGCCGTCCAAACTAACTGACAATGAAACTCAATATTTACCCGCCATATCGCGCTAATCATCAAGAATACACACCGAAATATTTCCCGCTGTCTCCATCGAGATAGCCCATCAAAGCCGATTTGGCCGGTCTATCAAATGGGACTGGCCGTGGATGAAACTACCGTTGGGTTTCTGTAGATAACGTGTCGGAGCCACGTCGCGCAGTTCTCGTCTTCCGATTATTGATCTGTAAAGTTTAGAAGGAGAGAATGGAAGGATGCATGGTGTTCACATCGTGAAGATGTGTAACCTGCAGTTATCGAATCCTTTAAATTGGAATATTTTGTTAAAAAGTTGTTATTATTAAAGAACTTGGTGTCACAGATACTAAAGTCACAGTTAGGTGATAGATCACTTCAATATCTTTCCGCTCCGTGTAATGCTTCCGCTGCCCCAGGGATGGCTCGAAAATATTCAATGGATGCTTCCTTTACAACGTAACAGCGAAGATACGAAGCATCTTAAGTTTGAAGTTTGACTTTGAGGACATTTTTGATTATGCGGTAAGTGCCTGTCTGACCATGAGGGGCGTCTTTCTCCTAGCAGCATGTAGTAAATGAAACAAAATTAACGGATATCATAAATGATATTAACAATCACAATTACAAACTTGCAATATCAAATAGTGATTGGCGCTCTTATTATCGAATAAGGGAATGTTATTGAGCAGTACTGTGCAGATAGAATAGAAAGAAATTAATGATAATTTAATGAAGTTACAAAGCCTTAGTGAACAATCTTCTGAATTTTTCGAAGCCTATAAAGAAGCTTTAGATAGAGTCAAACAGAAGTTCAGCCGCGATTAGTGATATCTCATCGGATGAATTAGACGATTACTTTCGTTGTGCGGGAGAGAATTTTGTTCGGACGCTGAGTGATATCAATCTTGAACGTTGCCTCTTCTTCTTATTTTTATATCCAGTTACTGAGGTAGAGGTAAGAAACCATATCAGCACTTTGAATATTTCTAAATCCATTCAGCGCCACCCACGCATCTCGTTTACTGGCTTCAGATTGTCCACCTATCGGAAGTAAAGGTCCCTCTAATGGTAGAAAGCTCGATTTCTAAAAGAAACTTCCTTCTTCCGGCTTATGCTTATTCCCTTTGGAACGTGGGTGGAGGGAAGGATAATATAAGTCCAGCCAGCGACGGTAGTGGGGAAAACAGACATTAATTGCTTTCGTATTTTATTTTTCCATTTTTCAAAAGTTCGTCAAAACTAAGTACAACAAGTTTGTGTGTAAGTTTAGCCATATCGAGGAGAAGTTTTATCAGTTTATAATCGTTCCCTCCATAAATAGTAAAATCATCAAAACTGGCCGTGGAAATAAAACAATCGCCAACGCTATTAAACAATGGAAACAAATGAAGCGGAACTTCGCTATTTAAGTTTATCAATTCAAATCAATTCTAAAATTGCCGAAAGAGACACTTCCTTATTCCACGAATTTAAATTTTGTCCAAATAATTTCCGAAAACACAAAATTTCTAACTTTTCTCAATTGTTACCCTCGTAAAACAATTGCTAAATTTGAATTATCATTTAAGATTGCATCCCTCATTAATCGTTGCTTGAAGACTGCTACATTTCCAGCATGTTTAAAAAAATCCAAGGTTGTAAACTCTTTGAGTTCAGTATTGCTGCTGAAGATGATAGCTTATCTATCGAAACGTGCGTACAGTTTCAGTGAAGCGTTTGTGGTAAGGGGTAATAGTGAACTGTTTCAATAGAAGCAGTATTAATAGATCTCATATCATATGTTACAGATGATTGCCTTAGCCCTATCTGTATCCCTATTTGTAGCCCTATCTCCGCCCAATCTGGGCCAATTGGGATCTTATTTTGGGAAGAGTTAAGCTACATCCACACATCTTGCAAAAACGTTGGTTATATGGAGTCGTGCATTATTTAAGAGATTTATTAAAAATAGGCTGCGTAGGTCACCGTTTCTCAAAGTAAAACGGTAACTGCCCCTGGAAGGGGGGTTGTGGATTTTCAGGGTGGCGTTGGTTATTTTGGGAGGCGACTAAGACATTACGTTTTCTCAGGGAATCGCCAGCATTTCAAGCGCCGCAAATTGTGAACGGACTGGAGCATTTTCCAGGCTACAAGGTCGGTGTATGTTATTCAGAGGTCACGCTGTAAGTGTTTTGTTTTCTTGCCTCAATTTATCTTATTATTTGCAAATAGCTAATATCTGCTTAAGCTCACTTCGGTTTTAATCGCGTTTAAAAAATCAACCTCTTACCGTGGGGTACGAACCTGCGCCAATAGGATTGTTCACCATTAAACCAAGCGGTCACATATTGCTTAACTATGCATGTTTACGCCATTTATTTAGAAACTAGTATTCTCCTATATTGCTTCTTTAGATCAATAATTGAATCTTCTGATCTGATCTTTTAACCAGATAAGAAATCACAGCTCTGCTGATAGATATTAAAACGTTTTAACCTGACGTGTACAACATCTAACTTCTCTTTCACTAAACATTACTTTTCAGCGTGCGATAGATTGCAAAAGAAACTTTGCAAACTTTAAATGTTTGCATCTACATCATTAACAATGTTTTGCAAACAGTAATGGGCCTACACCTAAACCCTGAAGCACCCCATATGTCGCACGTTGTTTCTTTCTCTTTTTTTTCTTTTTCTATTATAACATAGCAACCGGTATGTATCCATTTCTTAGTTTTTCTTTTTTAAAAGTAACATACTTACTTGTTATTTTTGTTTGCGCGATAGAACTGTGTTGGCGGATTTACTTCCATTTGGGAATATTCTTATTCTAAGATCTTAACTAAGGGCAGTACAAAACCGACGAATTTATACGATAAAAAGAACTACGATTAAGTGCACAACATTACTCATGCATTTTCAACACAGCGCTTATCACTCTTCACTGTCTAAATTAGCGCGGATACTCCCGAAATCGCTAAAAAAATCTGCAAAAAAAGCTCTACTAAGAAGAATCATCTTGTTAATCACTGATAACTATGAAATTCGCGCGAGGATTATTAAAGTTTAGAAAATCGATCCGAAAGCGTTCTATGGACTTGGAATGCGTTGAAAATAGACCAGGCATCAAGAGTACCCTATATGATGGGGAGGTGAGATGGGGCGTTAGTCAGCTCCTTGGTACAGCAAGGGGACGGTGGATCGAGAACCGCCGGCCTAAGCAAAATGCGTATGACACGCGCTTTCGGTCTGTGTTCGCAGCACACTTTTTTTACATCGTTTTACAATCGTTCTGGCTTTGTAAACAAAATCAGGAGTTTCTAGCTTTTTTTATTTGCGATATTTAAAAAATGTTGAAAATGTTTTTGAACATCCGAACATTATTAAGATGTAAAACAATGCAATATTAACGTTTCTGGAAATAAAATATTAATATTAAATTAACTCGCTGGTTTCACGTTACGATTAAGATATATTTTTTTTATGCTCCATTGAAGATCCTAGTTCCGCAGTCTACCTCTCTAAAGCTCACGAGCTAAATTGGACATCTTCCTTTATAATTCATATAATAAAGGTACGAAGTTGGTCTCCTACATCTTGATAACACTCCCACAACGCCCTGGATCCCGCTCTCGAACATCCATACATAATATAATCTGGCACCAGTTCTGAACTGACGGCTTTGCATGACGCAGCAGTATCTGCAGTCAATTAAGAGAAACAAGCAGATGTTCCTTTCGACTAATGGGGCACCCTAATTCTGGTCTAGCGTGCTCGGCACGCGCTTACGATTGAAGAAATTCTAAACCATTCATAATGTCGATCTACAGTCTAACTATGCGTACCTATTATTGTACAGGGTTGGACAAAACATTTTTTATTTTTTTTTTTAGGGTAAAATGACGAAAAACTTACTTTCTTTACATAATTACGAGGGAAATGTGTAAAATTCATTTTATTTGAAGTCGATACATTTAGTTCGAGCATTTTCTATCTTTTGTATCTCGAGTTCTCGGACCTTATAATCGCCTCATCGTTTGAGTCAATTGTTCCTCCATCGAGTCATTTCTTCATATTCGGAAATAGAAAATAGTTGCTGGCGGGTTAATTTGGCGAAGACGGTGGATGCTGTAGCAAGTGCGATTTTGCCATTTTGACGACGATACAAGTGTGCACGCATGCATTGTCTTGATTAAAAACAAAATTGTTTCTTCACCAACTGCGGACAGCATTGGTTAAACGATCCAATAAGTTGGCATAGTACTCCTTATTAATCGTTTTGCCTTTCTCGAGGAAACCAACGTGAATTATGCTGCATACATTCCAGAACGTTGTGGCCATTCGAGAAGCTGGCTTTAGTCTTTTTTGGGGCCCGTTGGCTACGAAAAATCCACTGTTTGGATTCTTCTTTGGTCTCTGATGTGCTGTGCTGCATCCGTCAACAGTTACGAATCGATGCTGGAATTCATTCGGATTTGCCAAACATTCTGTTGAGGTTGACGCACATGCGTGTTTATGGTCAATTGTGAGGAATCCAGGTCATTCCAGTCATCTTCCTTACATTCAAAAGTGTACTGTATCCGGTCAATTTGGATGTCGATAGTTTCAGCACACTCATGCATTTCCATCCTCCGATGATTCACCATCATATCCTGGATTTTGTCAATAATTTCTGATGTGGTGAAATTTCTTTGGGTTCTTCACTAAAAATGCTCGTATGGCCGCGTTTAAATTCATCTGTTCAATATTTTATGGTCAACAACTAAGGTGTAGGATCTCCATAAACGTAACTGAGTTCCATTTTTATCCCATCATTTGTTTTTTTTTCCAAAACAAATATTTAATCGCCGCTCTATATTCTTGCTAGATCACAAAAGTTGTTCACTTTCAATGGCTATCACTCACAAACTAACTGACGTATCTATTCGAAAGCTTCAGAGGACTCTTGCCAAAGGGAACTTTTACGAAAAGTAGAGTCATTTCAATGCTAGCAGCGCCATCTCTTGTCGAGGCGAGGTAATTATCGAACTCGCCTCGTATATAAATATTCTACCTAAAAGGCAAAAATATTGAAAAACTGCCAGCACTATTTAGAACCGTGGGTAGTTAATCAATTCTCCAGATGGCTTATAAATTATATCGCCTATCTATACAAACATGCAGACCTTAATTGCTAATCTTCTTATCACGTACGCCTACAATTACTGAGCGTGTTGAATCAAAAAACAACCTCTATATTTATATTGCCGCGGTACCTGTATGGAACATTTTCTTCGATCAATTATTTATGTTCAGTTCACTACCCTATGTCCTCGTTATTGCAGTTAATTTGCATTTAAAAGAAGTCTCCTTAATTACTTAAATACCTTCTTTCTTTTAACTAGAAAAAAAAGTATTCAGAAAATTATTTAATGCTCCTTTGATTAAATACGTATGCAAAGGAGATTTTTTTTCGTTGATTGCCCTCATGAAAGCCCCTTGGAAGAGATATAAACGTAGTGTACGTATTAAGTTTATTAAAAGTTTTTTTATTTTTCACATGAAACTAGTTTGTCGTATATTTGGTACCTGAAATTCGTATTATGCAAGAACTTAAGCCCATTAGTTACGTAGTGAGAATGCAATGCTACAATTGGTTCTAAAATCGCGTCATGCTAAATCTTTCTTCTAAGACGAAACCTGGTTCCACCTTAATGGTTTTTGTTAATGAAACAAACCATTCATGTATGGTCAAGTGCAATGGTACCAATAACATGACATAAAGGTTTATGTCATGTTATTGGTACCATGGCATTCTGAATAGAATTCATGAAATGGTGGATACAGAAAGGCAACGTAATAATTGTAACGTTTTCTAAACTAGTTACATGATGCCGACGAACTGAGGAATTCGGTTTCAACAAGATAATGCTGCAGCTCTTAAAACATTTGAAACAATGAACCTCTCTTTTTCCAATTTAACTATTCTAGATTTTTTTTTATTTTTCTACACCTGGAAAATAGTTTCCAAGATATATAAACCCTCCAAAAAGTAGGATTTGGAAAAGTCCTCAAAATAGGCATCTGTTTGGGCGTTCGACGTGAACCGTTGTCCGCCGAATCATTCTTTCAAATTTGGAAATAAAAAGAAGTCGTTGAGGCCCAAATCCGGTGAATACGCTGGATGTTGCACTAATTCGAACCTTAATTCAATAACATTGGCCATCGAAACTGCGCAGGTGTGCATTGTGTTGATCGAAAAGGATCTTTTGAGGACCCTTTTTCTCGATTTCTTCGCTCAACCGGTCCAATAACGATGCATAATATTTCCAAGTAATCGGTGTAGATGTTTCCGCGTGCATCCCAAAATAGCCAGCCCATCACCTTTCCGGCCGATTTTATCGTTTTCGCCTTTTTCGGAACGCGTTCACCTTCAAAAATCCACTGTTTTGACTGATCCTTTGTCTATGTATCGACGGAGAAACTCATCAGGATTGCGATAGAAAAGCCTCAAAATAGCCTCAGAGTCGACCAAATGACTGTGTTTATTCTTGGCACTTGGTATCCATCTTGCCGAGTTTTTTTTCACACCCAATTTTTCGTGCAAAATTGAAAACGCTGTAGCTTGCGACATGCCTGCGGCCTTAACTATTTCGCGCACTTAGATTCGTCGATCTTTCACAACCGTATCGTGGATTTTGTCAATCATTTCGGGAACAATCACTTCTACTGGGCGTCCAGAAGATGTTCACCTTTTGCGGGTGTACGGCCACGTTTAATCTCATTTAACCAATTGTAGAATATTGCGAACAAAGGAGCAGACGTGCCATGAACTTCATCCAACTCAGCTTTGATCTCTTTAGGGTCACAGTTTCTTAATATATGCGACTTTAGCCAAGTCGGATCACCTCTTACTGGCGTGTAAGAAAGCCATTTTGAGATATGAACTGGCAAGGGTAAACCACGATCCTGAGTGTTTATTTTCTCATTTGATAATAAATTTGCCAAAATATTTTTAGTAGGTAGCGCCTCAATTCTGAGACGTGAACAGTAATCAGGGAATGTGCGTCTATAGGACCGACTCTCAATTTGTACGTGTTTAAACAGGATTAAAAAAATCAAACAAGCAAAACTTTGTTTTGTTTTTTCTCGACGGAATCTTCTTAAATATTCGTAAATATTTTAAACATTGACTCTATTGTCGAAAGATAATTCCTAACGCTTATCAGAAATATGACGTTGATTGCATTCTTGTATCTGGCGTTGTCCTCATGTTACGCTTAAAACGTGTTTTCGTATTGTTAAAAGAGATGAGACTCAAGGCTTAAATGTAACGGTCCACTCACGTAAAAGACTCCGTCTTTTTTCGTTCCGAAAGAACCGAAAATCGGCCAACTTTCGAAGCGTTGCCTCCTCAAACTCAAATTGAGTTTCGGTAGATAAAAGAAATGTTAATGTGTTCTACATTTTCATCAAGTTTAATCAAAATCCGATATTGGGAAATGATTTTAACAGTGAACTAATTATGAAGGTAGAATACCTGCAACTCACGAAATTCTAACGTTTTTACGTTCAAATATTGCTTCAACGATAGCTTCGATCTCGTATTTATATTTTTGAACAAACTTCTCCCCAAAAGGATACGTTTGTAAAATATCCTTTTCAATGCTCTAATACTTTAAACAAACACGATTACAGCAAACGCGATCAAAAATTCACCACACTTACGTCATATTACCAACAACCTTTCATCAATAAACCTTTCCCGAATGTACGAATCCGCAACAATAGCCTTCCAATGTCCAAGCGTACGGATATTTACCTACCCCCGAGTTCGCCTTTGTTGTGGGTAAACAAATATTGGTTACCTATCGTCAGTCAGCGTTCTCATTGTCGCTGGCCCTTTGTACGTTATACCAAGATCGTTAGGATCTCTACGTCGAGCTGGTTGCAGACTGCCTTTCTGCCGGCAAAAATATCAAACCTCGCATTTGTGCTCGACAAGAACGGTACGTAATATAATTGATTTGTCATACCGTTATTGACAAATATTTGTTTTGGATCGGCGTGCTCAATGGATGAATGGAATCTGGATAGAATTTAGGGCTGAAGTTTCGAGTTAAGCGAGGGATCGTTTGTAGGGTTGTTTTTAATTTTTTTTTTAATCCCATGAAGATACAATATAATTGTCTTTATTTGTCTCAAGTACGTTGTGACCTAATGTCTCTAACGAGACTACCACTCTTAAAATATAACGGCCAAAAAATGAAGTCAGCCGCCGCAAAGCACAACCACGAATACCACACGTTGAAAGCTTCCTCGACAAAATTTCGCGGTCGTCACAGTCGAGCGCCTTCGAGAAGTTAGGAAAAACCGCAACAGGGCAACTGCTTGCGCCAATATTTCCGATTCCAAACTTATAGAATCCTTGGATTACTTTGTGCCTTGATTTATAGAGGCAAAACCAGTGTTGGTTGGTAGCAAAGGAATTATGTTTCCTCAAGAAGTTAAAAAATCTTCTCCAAAAGGCAATATTCTTGAAACTAATCACACCCCCTTCGTAAAAATCGCCGTTCTGACAAGATAAACTTGTTGAAAATTCCAATGGCGGCAGCAATCCTCCTTATCAGCGTGGAAGGAATCTCATCGAAGCCGGAAGACTCAATTAGCAACTTTCCTCGGGTTGCTGACAACTATATCATCTCTTTGTTCAACGATACAACGGTTGGAGCCACCATCGGATAGCGATGAAACTAAGCTCCAAGCTACTAGAATTCTCAATTTTATTCTCATAATAGTTCCTCTTAGCATTCGCTACTAGCAAGCAAATGTTTTTTTACCCTATTTATATATATTGGCTAACGTATAAGTTTGCCAAAAAATAAAGCGTCTTACAATTGTTTAATGTAGGTACATGTCCCTCAGAGATGTGTTGAAGTTACGCGTTGCAAAGCTCCCTGGTTGATTGTTATCCAACATCAGCATTTAGCTACTTATTACAGGATATTAACGAGTGAACGACTGGTGACTGAATCGAAGATAAAAGAAAAATAATTAGTTCTACTGCTCAATCTCGGTGTGTAAAAATTTATGGTCTAAAAGAACAGCCGGAATAAATATTGTGTCATTAACAAGCCTATGCATGAACACAACACGCCGGCTTGCTAGGAAAGAAAAATCAAGTCCACTTAAGAGAATTCCAAAAAACCGAAAAAGAAGTCACTATTTACGAAAAAACAAAGTTTCCAAAAATTAAGTGTTCATATTTACGTGAAACAACTGCTATTTCGACGGAAATTGATACAATTAAAGCTATGATTAAGCTGCGAAACACGGCACTTCGGAAATTCCAGATATGGCGAAAATTTAGTGATAGGCACCTTCCTGATCCGCTGGCTAATTCATCAGCTCTAAAGGAATACTAAGTTAGTGATACGTTGGTCCCGATTTAATGACTGACTCAATAGTAAAAGATTTTTCAAATGATATTACCTTTCATGCCGTTTCCACACAGGAGGTTAATGATATCATCACTACGATTTAGTCAGGTGCCGTTGGCGACAGCTGGAAGGACGCTTCAATTGTCTCAATTCCAAAAAGATATTCAACCAATTAGCCTTGTCCAAGGTTCTCAAAAAGCGAACGAAAAGAGTCAGGTTTTCGCCTTGGATACGGCTGCGATATTCTCAGAGGTTGGGACGCTGATCTTCTGACTCTTCTTCTTGTATACCAGGGTCTGAATTACACCGACGTACAAAAGATAGAAAAACAAAGGGTTCCTCAATGTTGAAAAATAAAATTGATTTTTCCTCGCCAAGGCAAGGTATTTATCGAAGACCCTTCGTGTCATGGTGGTAAGGGTATATCATATTGATTTTTATTCCACGAGTTTCTCAATCTATTCTTGTAATTATAAATCTTCTTTCTATCGAATTTTAACATCTTTAAATGAGATGGTCAATATTAACTGAGCACCCAATGTACATCTAATTTAGTCCATAACGCTCATGGAATTAGTTGAAGGATGCATTTCTTTATATGGAAGCGTTAAACACAAATTAACCGCCTCAAGAATCACATACACGTTGCATAGCCTTAAAGGTACTCGAGTGAATTAGAAAGAAGATCCCAAAAGGAAATAAGAGGACAAAAAAAAAACGACAAGATGGAAGAGTAATAAGCGTAGACAAATTAAAATCAATTCCAAGGGTAAAATAGCACTCCAAGACGAAATTGTTCATTGTACGCGTAAAGTGTTAACGATTCATAATTACTTCTTTCTCGAAAGACCTGCTTTTTTACGAGCAACGGCCGGATCTCGGAGAGGAGAAGACGAGGACCTTACGGATTCAGATGCAGGGAAGCAGAAATTGTTGTTATATGGACCTTTGTTAGTTTTTTCTTTTTAACCAACCTTCTTTCTATTTTACGCACAACGTAGCGTTTTCTTCTTAGTCATGGCCTGTTTGATAATCATTTGTTGGAGTCGGTAACGAGGAGATTTGAAATGTAACCATTAATCATCGCAGTGACGTTTTATTACGCTACCATGTTACGCTTTTAATTTGCTCGAGACGCGCTGTTGAGGTGTTTGTAGACTTTCAGGCCGAGTCGCAGCTAGACACAATAGAAAGGTTTCATTGGAATTATCTATTTCGGGCCGTGATCGTTTTATTTAATTTTGCTTGCTGAGTACACTCCGTCTAGCCAATATGCCAGGGGAGTTTAGCAAATCTGCGTTGGGCCAATTATAATTGATGTTTATGTGTAATATTGTAACGATACTGCAGCGATATCCTTCATTCTCCTCAATTTCTGCTGTCGATCCTCGAAACTGAACGCCTTACGGTGTAACTTTAAGTCGTTTGCGAACAGAAATGCATTGGACGAAACGTATCCTCGATCAATAAGTTGAACATCAAAAGTCCAAAATTATACCCTTGGGGAATTCCCGAAGATGTAACGTATTTGCGGGAGCAGAAACCACTGTAGGAAACATCTATAGCATGAGACGAGAACTGCCAGCAAACTCGCACAGATTTGTTATAGTCGAAAGTAAATAATATGCGCGGACGCTGGTTTCACCGTTTTACGGCTCGTCAGTGGACCTTTGGTGAAGGCGGTAGCTGTTATTAAATGAATAAATAAAAAAAAATTAATTGCTATATCGACCTTATAATGCCATTAGATCAAGGAGAATTAAATAATAATTACAATGAATGTAGGAATTTTGTTTCAATCTTCCGTTGTTTTTTTTTTCCTGCTGTTAATGTTAATTCGGATAAATAATACGTCGCTTTGACGAAATACGCCATCTGCATCATAGCATTTAAAAAAAATGTCTTTTACTTAATTTTTGTCATGATTTTCCATTTTTATTAATGTTTTGTTTTTTGTAATTAACTAATTTATATTTATATTTTTACGTAAATAAACATCTGAACTAAAGCATCAGCATACTTCGCACCACGCAAGTTTAATTAATTAATCTGGAACAGCTGCGTCGATTTTCAACCGTAAGATCGGTCATACGGTCAACCTCGAAACAACTGTCCCGGATTAATGAATTAAACTTGTGTGGTGGGGAGTGTGCCGATACTTTGATGTTGCTTGCTGCACTTCCCTACAGTCTTTGCTGGTATTAATGTAGTATTGACGGAAAAATATAATGCTAAGATGGAATAATTCACGGCAAACGCAATAAGAGGAGAGAGAAAAAAATACACTAACACACGGACATGTTTCTGCCTACCCGGCGTCATTAGCGTGGTTTCGAGAGTATTTTTTTATCTCTACCTTCTATCGCTGTTGCCTCACAGTTAATACCACAACTTTCAAAACGACAAACTCGACATTTCTTGGCGCCCTCTAGCGCCAAAGAAACGCATGCCTGCCATTCAGGAGGCAGCGACATAAACCAGGTTTTCTGATGTGTTCTGTTTAGTATTGACGAGTATAATGTCAAAATGCATAAATTAGTTAATTATAAAAAATAAATTAATAAAAAGGAAGAATTATGATAAAATTACAATTTGTTTAGCGCTTTCTTCAGTTATTTTAACGAGGCTTTTCCTATTAGCAGAAGACGTACAGGATGTTCATGGCATTGCGATTTAATCATGAACTAGGATTTATATCTAACGTGCAGTATAATCATCGATTATCTAAGAACTATTCATATTAACCAAAAAAAAGAAAAGTGTCAGGTCTGCTATGGGCTCCACCAGGTGTGCCTCATGGATCCCTCTTTGGACTTCATTTGTTTATGTTATTTGCTGATGATACTAATAGTGATAAAGGTCTTAGTGAAGTGTCGCAGGAATTTGATTTATTGAAATTAAATAATTCAAATTACAGCTACCATCTTGCACAAAGGCACACTGACGAGCCGTTAAATGGCCAAACGGGCGTCTGTGAACGGTGGATGTTGGTAGCGTTACATAATTTCGACATTATCGTTGATTAGATCATTAATTAGATGCTCTCGTCCTTACATGTAAGTATTCTATAACCTATTCTTACACGTTTCACGTCCCGTATATTACTCTTGTTAGTCGAAGCGGTTATTTTTCCTTTCGTTTCATTTCACACACAACGTCGTCTTGATGCTTTTTTAGTTAGTTTTACTTGTGCTTTTTTGAAGCCTTCAAAATCGTGAGCAATGATCACGATTCCATAAGAGAGCGAACTGAACGAGACTAATTGTGTCCGAATAGAATAGAGACGTTGTCGGACCTCTCCCGGTCGGGCCAAATTGCCCGCTGACAGTTCCATAAATAACGCGCCAGCTGATGAAAAGATGTCGGAGAAGAAAAGAGACGGCGATAACAACAACGAGAACGTCAACAATAACAAACAGTAATAATAATACCAAAGGGGCTGTATACAGACAAGGAGTTCGAGTGAAATTGAATTTGTATTGGTGCTGGTCTGATGAATTCAAATTGTCGCTTATTTGTCTGTTTGCGATGTTCTGGTCGATTCTTGAATTTGCTTTCTTGGAATCGCGCTTGCTAAAGAGCGGTGACGAATTCAATTAGGTTTTGAAGAGCCTTCTGTTGCTGCGGGGTTACGTATATCATTAAAAAAAAAATTAAAACATCCTATTTAGCTTACGCGCCATATGTTTAACGTAATTAGTTCTGATGTTCAAATTAATTCTATTTTAATGAACAAATTGAGTTTGAAATTAGGCGCTAGCATTAGCAATTTAAAATGTTCTTATTTAATATGTAGAACCGTTCGCGACAATCGCACTTGTTAATTGTTATAACCTGTCGTTAATTCACCAAATCGTCTCAGTTATGTACCGCGATAGAACCTTTTTCATCATTTCAACAAAATGTAATGGTTAAACTGGTTTCGTTGATTTGATTTATCTACAAAACATAAATAAAATCACAGATCTTTAGGTCTAATTTAAATTAATATGACGAAATATCGCGGCTGAATTATTTGAATTTGGTAAAATTTTATTGTTGGACTGGGACCTATTAGAAGTACATTTTGCAATTATTTTTACAGTGTTCCAAAAACATAAAACATATCAAAGTCGAATTTTTTCGTTTAATGAAACACTCTGTATAATGACACAGCGTATGCTTCCACGGCCGGTATAAATATTACTGATATTAACTATCGCTCGACGTGACGCCGTTCATGCTGACAGCTTCTTCAGCTGAACTTATTTCCCGTTGTCCGACATTCTTCCTGATGAGTGTGACGGTTCTGCGTGGAAGTCTTCGACATGTTGCTAAGGTGGTACCTTCCTTCTCTGTTGGGGGTCTTGTTTTTTTTTTATTTCTATGGCTTTCCTGATGAGTCTTTTCCGTAGTTCTTAATGGTGGCTATCACTTTTTACGTTGTTGAAGTGAATTCTATGTCCGGTCTCGCGTACTTTGTTCTGCTACTGCCGATTGCTCGATTCTTTTAAATCTTGCGTACCTTTCGTGTTCCTTTATTCTTACCGCGATAGCTCTTCTTGTTTGTCTGACGTAGCACTGCTCGCATTGACATGTTATTTTCGGTGCGATTTTTGTCTGCCCTGTCCTTAGCGGTCGGTAGATGCTGCTGGATTGACTTTGCAGTCGCGAAACGTACTTGTATGTTGTGTTTTCTCAGGATTCATCTTCTTCTTGGTGGCTCTTCTTATGTAACCATTTTTCTTCAGTGCTCCCTCTACTGGTTTCGGCGCTGGATAGTAAGGTTTTAATTACCGTCATCTTCTGCGTGGGATGATGATCTCGCATATGGATATCTATCGATGTGCGTCTTCTTTCTAAATGCTCCCTCTTCCGTTCTTTTCACCATTACATCCGGGAAGGGCAATTTCCATTTTCTTCTTTCTTCGTGGTGAATTTAATGGCTAGGTGCTGCGAGTTGGGGTGTTTCAAAAATTGTTGTAATTTCGTTTCTTCTTCGAGCAACCGAGCAACAGAAATTACCCAAATAAGGCAGTTTTCGAGGGATTAATTACCCAATTTAAACAAACTGTTCGCTATAAAAAAAAAACAAAAGAACATCTGTAATAGAAAACGATGGAACCAAATTTGCGGTGGTTGTTTCTGTGATTGAAAACCTTCGTGAAGGTCAAAACCAAATTGCCCAAAATACCAATATTAGCCAAACAAGCGCTCTCAAGGATTCTTCGAATTTTATACGTTAGTGTTAGCCACAATGACTGAAAATTAAAACCTAATTAATACTATTTTGTTTAGTGGTAAAATGCAGGTTTCACAACAATTTCTCTTGCAAATCACAATATATGGATCTACATTCTAAAAAAAAAATGGATGAAAACATCCTAAAAATAGGCTCTAGGGGCAATTTTATGCCCGTAGGTTTCATCCTTTTGTGATCGCTTTGGTGAGATATTTCATAGTTTTCATATCGGAGTTATCCTCCAAACAAACTTGGCAAGCAGCTATACAATAAGAGGCATTTTTTCGTTCATGCTTGGTTAACGGGAACACTAAAATTATAACCGATGCGTTTTGGCGACAAAACGGTAATGGAGGAAACACGGGAACTGATTCTGTTCCCGCTTAAGAGATTAGAACTACAAATGATTACGTTCACCATCTGGAATTTTCCGAAATTATTAGATGGAAAGTGCCTTTTTTAGATAAATGCCAAAGAAACGCAAGCAATTTACTCTCTGAGAATGGTCTTTTATAAAAGCTCCTTCTTTCGTGGACAGGCTATTGAATATCTTTCTAATCACCAGGAATAGTCAGAACCCGTCCAATTTCCACAGATTTAGCCGAGCAAATTTAGGCATTATCACTATTATAGTCAAGCGATGGTTCAAATATCTTTGGCCACTGCGACTTTAATGGATCTATTGCAACAAAATGGCTTTATGTATAAAAACGTAGGCTTCCACGGCCAGAGTCAGTTGCCTTTATGTATGTTAGAATAGTTGGAGGCTTTCAGTAAACCTTAACACTACTGTAGGATCTTCATCCTTCAGCTCAGTAGATCCAAGAAATGGCCTCCCGAAATGTTGGTGTCGCGTACGTCGTTCGCTGCTTCTTTGACCAGCTTATCCCCCTTTTTCGAAATCGAAATCAGTTTATTGCCGTCGTTCAGCTGAACATGGACATTGTCAGTATGTAAATATACAAACAAGGAAATATATAAATAAAAAAATAAATATGTAAAAATAAAGAAAACCATCAGTTTCATTTATTTATAAACTCGTCCACGTTATAAAAAGCATTTTGCAGGAGCAACTGCCTCCGTTCAGTTTTAAATTGCACCGCTGAGCGTATATTGTTTTTAAAGACGCGGGCAATTTGTTGTACAGTGTTACTGCTTTGTATCTGTGACTCATTTCGTAGAGGTGTAGGTGCAGCCAATTGTTATTTAAGTAGAACTTCGGTACCTCAAAGACATACAAGCTGGGAAGTGTAAATAAGTTCTTTAAAAAGCTGACGGCACGATGTTATTCGTGTTTTATTTGTGTGTGTCTTGGGTTGTGCACAGATTCTACATCTATGGTTGAGCCTCATATCCCTTTCTCGAGATTCTTTATGGCGCACAGAGATCTCTGCTTGAAATATGTCGGTGTGGTGCCTTGTAGCCATTTTTAGGTGGTGATTGAGCTATTCCGACAGATTCTCAAGCCGTCCGTGTACTATGCCAAGATACCTCTTTTGCATTGAGGCTCACCGACGCAGCACCTACGGCTTTCGCAATCCATAGTTCTAGAATTGCTCAGAACAATTCTAGTACTAGAGCGCGTGATTATTATTATGACTCCGCAGTTCGAATCGTGCAGTTCTAGAATTGAAAATTCTGAGAACTGTTAGTTCGCCCCCAAAAATCTCCGTTCCCAACGATTCTAAGGCGCCGTGAAGCATCCTCCTTTACACTGTTTATTGTCGTTCTTTTTAAAATGGAATCACAATAAAACCGTAACATGTGCAGTATTTGTACACAAAGTTGTATTTAGACTATCAAAATATTGTAAAGTAAAAAAATACTACGAACTTCGAGCGTTGCCAAAATTATTCTTGGAGCTTCGTTATTTTTTGTTTTTTTTTTACTATATTTACACAATTCTCCATCATAAAGCCGTTCGAACCTAAGCTCCTAAGAATTGTAAATTTGTAAAATTGTAAGAATTGAGAATTTGCACAAACCTAATCACTACCTTGTAAGGTTGATGAAAATTGTATTGTGACCTTTGCAATGTGCCCAAACTAAAAAAATTTACCCCGGTTAAGCACACTTTGAAACGGAATGAAACTAATTCGCCATAGTAGAAAGTCCTATCGGCAATCTATATACACTACCGTTCAGTGAAGTTCGGTCATACAATAAAAATCTATTATATCACACTGTATACAATTATTAATGCATAAAATTAGAAAAATATTAAGCATACACTCTTTTCTAAGGGATTAAAGCCATAAATTATTATGTAAAGTAGAAATATCGCGACAACCACAATAAAGTCCCTTTTATTATCATTCCAAGAATTTCTCGGAAGTGCCGATCTTTTGAAACGGGTCGTTTGGGGATTATTAACGAACAATACATTTAGGAAATATACCGCAGCATCGCTCTTGTTTATTTATCACGGGCGTAAAGATATAAATTTGCTTCGTTTTACTGTTAAACGTGTGTTGGTGTGTGTCTGTCGTTTTTGTGCGAAAGTTTTAAGAAAATTTACTTCAAAATGGCACGTGGCAAGCCTACCAGTGTAGAAAAACGTTCACGCATTATTACGCTGTTTGGAAGAAGGATATTCGGGGCGACAAATTGCTGAAAAAATAAATATGAGAAGTTCAACAGTAAATGATATCATAAAGCGATATCGGACAACGGGAACTATAGAAAATCGTGTCCGTCCTGGAGCATCTAGGAAAACAACAAAAGCTGAAGATTTGAGAATTGTATTATTAAGCAAACGCAATAGAAAATTAACACCGCCACAAATAGCAGCCGAAGTCAATCGCGGCCGTGAAGAACAAGTTTCGGCGAGTACGGTAAAACGTCGACTTCAACAAGCGGACCTTCATGGATGCATTACCATTCGAAAACCCTTATTACGTCGGGGCAACAGATCAGAACGGCTACAGTAGGCCCGTTCTCATCTAGATTGGTCGTTAGATGATTGGAAACACGTGCTTTGGAGTGACGAGTCAAAGTTTGAGGTTTTTGGGCAAAATCGACGAGTTTTTGTCCGAAGATGTAAAACCGAAAAAATGATCCCGGACTGCATTGTGCCAACAGTGAAGCGAGGGCGTAGTTCTGTGTTAGTGTGGAGATGTTTCTCCTTTGCCGGAACGGGAGATTTATGCAGAGTGCAGGGTGTAATGAGGAAGGAAAATTATTTCGCAATACTCCAGAATCATGCAGTGCCATGAGGATTGCGTATAATAGGCCGTAACTTTACATTAACGCATGACAACGATCCAAAACACACTGCGTTAGTGTGTAAGAACTATCTAAAGGAACAAGAAGAACAGCACACCCTGAAAGTAATGACATGGCCCCCACAAAGCCCAGATTTGAACCCGATAGAGTTGTTGTGGGATGAACTGGACAGAAGGATCCGAAAAATACGCCCAACTTCACAAGAACATTTACGGAATATTCTGCAACATGAACGGATTAATATTCCACAATCCGTTTTAACAAAACTTACCGAAAGAATGCCTAGAATAGTTCGAGCGGTGATTAACAGCAAAGGAAGTTTCTTCGATGAAAAAAAAAAAATAATGTTCAGTATGTTATATTAGGCCAGAATAACTTTTTATTTATTTATTTTTGTCTTTTTTACCTGACAATACAATAAAATTGCATTTTGTTTTTAGTTTCCTTTGTTTCTGTAACCTTTTCATGTTTTTTACCAACCGACTGAACTTCTCTGAACGGCAGTGTACATATGTAAAATGTAAATGTAGACGTATAAGGAAGTACATGTGGGCAGCGAAGCAATATGTACCAAAACATATAGACACTTAGATGTATACATAAGGAGCATATGCGAAATACGACAATAGGAAATGTTGGCTTCTAATCTATCGTTTCGAGCACGTCGTCCATTATCTAACGTACATAAATAATGTATTACTTGTGTAATATACAACGAGCGTCGCGTTTCTGCTGTTGTAGGAACGGCGCGACGTAAAATGTAATATGTGTATTAAAGAAATTATTATTCTATATCGTGAAAGATTTCATAATAGTGGTAGTAAATACGCTAGAGCTTGTCCGAATATATTTCACGCTTCGACTGTTTTCGTGCACTTCAACTTGTACGAGTTTCTCGCATCTATCTGTCGATTTCTCGAACAGATAAACCGGGGAACCGGTATATCTATATTAAAAAAAAAATAATAATATGCCATTCATGAAATGCATTACGTATTGCGAGCTTTCGCTTTTTTTCAACGAGGATAGAATCGAGGTAGTGACAATAATGGATAACAACGTCAAAATTCTTGTACCGAACGAGTTAGAATGAATCAGAAAGTAGATGCCTCGCATATCTTCAACTTTTTCGACTCGCTTCAGTTTTTTCGGGTTAAGTCAGGCAATGTTTCCTGTTATAGTATGGAAATTCTATGACTTTTAGTGTCGAGGCCAAAGACAAGTTATTTTTTCCTTAGAAAAAAGATGAGACGAAATATGCCTGCTATTCACGAGGTAACATGAGATCGTTAGGAGGCAATAGGCTGGAAATATCTTCAAACGGTCGTACAGGGCTGGTGAATGCCGAGAGATAT
>LR737410.1:917859-928128 GCA_902655005.2 Marronus borbonicus | reverse complement strand
CTGGTGAATGCCGAGAGATATAAACTCTTGTGTATTCTGCCGATCGTTGGCGTTGGGGCCAAAGACAACTTCCTTAGAAAAAAGGTGAGACGAACTATGCTTGCTACTCACGAGGCTACATGAGATTGTTATAGGGCAATGGGTTGTAAATCACTTGACTCGGGATTGCGGCATATGTCTTTTCTCTGACGACTCCAGGTTTACTCGACATCATTCTGATAGCAGAGTTTTAGTGCGGACTAGGCCAAACTTGATCGACAGAAGGTTGCGACCTCGTCCTCGCCGTCCCGTAACGCTGGATAAGCTTCCAGAAGCGGTGCGACAAGGACGGGAAAGAATTGTGCAAGAATTCACCAATACGGCAATAGACACCATGTCCAGAAGATGCTTAGCTGTGTCATAAGTTCGAGGAGGCCACATAAAATAGGTTTTAATTAATTCTTTATTAGTGGACCACTTCAATACAACAGCAGCTTATTTTGTTAAATGTTTTATTTTGCTTTAATAAATGCTTAAGTCCTCTATTGAATTCTCTTTACCGCACGCGGAGAAATCAAATCAAACTTGGCACTCCGGAATAGAAGTCAGTGCACTTGAAGTCTCCTCATAAAGACCATTCCACTCCCACATCAGAAGCTATACCAGCTATAAAAGAACAAATTAAAGATATTTTTTATATGGATATACATATCATTTGTATAAATCAAGAAGAAGGATAGCCCAACGCATGTGTCTGGTCGCAGAAGGGACAGCTTTGGTCACAATCCACCTTCCGACGAGCGCGTCATCCTTTGAACCTCGCCGACGCCGCGGAATAACACAGATCGAATCCAGATAACGGGCTGTTCACCGGCGTTCGGGCAATTTTTCAGTAGCGCGCAATAATTTCGATGAAGTCGTCGGACCAAATCGATCAAACGGGTTCCCTAAATCGGCGACGGAATGCGATTAAGATGTTCTCTCGCCAAAACCAGGCCAATTAAGCGGCGGAAGAGTGATAGGTTTTCGATAGTGTTAGATCGCCAACGCTATTTTAATGGCGCAAATGTGTTTCTGCTGATGTCCTCTATGGTTATTAAATGGTAACTCGTTCAGGCTTAGCAAGAAGTTGTTTTATTGCTCAAACGAGTATATTTAAATAATAATACTTTTTCTCACATTTTATCACCCCAAATCTTTTTTCACTTACACTGAGAAACGAAGAGAAGAGTCGATCAAAGGTTGCTCGAAATGGAATTCGGAACGGTGTGAAAATCTTCACCGTTCACACATAAACACGTCTTCGATAGATAATCCAATTACAAATTAATCATTTTAAAATAAACCTCGATCGTCAAGCCCTTCTTGAATTTTCCTTCAGGAGACCTTGCAACGCGACAACCCCAACGATTTCTTTCAAATTCACGTGCTTAATTCATTAATCCCCGCCTGAATCGAGCCTGAACGACGAATAAAGTAAAAAGTAATCTTCACAGATGCGGATCCTCTGTATTTCGGCACCCCTGCGAAACCCTCCTCAACATACTTCACGTGTGCAAAATTCGCTCAGACTAGGGAGACGCGGAACGCTACAATGCGGTTACAAAACACGCCCGCAAAATAATTTTCCGCATCGTCGGACGTCGACCCCCTGTTAGCCTAGGCGCAACCCCCTCGAGAATCCTGGATTCGGATGGATGAAGGGGGGGAAGGGGCTTTGAAAGCGGCGTGCCGTTTCGATAATGATCGCAACCAACCAGAAGTAATGTGCCGCTATGGGACCTCCGTTTTTGCTTCGGTTCCCCAGAGGTAGTCCACGATGTTAATGTTTTTTCTATTACGCTTGTTGCGGAATTGGATTCTTCTATTTCGTTTCGTTATTAATGTTATTTTTTTGGCGGGAAAGCGGGAGGAAGTGCGTAAAATGTAGAAAAACATGTTGGGGAGGGGATCATTGGTGGTAATGCTTTTAATTAGAAGAAAAAATATATGTTTCGAGGGTGGAAGTTCGTGAAAAATGACAAATTGAATGAAATTTAATAATGGCGCGAATTAAATTAAAAATTACGAGGGATGTTTCCAAAGTTTTAGCAATTGTGCTCTAATTAAATTATGCAGAGCTTATAGGCAATGCTATTGGTCCAGTGCAATATAATTCAGTCTGAGTCTGATGTTCGACTGATATAGACGCGTTTTCGTAGGACTGTTTTTGTAACCATGGAAGACGCGGTTAAATCTCAAAGAGCAATAATTTTCTTTTTGGGGGAAAACTTCAGAAATTATTTAACGTCTGCAAGGAGTGTTTGGTGGTCGTTTTAAAACTGGAAGAAGACGATCCCTGCAGTGCTCGCCCGAGTACGTCGGTAAACGAAAGAAAATGGAGGACCTACTGAAAGAGGCCGAAGGTATGACTATTCCTCAAATTAATATAGGCCTAGGAGTAGGTATACGACAAGTTTATGACATCTCACATGATTGTTTGGGCGTAAGCGAGGTCTCTGCTTGCTGGATGCCAAGACTGTTGAGACCGGAACAGAAACTCAGTAGATCTGACACTTGTCGCCAACTTCAAGAGCTGTTAGCCCGTTACGGTGATGAATTTTTCCTTATTTTAACCTTGAGACCAATAGTCAATCCAAAGAATGGCGTAAACCGGAAGAAAGGCCTCCACTTAAGCTGCGTGCCGTTCCGTCAGGTACTTGTCAGAATACGGCCTGGAAAGTTGTGACAATGTGATACTAATGAATGAAACTTCGTGGTTTTATGGACCAATTTAGGGTAATTGTTTTAGGTACCCAATCGCCCGTTTTAAGGTTGTAGGGCACCGCTGTTTTACTGGTATTAAATATCTAATGAAATTTAAAAAAATTGCAAAAATATTAGCAATTCGAAATCTTGAGGTAAAATTGAGCGTAAACGTTGTTAAAATGTGTATGCTTGGTTTTGCTAAATTAATAAACTAAATAAATAAAAAATAAACTAAATTACATCAATCACTATGTGAGAGTAATCAACGGTGGCGCACTGTATATACAAATATACTTGCGCAAAAACCATGAGGTTGGCAAGAAATGGTCCTTGTAAGGGCTACCCTGAAGACGTCGCATTCTACAAATCCAATAAACGGAGGAAATAGCCCCAAGATCAACTCAAATATTAATATTCCTTCGTCAACAATTTCACGTATAGAAACCAAAATGAAATTAGGTGCAAAGTAGTACATTTACTCATTAATTTAAAAAATAAAACTTGCACAAAATTTAAAAAACCCTGTATACTAGGCAATAATATAAACAAAAAAAAATTAAAACAAAAAAAGGCTCATAGTTGAGTGTAGGCTTTCACGACCGTAATCCATAGTAGAAATGTCTTTCGGGTGATGTCGTGTAGTTGATATTTAACTTGACGTTTCGCTGACCATGCTGTCAGCTTCTTCAGAAAATTTCTAAAGACTGTTGTTGTTGGCTAGATTTAATAAATGACTAAAATACGTACTCTGAACCTACACAAAAAAAACAAAAACAAAAACAAAAACAAGTAAATAAACTAATATAGCGTTGGGAAGAACAACACTATCTTAATAAGGAAGAAGCAAGTAAACTAAAAATAAACAATGCACACGCCCTAAGAATTTATGGACTACCTAAAATTAATTAAAAAAGACGAAAAAGCCACTACGAACAATAGTATCTTGCATGCAAAGGCCAACAAACAATATTGCCAAATGTTTTTTTATAATTTATTAAAAAACAAAAGCCTAATAATGGAAAAACTCAAACAAACCGTATTAAATAAAATATTTTTTAAAAGATACGTTGACGACTGCCATCTATGCATATCTAAAAATAAAAACAACATGTAACAAAATTCAATTCCTTTCCTCCGGCGGCTACAATTCACGTTAGAAAATGCAAGAGACGCTTCAATAAATTTCGTAGATACTCGGTATATTAAACCCATGCATCGTGGAAGATACCTTAACTTCTTATCCCATGCACCAACCAAATAGAATAAACAACTTAGTAGATCCATGCATAGCACTTTCAGAAAAAATTCGCCCAAATTACGTAAAAAAAAAATAGGAAAATATATGCTCCAGAATAAAACAGTAGAAGAAAGACCGACGATTTTTTCCATAAAGCCACAACCATCACATAAAATTCCATGCCCGCGGTAACCTATAACGTCTGGTCAGCCGGTCGTCACGTTTGCTATCAACGTCTGATAGGTGGTAAGATAAGTGGCACATAATCAAAAGCGGCTAGCCTAAGTGTTGCACGGGCCGTCGCTTTCTTCGCGTCACGAGGGAGCGTATGTCATCGACGTAGGGCGCTGCAAGCCGAAGGCGAACTGCTGCTCGCTTCACTTTCTTCCTTTTTTTTTTTTCGTCGTTAATTACCAACGGAGGCGCAGGGAGGGACTTTAGCGTTTGCGTTCAATTATAATGATCGTAAGCAGAGACCTGGAGATCGTTCACTAAATCACTGCAGGGTAATGCTCTTCGGAGGGAAAACCGTTTCTTTATTTTTGATCGAAAAAATACTTTACTTGCACTTAATGGCGTGGGTTTCATCAATTTTGAAGCACCGAAAATTTATTGAAATTTGCCAAATAAGTTTTTTTTGGGTTAGAAGTGCTTCGGTTAATATTCTTGAAATTCACTTATGACATCGAAAAGCATCAGGCTTTGTTACTTCAGCGTGTCCATTCGTTCAAAGTTAATTTCCCTGTTCTGGCTGGGAAATTCACTTTTCGAAGCGGAAATTCTTTTTTTCGCCTATTACCTTTGGAGTGTGAGAATAAGAGGCTATGTAAAAGCTGGCTGTGGAAGCCGGAAAATAACTTCTTTCGAATTCCATCTTCACATTTCCCAAACAATAAAAACAACAGGCGATTAACGCGAAATACAGATTTAATAACATAATTTAATAAATTCTTGTATTTTTGGGAAAATAAGGAAAAAACCCAATTTTTCATAAAAAACCATTGGCGATACCAACACCATTCTTTTTCCATATTGTAGAACAATAATACCTGATGATTTGCAACCTGTTAAAATATCTACCAGATTCCGAGAAAGATAAAGAGGAAGTTGATAAAGGAGGGAGGAATCTGAACGCTAACTTTTGAGATTAATAAAAAATTACATTAAAAAAAAAATCGCAGGCTGTAAATATAAAAACTAGTTTAGACGAATAGAATTAAAAAAAATTAAGTGAGATCCGCCGATTAGTTCCGCCGAAAGCGGCACTTAAAGATGGCGACGTTGTGATGGCGCTAACAGCACTAGCAGGAAATTCATTGAATAGAACCGAAAATATTAAGATTAAAAGCAAACATTCACTTTCAGCTGAAAAACGGTAGTGACCCCCTTAAATGTTAACAACAAGGACGGCGGAGTGGTATGTCAAACACTAAAGCACCGGCACACTCCGCACCACACTAAAGCTATTTTTATTTCCTGCGTTGTGGTTGGTTTCGCAAGCGTCTAATTTTCGTGGCGAAGTTACGTCCTCAATTAATCTGAGACTTTCTAATGTAATATTATGCTCGGTGCTACGCTTGACGATTCGGCCCTTCCACAGCGGCAATGAGCTATGTATTGTTTGAATCCTGTTGATTATCGCGTTCAATATAGGCTTTATCGAGTTAGCTAAATAAACTAAATTTGCTAATATAATAAACGTTAGAAAACACGTGATATGGACCTACCCGGTAGGCAGATTGGATGAAGAAAAGAACAAAAGCGTTCTGTTAATTGACGTAGAACGACTTAGTTTGATATCAGCTCACTTCCCAACATGCTACGGCGTACGTAAAACGCACTAGCAATGCCGGCCGTATATCATACCAGCAACTGCATCAATTAAACTTAATAATATAGAGAAAAGCAGAAATAAAGATAACACGTATAATTTATGGGGTTTTCCTTCCGCGACTTTATCCACCGCTGAACAAAGCGTATGGTTAAATTCGCATTTTTGCACGCACAGTACAATCGCGGACGATTGTATTGACCTCTTGGCTTGAGAAAAAGCATGTAAGCAGGTACTATCAAGATCATATTGTTTCATTTTTTTTAGAGTTTAAAACTAGTTTTAGCTTAAAAAGTGATTGTGGCGTATTTTCGAACGAAACCTAAATGCGCTTTTATATTTAAAAGGAGAGAATTGACCACGCAACGTCGTTTTTTGCTGATTTCACAAATGACCACAGAACATCCCTCTTAATGAATCGATACTAAAGGGTGTTATATGAAGACAGCATAGTACCATCTACTTTTTTGATTGTTTAAGTTTTCCTCTTCCTTTTGGCATCTTATTCCTCCTTTACGGGATTTCGCTTTGCAAACATTTTCGATTTCTTTCGGTTTCCCGCCTCGGTTGCCTTTTTCTTTGTATACTACTGGTCCTTTCCACCCATGGTGCCAAATTGCTGGTAAATGGTTTTGGAAAATGTATTGTTATGAAATGATCTCTGGACAGTAAGCCTTATTAGCAAAGACTGGACAGATTCGTGTTTATTCGTCTCATGGAAGTGGGTTCGTGTTGCCTATTGGTTTTCCCGAGAATCGACAAAACACGAGCCTGTCTAATCTCTGCTGATTTCGTACTCATTTCTGCAGGCTTATTGAGCAGATCTGCAATTGATCTGCTAGCGCAGAATTATCGCCATTTTTCACCCTCGACAGTTTCCTAATTCAGTATTTCCAAAACAGAGTCTTGTACAAGATTACTCGCGATTTGTGATTGGCCTCCACCAATCCCTGCAGCGTATTTTCCTGCTTGATGTTTGAAATTTTCATACTTTGCAATGAGCTATTCCCGACACATCCCCCCTTAAATGACAATAAATAATATTAATTTTCATACGCGGTTATTTTTTTTTGTCCACAATTGATTGTACCTGGGGATATCGGTGTTGGCGATGTTGTCCGTTAACGTTGCGTCGCGCCCGCGTGCGAAAAACCCGTAGAGTGTGTATCCTCGACATTAAAAATGCGTGAGCGACGTGGAAGAAACGATGTTGCAAACACGCAAGTGTGTACGCGTATGTAGATGTGCGCACATAGGAGCGTCCGTACTGCCAGCTTCTGCTGTTCGGGTAGTCGCCGATAATGAGATTCAATGATACTGTTTCTAGCGTCTCGCCGTATATTTTTATGGCTTTATTAAATTCGTAGGTTTAAAAATCGCGTGCGCTGTCTACTGTATACAGGCTGCTTCAGATTTTCTTGTACGCAGAAGAACTCGAAAGTTCCATACTAGGAATAAAAAAAGCACCTTTTTTTGGTACAAACTGTTTTATCGCTTTTCGTAATATTCGCCATTAGGATTTACGTACTTTTACATGCGTTCGAACCAATTCTCAAAACAAAACTAAAGTATCGGTACACTCCGCACCGCACAAATTTAATTAATCAATCCGGGACAGCTGTTTCGAGAATGCGTCGATCCTCATTTTCAACCGTAGACCGAATGATCATGTAAATGAGGATCGACGTATCCTCGAAACAGCTGTCCCGGATTAATTAATTAAACTTGTGTGGTGCGGAATGTGCCGATACCTTAGTGTTCTTTGTCATCTATGCCACGACACAGTACCAATTATAATTCGTACCTCAGAAACCTTAGAAGGGGTAGGAATTCTTAGGATTACCTGAACTTTACTAAGATCCACCATTACTAACAGTTAGACCTGCTTTAGTGAAACGTTGGCAAAGTTTAAACAACACTTCCATAAGTTACTCGAACGCTTGGTGGTAAAATTCAGGGAAATCCTCATATATAAATTTACAATCTTGTTGACGCTATAAATTCTGCACTAGCAGAATTTTAGAAATTCCTGAAATTTTCAACAAGTACGTTCGTCGTCCCAACATGCATTTATTACCCGCAACAGAAATGCTGGAAACTGCCAAAATCAAAATTATACCCAAAAGATAAAGCTAATAGTGAACCGGAAGGGCTTCGTGAACGAACAACTTTGGTAGGATTCGATTCATCCGTGAACATCCAAACAGTTGATTGTCGCTTAGTTTCCGGTTGATATGAATACATCGGAGCTTCGTTAGCCGTTACCATGTTGAACACGGATTTTGAAGTTCCTCTGTCGATTT
The DNA here is from genome assembly GCA_902655005.2 of Marronus borbonicus. Lineage (NCBI taxonomy): Eukaryota > Metazoa > Arthropoda > Insecta > Coleoptera > Scarabaeidae > Marronus > Marronus borbonicus. The sequence continues at coordinate 920,030 of LR737410.1, read as the reverse complement.
TTCAAGTATTTCCTTACGCCAATGAACACGAGACCTTCTTGTGCTTATATCGAATTATACGGGATCCGTCGGGAACGTTGTTCGTGTAAAATCGAATGTACTGCAGCCTTCGATATGCTCAGAACGTGACTCTATATCACGGAAAGTTACTTGTAGATATTTTCAGATTTTCTTAGAATGTCCGCTTTGAATTTTCGATATCTTTGCCTTAAATATAAATAATCCAACTATTTCCAAATTTCCCAAAGAAATCAAGTACGTCTTCGAATTTTCATTCTATTCAAGTTACACTTAACTCGCGCGTCACACCCTCATTCCCTTGAGGGAGACTGGTGAATACTATCCTAGCCGGTCTCGCGGTTGGTCGAAAAATTCGGATTGCTGCGGGGCCGATTAAACGGGCAAGAAGAGGGATCGCGCTCGTCGTCGGAAATTATTTTTATGTAAAATCAATTTTTTCTGCCATGTCACACTCCACCTCTTCGCTGTTTTCGTAATCTTCACCACTATCATTCTCACTATACGTGTCTGTTTCACTATCATTGTCCGATACTTTATTGTGAGGTGTCGAATCTGTAGTATTTGCTAAAGACGGTGGTTCTTCATAAACTTCATAAAACAACCATCTACTTCCCGAACTATGTTTTCTAAAAGTGGCACTATTTTACGTCTGGATCGACTAACCAGAGACCAGGAGAGCCTCTACTTTTTCCTCATTTCCTCCATAATTCTGCACTACCTTCTGCTACTTCATCTGTAGGCTCTACAGTAAATCCTCCTGTGTCAAACGTTGAAATTTCATTACGTTGAAAGAGTAGCTCATGATTGAATTTAATTTGGTTTCTAATGCGATCAACTGTCGTCCTCTGAAGTATGCTAGAAGAAGCCATTGCGGCTACTAGTTTGCTTCTTGATAATCCCGCCGGCATGGAAGTCTTTGTGAATAATTAATTGAACGCTATTCCAAATGAATAAAGCAAGCACCTTGCCCTACTGATAACACCAAAGTCTTTAAAAAAATCAGATAACACCAAAACGCTGCAGTAAACATCGTCCAAACTGATTTAGCGGAATAAAAAAAATTAGAATCTGTAGAGTGGTTATACCACCTTGACACCCAAAACAATCGATAATCCAAGGTCGCTTGAACTGCGGCTACACAGGCGACAAAGTTGACTCACTCGACCCGAGCCGAAATTATGACAATATTAGACGGAATTTCATCCGTCGTCAATGTAGATACTAGCACCTTAGACGGCGAGTTCTTTCGGTTCCGTTTCAACCAGTTTCTTTTCATAACATCGCCGCGATAGCAGCTTCTTTCTTTCAAATGCATAACGATTTTTTTTTTCCAGCTCGACATCACGCGGTCACACATGTGAGAGGCTAGAATTTATACAACACAGAAAAACTCGTAAATTTCAATCCGTATAAACTTATTCCGACGATAAATCTTTCAAATTCACTTGTTATATGGCACCTATTTCTTTTTATACCATTTCTCGGCTATGGGCTCCTCATCAACGATTTGAATGGGTTTTTTTCGGGATCGGAAAAGGGTTTTGTGTATAAAAGAAGAAGCCGCTCATTTCTCCGAGTATAAAGTACCTGATACGAGGAGGGCCTTTACTAGGAGAGTAAGTGTAAACCTTTTGACAACGACACGAAAAATTTGTTGGCGTATTTGGCTACCGTTTCACCACATGCCGTAGCTACTACTCCTATGTATATATATACATATATAGGCGTCCTTCTCTTCGCCGAATTTCTGTCGTTTTCCTTCGTATATTTTCCATCTCTTTCGTAAGAACTTACCTGTTCGATGCGGTTTCGACTGCTAGAGTGGGACGGGTGAAAGATCGTGTTTTTGTGGAGAGAGATAAGGGGACCGCTCGCATCAGGCGAAGACACTAATTTGAACTAAATGGAATTCCAACACCGACCGTGAATTACTCGAACGGATGAGTCTATTACTTCTGCATCGATGGGTCTTGCTCCTTCTTGTATATTTAGTGTTCTCTTCTATTCTCTCTAGACTTTTTCGGCTCGACGAGTTGCGAGTATTCTGCTGCTTATTGAAACTTTACTTATATAAAATTTGTTCCACAGAAAATTCAATACAAAATGCATTATACAAAATGACTACGTTACCGGCCAAATTTGTATTTTTT
>LR737410.1:890095-905069 GCA_902655005.2 Marronus borbonicus | reverse complement strand
ATCAACGTCAGCTGAAGCTAATTTAATGGGAAATTTTTCACTGATATGTGTTACCTTCCGCTGCATATTCTAAAGTTATAGCGAGTTCTAGAGGTTCTCAGCGAACCTATACCTTGCCGTATACTTGCATGCCAAATTCACAGGTTTCCCATTTATATGGTTGGCCGTGTGCTGCATTCAGCTTAGTGGGATCTTCTTCGTTATAATAAAATTACTCTTAGCTCTATTGATATCAACATCTAAACCAACCTTAAATTTACTGTACTTAATAACCAGCTCACCTTATTCAGGAGCTACTCGAGGTAGCACAGTTGGTTGGCTGATGGTTGGCCTTCAATTGGTGCAACGTCGTACGGTCGGTGCAATATCCCATGGTTGGTGGAGTCCCAATCAAGATCGACTTATAAGCAGACACACCACCAAAATCACTTGATCTGAGCGCAGCGGACTTTCAGCTTCGGGGTTATTTAAAAAAATTTTCTGTTTGGATACGACCGAAAACACTGGAAGAATTAACGCATTTCAACCCTAAATGCTATATAACTTAGAATTAGGGGAAAGGTTGGGGCTTTTATATCAGCCATGGATTTTATCAATGGTTTCTAGTAGTAATCTCTAAGTCGTCCAGAAGGTTCAGCGCCAGTTGTGCTTGTACAAAAAAGATCTTGAAGCTACTTAAATCATTCTAATCGAAGGTGCAGATTCACCATAACGTTTATCAAGTTTTTGTTTATTCTTCTAAGGTGACTTGTATCTAATTCAACGCCAAATTCTCCTTTCCGTCCAATTTGCGAAAATCACTCGCCTTGCTGAAATTTGGTGTTCCTTCAAGATCAATTTGCTTTAAAAATTTTGTTTCGAAGCACTACTTGGACGGCCCCAATAATAAATAATTACGATGGTAACACATTATCTCTTGCTCGCTTTGTTTAAAGGAATCCAGACGATCTACCGTTAAAACCACCCCCTCCCCACCTCAACTAATCGATTCGTATCGTACGGTGGTAACTTCGTTCACGTATTTCTAGTTCCTTCTCGACTACCGCACGGCTACTAACCCCACCTCCGCCTATATACGTACAATGAACACATGGAGGCATGGGTTGGTGTTGCGTGCGGTGTCAGGTCGGCTTCTTCTTTTCTGAACGGCGCGGACACGGCAAACCAGTATTAAATATTCATATTCGTATGCGTATACATATATTAAGCGTACGTTATTTCCATAACTCTGTCACTGTCACAAATTAATTTTTTCTTAGAAAAAACTTCGGCCATCCGACGAAGAACGCGGGGCCTAACGACGACGATCTTCTCGATACATTGTGCACGTATACAGTAGAATTGAAAAGTTTAGGGCGATCTAGATTATTTCAGCGAGGAGAAAGTCTATCTGCAGCTTAAACTAACTCGCTCGGGTTTAGTAATATTGACAGGAGGCCAGTTGTTGATTCAACAAAATCTTTGTGGTATTAATAAATTTTCTCGTTTGCGTACGTCCAAACAATTTTTGTTATGGCTTGGTGGTGGCACCATTTTCGTTGAATTGATGCATTCCTTTTGTATAAAACAACAAAAATAATATGCTCATAAAAACAAGCAGTTTCGTTCTTAAGCGCCAAATACGCAAAGCTGAGGAGGCGATATTCTTTTTGGACAAGGGATGGTAAAATATACATTAAGCAACGTATTTCAGATGAAAAAATACGAATACGAAGCGGACAAGGTTTAAAGAAATTCCGATAAACCCAAAGAGAACCAAGGACAAAAACAACAAGAAATGCTAACAAAAGATATACGTGAAAAATACAAGAAGCATTAAAAGTAAATTGTCATGGCTCCCTTCCTCTGAAGGACACCTGTTCGACCTTAATAATTATCGGGCGATATATTTTTCGAGAAAGATCAGGCAATGAAAAAGAGGTATTACGTACAATACATCTAAAACAAATCGACACAGCTCTATTATCAATATAGAAACCACCATAACTAGATTTCTAAGCGAATTTTTTTCTGTGGTGTCGGCCCAACGGGGTATATGAGCTTTTTGAATGTCATAATCTTGTCATAACCTCAGGAGTCTTTCATTGTATAAATTGTGTATGTAAAGTGTTCCATGGCTTTGTTACTGTCCCCCCTCGCCGTAAAGGGTAAACCGCGGTTAATTGTACCCCAACCGCGAATGGTAACTCGTAAGTGTACCGGACCTACTAAGAAAATTTTTTGATCCTAGCAGGACTCGAACACACAGCGCTTAATCCTGCCAGGCCCCTTTACCACTGGACTACCGAGCCGTTATCCGTTTTAAAAAATAACGCAATAAATAGAAAAAGTCACATAGGAAGACTTCAACATAAACATTGCCAAACGAAATATAACATGTTTGGAAAAAGGAATTATAGAATCGAACACACTGCTCTCGGATAAGTCTAAACGAAAAGGACTCCATACTGGATCATGTTGTAACAAGCAGTAAGGAAAAAATCACCAAAGTAAAGGTGATATCAACAAACCTATCAGACCTGGGTGCGGGACCCGGTGAGTAAGCTGGACGCAGAAGCAATTCCCATCGTCCCTTTGTCTTTCTTGTGGTATGGGGTCTTGCATTATCCTGTTGTAATAACTGACGCTTATACAACTTTTCAGGCCGATTTCTGACAAATGCCTGCGGCAGTTAACAATATACAGTAATAGAATTGAAAAAAAACACTGCTGGGTTTAGTCCCAAAAGGATAAATTAAAATTTAAAGATTTTTACTTACCTACACCGCTTCTAACATCAATTCCGGGACATGCTGTATAAATTAAAAAAAAAATAATAATAAATCGTACCTTAACCTAGACCTTCAAAATTCAAACATTAATCCTTGTAGGAGCTGCATTGAGGATTATGTATATTATTTTCCAGAAGTTAACGGATAAATTTTATTCCTTTCCCTTCTATGTACAGAAATATTATTGTGCGCACATATATAAGCAACTAAATAAGGAAGTTGTTAATTGTTACAAATACGTCGAAGTAATTATCATATTAGCGGTGTACGGCGCTGTGTAATGGGAGTTTCGCTAAGGTTTGTTTATTGTGGCTATATGTTAAAGCGTCTAATCAAATCAGTTATAAAGAGAATTATTAGACTTTAACAAGCGTAAGTAGCTAAATACCACGGTTATAGCGTTACACCTCGCTGCCTTACAAATTGTTTATATTAATTATCATGCATAAAGTATAATTATGTGAATGAGAAGCTGAGGATATATCAGCGAAGCGGTTTCAAACAAGTTCGGCTGCCTCCTTTTACATTTCTGTATGCTGCGCAATTAAGTTTAAACCGAGATTAGTCGCCAAATAGAAGATGAATAGGCAGGTGTTTTAGGTTTTAGGATTATATCTGTTAATATGGCGTATGTTGAAGAAGAACTTTTAGAGAAAGCTAGATTATTGGAGAAGAATCTATAATACATTCGCGGGTCTGAAGGTATTCCTCAGTAAGATAAGGTCGTGTCTGTACTAGATGATCAATTTCCCACGGCTCAACATTACGCAAAAATTATAGTTTTAAATCTCATTCACATCAGGTGTAATTATATTTAAATACAGGGTGAGAATTTTCTGAATCTCGGTTAGATCTTGGTTAAACGCAAGAGGAGCAATAGGCACCAGATTCAATGAACACATTAGCTGCTATAGGTACGGCAGGATAAAATCAAATCAGTCAAATGCAGCACAACGCATAAACGAAACCGGGGATAATATTAATTTAGAAAAATTACTTCGCAGCTCAAAGATTGATACTTCTAAATAAATATTTTGTTTCGTTCTGACATCATTCGGTCATACTGTTGATAATGGGGGAGTACGGCGAGCTACTCCGGAATGATTAATTAAACTTGTGCGGTGCGAAGTGCGCCGCTTTTTTCTAAGGTCAATAATAACAGAGGTGCAGGCACCGAACGAAATAACAAAAGAAAAAAGAAAAAAAGTGTTTTTTTCGACATATCTAGTTAACCGTGCATTTTTTCCTAAAAAAACAAAATAGATAACAAATGAAGAATACACATCGCAGGTAGACAAAGAACAAAGCAAATGTACTTCGCTGCCAAATAATTTGGCAATAATTCGTAAAAAAAAAAGATAATTATGTACAAATCCCTATAAATTAATAAAAGATGGCCATGCTCCGTAAGATCCAATCTTTCGATTTCAAGCTCAAGTAGGCTAATCCAAGCGCGGCCAAATGTTGTTTAAATCTACACCTGCATTTGGGTTTGTTGTTAGCAGAATCAAAGCAGAAAAAGGTCTTTAATTCCAGCAATAATAGATTCAAATGTTGGTAACTCTTCAATTAAAAATTCGCTTTTCTTCTATTCTTATTAATGTAACATCGCCTACAGGAAGTAAAGGTTACTATGCGCCTGGTAAACGTACGCCTTTCGATTGAAAAGAAAATTTTGCAACAATGATTGCCTGCAAGACACGCGATAAATTTTCTTGAAACGCATTACTTACACCTACTTTTACCGGCACTGCCCAGCCGATAGTTTCGTTAAAATAAATCCCACAGGCCGTGATTTACGATCTCACCAAATAATTGGCATATACATGCCTACCAACCGACGTGGTTAAACCAAACATAAATTCAATATACGGTATATGCATATACACTACCCGCTATCTGTCTGGCTTAACATCGACGAAACATTTGTATGTACATTGCTTACCTACCTTCTAAAATCGTTCGTATAAGGACTTATTCGTTTAATAAGCGTAGAAACCGTTTTAAACTCATACATCATAGGAAGTCATGACGCGCTGTATAACGTCGAACAATTGAAGCGAAGGTATGGGATCCGTCGTCGTTGTACAGGGCGTTTCAACGAAGAATACCCGAATATTGAACCGATAATAAGCGAAATTTTGAGGAGTTTTGGCATTCTGGAGCATGCGTTGTTAGAATTCACATCCTTCTACAATTCAATTGTTTTTGATGTTTCGAATTGATGATGGACAGAATTAACAACGACGTAAACTTAATTTCGATGAGGCATCATTTTCTCTTAAAGGTGCTCTTTAGCCACCAAACCAGCCAACCAACCAACAAAAAGCCAAACCAGCACCATATTTAAAGACCACCAAAAATAACCACAACAGAAGGAATTTAGGCTGATTTTAGACTTATTATTGCAGAATTAAATTATTCCATCTCTCAGGGTATTATTTTCTATTGTTCTATTGTTGAATAAGATAAAAAAAAAAAGATTGTAGAATGGCCGCCACGATCACTGCATCTTACTCAGGAAAAAAATATTAGTGCTATGCTGGTGCACTTTTCGTCTGTTGTAGCGTGAGGAGTCTGAAAATCCATCTCGCTGAAGCTTTGTTGATTTCTGAACCTTCATGTGGAGTTTTCGAAGCATGCTCTCTGATATCTGAACTTCCTTTGCATTGCCCGAATAATGCCATACCTTCAATGAGTTAAGTTCAGGAGGTCTACCAGATTTCGGTATATCTTCAACGGACTCCCAATACCTGATAAGTGTCTGTTCTGGTGTGACCAGCCTGAAATCCATCTCGCTGAAAAATTTCCAAAACTGTTGTTTCGTCTTTTTGCCTTAAGAGATCGTCTTCAACGGATTTAGCATAGGGAATTCATTGAAAATATTCCAAAATATTACAACAATCGTTCATTTACAGATAATGTTTGGGCGATTTTCCCAAACCACCAAAATTTGAATACCACCTGGCCACAACAATAGACGATTACTTGGTTTAAAAAAAACACATCGAAAACGAGACCCTCTGTATAAACACCCGTTTTACCATTCTCCTTTTTCATTTTTCTTCTTTTTAAGGTCAAGATTACCAAGTGCGGCTACCTAAAAAAAAAGACACATTGAAGAAAAAAGAAATGGAAATAATTCTGTCTCCAGAAGTCGTGAGACGTCAAACGAGAATAAAACTAAAAAAAAAATACAACCGTGGAATAAAGAAGTAAGAGAGAAAGAATGAAAGGAGCAAAAAAAAAACGATCATCGGATGAAACAAATGCCATTAACAAACCTAAACGAATATGAGAATCCAATAAATTCAGATTAGGGAGGCATAATCTACGGTAGCAGCAATGTCGGTAATTCAGTTGGGCTACGTTATCGGCCGGACGGGCCGTAGAGCGGAGAGAAGCAGTCCGCGGCGTGAAGGCTGTGCGGTGCGTTGATTTATGCGTTTTCATTGTGAGACCAGCCGCGCATCTTTTGTCGACGTCCACTTTTATTATTTTTATTATTATTCTTCTTCTCCTTGGTCTCCTTTCTTCGAGAAGTTTGTCGCCGTCGTCCCGTATGTTGTTTTGGTAGTCATTTTTCTTTTCCCGTTCATCGTCACGGCCGACTCCGATGAAAAATTAGGGTTCGGCGCAGTCCGTTTCGAAGGCGATCCTTAATTTTGGGGTAACGAATGAGAGATGGACGGCGTTTAATGAGGATCGATAGTAGGACCTAAAACGTTGAATGTCAAATTATTAATTTGCCAAGTACACTCCCCTCTACTGACGGTTCAATGCTGAGATTTACAAGTCTCTGGACTAGGGTACTAGCGACGATTTATCAAAATACGAAAGATGTCGGTATACTCCGCACCACATAAATTATTGAATTAATTTGGATGATAATTTAATCGAAACAGATTAAGGCCTCGAATGCCTTGCAACTTTCTTCCTTTTTACCCTTTTCCTGATTCCACAATTTCTCCAATCACGCTTATTTTCTTCCTAACAACAGAAACGTTTTTCTTTTTATATCTTTCTTCGAATACCTTCTTTTCACTGAAGTCTGTTAAGTATTGCTGCTTTTGCTTTCAGTGTTTGGTAAAATCAGCTTTCGGAAATGGGCGAATTTCTTCCGGAGAACAGCCAATCTTTATGGTAGATGAAGGTATTACTAGCAGGTGGAGTTACGTAAGTGCTCTAAGTTATTACCAAGCTCATTTACAGAGAGTCACAGAGTTACAAGCCGCCCTCTTTCTTGAGATACAATAGCTCCAACTTGTTTCACGGCCTTCTTTGAAATCACTTTATTAGGTTTTTGCACAGTGGTGCAACCAGTTTCATCTACATCATGGATGTTGTTTGGTCCAAAGTGATACTTGCCCGCTAAGTTGTCAACAAATTTATTAACATTTTCTTTATTAAACTGACAAATTTAATAAAGAAAAGACCAGTTCTCATAGGCCATCTATACAGTTTTCCATTGTTTTTATAATTTGTCAATTTTAGACATAATGATGGAAATAAATTTCAATCATCAGCTTAGCACGTAAGACATTTAATATAAACGGGGGCGTTAAAAAACAATGACATTCGTAAAATTCTCAAATTATTTCCAAAATTAAGCTAGATCGGGAATGCCGAAGGAAATTAGCACGGGGGCATCCGAAGATGCAATAATATATAGGACGTCCCATAAAAAAAAACAAAACTTGTATCGCGTTCAGTTTCCTTTTTTTTTTTTGGTTATAAGTAATGCCTTGTATATCTTTTCATTGGATTAACGCCCTAATTGCCTTATTTCTCGTCAGGTGGATCCAGACGTCCATAATTCATCGCCAAAATAACATCGAACACACGACCACGCGAAATAATAAGTGCCTAATTACACGATATTATACGGGCATGCGTCCCAAGGTTAATTTACTTTGATACATTGCCAATTTATCTCGTCGGTATCGGAGCGACATCTGTTTGCATAACCGCGAATTAAATAATAATAGGTCTCTCGCATCCTTCAAGATGTTGCCGTCAACTTTGACGTTACCCATCGGACGGGCGGGGAGATTTATTGGTGGCGAAAATTTGCATAAGTGCCGCTAACTGGTGTAATTATATCCACTGTCTGATGTCTATAGGTCAAAATCGATCGCCCCGGGTAGCGTTTGTTGAAACCGGAAGGAGCTGGCCACGATAAGAAAATGTTAAAGGTGGCTTGTTTTTTGTTTATTTTTATTTGAACTGTAAACGCGAACAAAAGATATACTCTTAAAAAGTCTTTGGGAAAATCCTTCTTTTATCAATTCGGCGTATTCGGAACGTATCTCACAGATTTTCGTTTAGAGTTTGGATTGGATTGGATACTTTCTTCCACTTCGGATTGGATAATAGGTGAGAATTATTTAGACTTTAGACTACAGGATACTTCTTTGGATTGGACTTCCGTTTATGCTAGAAAACTAAGACAAGGAAGACGTCGTGCAATAAATAACATCGAAGATAGCTTCATAAGATTACAAGCAAGTAAGGTCGGGGCTGTACAATAGGTGATCGAGTTCCTCGGATCAGCGCTTTCAAAATTGCGCTTGTCGCGCAAGAGCCACATACCTCGTACTGTAGGGCTACGAACAAAATAGCCTCGTTATCCCAGAAAATTGTCACTTTTTTGTGCTTCTTGTCACCTTGCCGCTATATCGTTTCCCTTTTAGACAAAAGATACAAAACTATTGTTTCGTCCCCACCTGTTACTTCATACAGCTCAAGGGAGCTTTCGGCTGCATTCGATACGTTGCTTCTACTTGACCACGCTGAACAATTTTGGGAACCATCTTGTGCTAATTTTTATCATACCCAAACCCTAATCCGATTTCCTCGACCAATTTTCTCCTCCTTGGCGTGAATCATCAAGAGATTCTCTGTGCCAACGAAACCGTGCCCGTTTGCTCTATAATTTCGGACGATGTCTTTCCTTCTGAGGTAAGAAATGTTATCACTGCGCGGCTGAAATCTAATAATTCCAAAATCGTGGTTTGGCCCTCAATTAGCTGATTACCCTGATTTAAGCCTTGAATGCTATTTGAGCGAAATTCTTTCTTTGTTGGCGGAATTTCGCAACATTGCTTCTCAACATTTTTTGAAAGGCTTTTGCTGTGGCTGTGCCGACATCTCCGTTTTTTGAAGTGGGAATCACCAGCGATGATTTCCAATTAGCTTTAAGCCAGTAATGTTGTTGGTACCGATTACCTTTCATTTTTGGCAAGAATTCAAGCGCATCCGTTGCTGTAACTCTTCCGAAGGTAAAGCGGGTAATTACGACTATCAAAAGAACGGCTTACTAAAAGCGTCGATGTTGATGACAAGAAATACTTCCAAATTTCTAAGTTGGATGGAGGTAAGTGGTTTCTTGATTGCGCACCACACAGACTTTTTACCATTGTTGGGCAGTCTTATGGAAATAAATCGAAGTTTGGAACCATCATAAGTTGCAATTACCTTAGATAGATAGATATAACGAACTACATTTTAAATAGATCTTGCGAATATTAAATTAGATTGTAGGACAGACAACGTGGTGCTGGAGGACGAGAGAAATGAAATGTTGTGGGAATTCGCGTAATGAATTGGCCAAAGCGCAGTCGCGACCTAAATCTAATAGAGCAAGCGTGGGGCATAATGGGAGGAAAGGTTCGTAGTAAAGACCCACCACGATTTGACTTGCAAACCAACTGCAAGAAGTTGTTACTCATGTGTGGCACGGGGTTCCACAAAAAAAAAAAAAAAACATTAGATGCCCAATTTTCAGCATGAGATCTTAAACGTTTAATTAATATTAACATGATTTAATGCTTGTTCAACTTACAAGGCAGCCGTTGGAATTTTTGTTTGCTTCATAAACCAACAATGCAATTTCGTACATTCCATAAGTGATGCGTTAATTTTGCAGTTTAATGGATATCGCTGATTGATCCATATTTCATGGGCAGATATAAAATTATGGTATCTGTTCAACTTCTCCGCGTCCACGGTCGCAATAAATGCTCTCGTCAAGCGCCCAACATTACCGTGAGTGTCATGGACCTTGTAAATTTAAATATTTATGCACTGTTAAAATTCTGGTAGCGAGCAGGCATATTTTAAATTGGACGCGGTCCACATGACCATATTTCGACTGTCTTATTAAATCGGATGGAGGCGCATAAGGTAATAACGAATATATTATGTTTATCTGCCGATGGTCCTCGGCTTTTAACGTCGCTTCTTGTTCTTCTTCTTATTCTTCGTCATCGTCGTCTTCTCCTCTTATTGCTGCTGCAGCTCGACGTTCTGCTTTTTCACGCGTATACATTTATTTAATGCACGCATCAGCGTATTCGGTAGCCTTTTCGGACGCGGTTGCAATTTATCAAAGATGCCTATGCAGATATCGATAAAAAAACGATCGTTACGGGTCTAGAAACGTAATGTACAACTTGATCATTTGCAAGTGTCCGATGTTGGCGATGCCAAATTTAGCGTGGCAGCATTGTGCAATCGGCGAATGCGCGTTTCTTTTCTTATTGGTCATGTTTATTCAACGATTACAATTGATTGGATTTTATTCTTCATATCGTACGTTTGGAGCATAAGTTTATACACCTTTCCCAGCGATGCTTGCATGATTGTAATTCGTGCAAATAGTGGTTAGCGTCTTGTTCTGCTTACGTATGGGATGGCCTCCTCATTCGAGGGAAACCTCTGTCTTCTGAGCGAAATACAAAAAAGTTGCTTCTGTTGAATAAATCGGATGACAAATCAATTCAAACCAAGGCGACCATCTTTACATGCGGTCGTTTTCCCAAATTTTCTTCCTTTGTTTGTCATTAAGGATTTTCCTTCGTTTAACACAATTCCATGATTATCCCAAAAAGGAGCATTCTTCGCGTTTTTCGGACCCGATTCACCCTTCGCAATCCACTGTTTCGATTCTATTTTGGCTTGGAGTAACCAAGTTGCATCTACCGTTATATTGATCGACGCCAAAGCTGCGACTTATTTCGCTTAAGCTGTTTCAATAGAGCTTTGTAAACGCGGCACTGAACCCATAATCCTCGCCGTATAACTGATTTTATTTCTTTACAATAAGCTACTTGAAACTAATCGATTTCTGATACATCATGTTTTCTGGCACATTCGTACTCGCCTCGCGCAATCCATATTTTCGATCATGTCGATCGTAGCCTCTGCATGTGCTTCGTTGTGCATCATAATTGCAGGTAAATTGGTCATATATGAAAATGGTACAAAAGTTATTGGAACAATAGCACTTGCGGTAGCTTCAGTCTGTCTCTACAGATTTTGGTTAAGCGCTTACTTACAAAGTCCTGCAGCTGCGGTCGGTTCCGTTTCAGTTGCTGGTCGATAGTTCCCAGTGCTTGGCGACCTAGGTCCCGAGAGCCCAAAAAACGGAATGCGGAGGAAGGAGGGCTCAATCAGCGACAAGCCGGTCTTCTTCGAATTCGTGCGGGCAGTTCCTAATTGGTTATTGGTTTTATGTTCACCATTTTCTTCAATTAGGGGAAGGTGGACCAAGACGCGATAGCCTGTACCCCCATTTTCATAGAAAACGAAAAATCTTGGTAAACTTGGTAAAATTTTTGGTAAACTAGCCTTTGGTCTTTGAAATAATCGGTAACATGGGCACATTTCTAAATTAACTTGAACAAAACCAACATCTAAACTAAGTGACGTGCCATAAAATCGACAACTTGTAAAGGATCTTGCATTTGCCCGAATTTTGGAAGGGGAAAAAAACAGAAGCTTGGGCAGCGTTTAAGGGAGTAATACATGGATCTTTAAGCAATAAAAGAGATAATAACTAGACTCAGTTGATGACGCTATAACTCGGATGTAACATGTTCGCTAAAATCCATCTTCTCCACTTTCACTTTTCTCTCAAAGTTGTGGAGCTATCGGTGATGAGCACAGAAAAAGATATTTCTTTAATTAGCAAAGATATCAGAGAAGCAATGCTTGCGAACTACTGCTGGTCTAAGAATCCACCGGATTCTTAGCTTAGTTTTTGTCGGGTATTGGATATCTAACCGTCTATTAGAAGTTTTAATACGGTGGTTCTCCGAAAACAAGTCTTTTCAAAGGCTGAAGCCTGCATACGTTTCGTACCTATTAATATGATGTAAAAAACATTTTCTTTTATTAATTCTGTCCTGAAAAACCTTCGTTTTTTTTTTGACTTAATCGTCCACTTTCATTTTCATCACAAATGCCCAACATTCAGATCCCGAAGTTTTTGCAAAGTGTAATGCCTTATTCCACCACGACCCATCGTAAATAATTTTCAAACCTTTGAGTATAAGCTTGGATGGTATTTGATCCAATGGTGTATGTTTTAAAAGAGAACGACATTTTATAACTCGATCTAAAGAAAAAGTTTCTGATAGATTTCTCAACCTCCGGAACACCTACATTGCTTACCCTGACCGACCACCTTTGCTAATGCTATTAACAAAGAAAAGAAAAAAGTGTTTCTTTTTTTTTAATTTTGAGTTTGATTATCTTTATCATCTACTGATTTTGAATCTGCAAAATGTTAAAAAGATTTTGAGCTTTTGATTCATTTTCGTTGCGTATGTTACTTCAAATTAACATGGCTTCAATCTTGCAACTGCATTGAGAATATGTTTTAAGGCTAAATAAACGAAAAAATTCCTATTTCTGAATAGAATCATAGCCATTGTTCAAAAATATAGAATTAGAAAAAGCATTGACTGTAGATTTCCGCAAAAGAATCAAAATTCCAAGTTTATCTATTCAGAACGTGTTCATGGAATTACTTAAAAATATTAGTTTCAACGATATTTTCAAAGCTTGGGGCAGTCCTTAACTTAAGGGAAAAGGCAATACAAATCTTGTCCAGAAAATTTGTGGTAGTGGAGATAAATCGCAACTTCCAATTTTTTAAAGTAGAACACGATTCTTGTGGACAAAACCAGTTTTGTTCACAAGAATCAATGTGATTAGCGTAAAAAAGAAAACACATGAAAAATTATAAAAGTCTTCGTGGCGGTTATTTTGAGAAACAATAAAAGTGTGGCAGGAAGTGGTAATCTCTAAGCATTGTTTTTCCTTTTCGGAGAAGAGCTTGCCGAAGACAGACCGATCACAACAAGCTACGATTGTGTCTGAAACGCACTAACATACCACCAATATCGTCTAATATTTGTTTGTACAAGTACACGAGGTAAAACGAGAATGCCTCTCAGTTCTCGTATCGCGACGCAGTTACATTACATAGAAGCCAGCTGAAGGTTACCTGAGATTCTTTATATGTGCTGGCGATGATCGTTTTTCGATAATCTCGTAAAGTGGCGACACATCACGCCACTGACAGGTGTCAGGCTAACACGGACCCGGTACGAGGCTGACTTCGACTGACACTCCTCGTCACATACACAGACGACATAATACGGAAAACATGGTTATACTTTTAGGCATTCTACACCCATCGTCGTGTCAAGAAATAGAAGAATACAGCGGAGCGGTGGATTTTTATGGTATACGTAATGGGTCTGCTCGGATATATTTGTATTTGATGGCTTTTGTGCCTATTATAGTAAATGCGAGGTTGCACCGAAGGAACGGACAATGTTTAGCTAGAAATTTGGAGAAGAGACTTATACGTCGGTTTAAATATTTTAAACAGAGAAAAGTAGTAGCTCTAAAGGTTTACTACGATTCTTAATATTTATTTATTTATTTAATAAATGGATTTATTGATGCAAAGAATATCTTCAGTTGCTTACTTCACTTCTCACAAAGTACACTACCCGACAAAAACATAGACGCGGTATCGTTTCTATTTACGAAACAAAGTTTATAGACTTTATATAAAATGTAAATGAGGGTTATTAATACTTGTTATGTAAATAGTCCGTTTATAGATATTTCTGGGGATTTATTGCTTTATGAGGGGTAATTGAGATTTTCCCAGATCGAAATAGGAATTTTAAATGCGACCAAAATTTAGACCCCAAAAATGTTTTAATTTGATACTTCTCTTTATATGCAGCGGTTGTGCTGGTAAAGTGTACACATTTCACCGCGAGAAATTATATTTTATAAAGTGTTCGCAATATGGGTAGAAAAAAGCAATTATCCTTGATAGAAAGGGGTAAAGTTCTAGCCTGGCACCAGGATGGTGTTAGTAAGAAGGAAATTGCTCGTCGGTTACGAAGAAGCGATCATTGCGTTAGAAATTTCCTAAAAGATCCGGAAAATTACGGCAAACCAAAAGACCAGGGGCGACCGAAAGCTGTAAGTGAGCGGGACAAACGCATGATATTGCGGTGCGCATCCAATTCTTCTGCGTCGGCGAGAGTTATTGCAGAACAGGCGGGAGTACAAACGCACGTGCGTAATGTTGAAAGGATTTTAAAGGCGTCACCGGTAATATCACGGAAGAAAATGTTGAGAAAACCGCCACTTTCGGCGAAACACAAAGAAGCGAGGTTGAGATTTGCTGAAGAACGCGTATCCTGGAAGAAACAATGGGAAAAAGTTATATTTTCCGATGAGGAACGTTTTAATTTGGACGGACCGGATGGGTACTCGCATTATTATCATGATCCGAGAAAGGAACCAAAAGTGAAAATGACCAGACAATTAGGGGGTGGATCTGTGATGATATGGGCAGCGATTGGATTTCGCGATAAAAGTGAATTAGTGTTTTGCACAAACAAAATGACATCTGTGACGTATAAAGACTTATTGCGTGACAATCTTCTACGTTTTGGAAACCAATGGGCCGGGCGCAATTTTGTTTTTCAGCAAGATAACGCGCCAATTCATAAAGCAAAAACCATTACTGAATGGTTTAAAGAGAAAAAGATTAAAACTTTACAGTGGCCGGCACGGTCACCAGACTTAAACATTATTGAAAACATGCGGGGTGAATTGGCACGTCGCGTTTATGGCGGAGGCCGTCAATATTTCACGATACAGGAACTGAAAACTTCAATAGTGACTGAATGGCAGAATATCCCTCAAAATTGTGCGTTAAATTTAAATAAATCTATTAATAGCAGACTATTGGAAGTGATTAAGAACAATGAAGGATCTACGCATTACCGATCACTCGTTTGTTGATTTTTGTTTTACATTTGCAACAGAGCGTCAAAATTTTTGTCGCAGAAATTGTTTAAACATTGGAGTAATAATTTATT
>LR737410.1:845061-878545 GCA_902655005.2 Marronus borbonicus | reverse complement strand
AGGTTCGAGCGCTGCTGTTCCCGTTGATAAGATGGACCTTAACCTTCTTCCCATAAATAAGCTGCTTGGGGCTGGTATGTGAGCGTTTGGAGTAATGTTATAATTTAATATTGCCATCCATCTTGGTAACACTTACTTAGGAGACCTTTTACGGTTTGTCTTGCCCGTTGAAAAAACATTCTTTAATGACAGATCCTCCTGTTTTATTCCATAATTCATTCACTATAATAAATTGACTGGAATAGTCTACAATCTGTATTACCCATGGTCTTAAAATCCATCCCCATTTTTTGCCATGGAAAATAAGGCACTTTGTGGGACATTAATGGTTCAGGACAATTACTTTTGGCATATTCCTGACAAGTTACGCATGATACAGCTTCCTTTGCGAGGTTCTTACAAGACGCAACTTCTTGATGCGATTAATGTAATAAATCTAAAAACTCATCTCGCAGCGTATACGGGATAATTAACCTTTTATTATTAAACGGTACATCTTTATAAAGGTGTATTCCAATGGCCCAAAAATGTTTTGGCCAATCCTTCTGAATATAGTATCTTACCTTTTGTAATGTTAGATCTTCGTTAATGGCTTCAATAAGCCTTTTTTCATTTTCTTGAGATGTCTGAATTATAGAATAAACTCTTAAATTCACGTCTAAGTAATCAGTATTAATTGTGTTCTCTACAGGTCAACGGCTTAGGGTATCCGGAACTTGCATATTTTTTCCTGGGGTATGTCCTAATGTAAAGCTGTATCTCAACAGTTTCAATGCTAATCTCTGAATTCCAGCCAACATCTCGTCAATTGGTTTTTTGAGCAAGCCTAAGAGGGGTCTATGGTCGGTTTCTTCCTTCTATAATAATTAAATCTTTCACACCCAAAAACTAAAGCTAATAGCTCTTTGTCAATATGGTTAAACCGCTGTTACTTTTTTCTTCTGTGTGTGTGTGATGTCAAAACGTTACTTTGCGTTGCCAAGTAACAGTGTTGCTATATATCACAAGGTTGTTTTATGAATTGAGAATATACCAAAATTTCTTTTACCATATTTTAAAAAGTTAATGTGAAAGATACCTAAATTGAGGCTAAATAAAATATTTTATATCCATAGTTTAAGCACACCCTATATATTCGATGTTGACAATAATGTGTCTTTAAGTATACACTTTTTTCTATGTATGTCTTCGAGTGTACGCTTTCTTCTGTGTATTTGCAAGAACGCTGTGATCCGAATCTAAAATTTGTACAGTGGTGTAAGACTAAGGAACTCACTGGTTGGAAAAAATATATAAAAAAAAATATATTCCTTTTGGATATTATGGAACGCGTATATTTCTTAAAATATTGCTTTCAGAGTTAAAGCCATGTCCCGTTGTTACCCATAAATACGTCGGTTATCCCTCCCAAACGTGTAAAATCAACTCTTTACCTTTACCAAAAGCACAGTAACATCCGTTCACAGCAGTCCCTACAATTTTTTTTAGAGTGTATTGTAGAATAAAAAGTACAGGATAAATATTTTCTTCGATTTAAATCGAATTGAAATTAATCTCTTAACGTTTCTATTCCAGTGAATTCAAACGCCAGCAAAACGTCTCCAATCTCGGGGGAACACGGTGGCGGGGGCAGCCTACTCGCTCAAATGAACATGGCGGGCTACCTGAAGACGCCGGGCGGACCTCACGGCCATTTCCCGCCGCACCCGGGACTCGGCGCCGGCATCGGCAGCGGACTGGCCGGGATGCCGATGCCGGCGCTCGGACACTTCGGCATCGGACACTCTCTGGAATCGGTTCCCTTCCCGCAAGGTAAATCTTATGCACGACGATATTTGAATTCTCGAACAATTAAAATAAATAAAATGATAAATCAGTAATTTGCTTATTGACAAATAACTACGGCATTTTCTAAACCAATTAGGGGGCTTATGTAGTAGATTTTTTTTAACTATAAGCCAGGATATATCGTAAATGGGATGATGAAATGTTCCGTATTCTACGTCAACAGCAGATGTGGCTAAAGAATATTATTGTACTCTCCAATAGCTAATTCTTATTTGTTTGTCAATTATTTACGAAAGTGTTTCTTTGCAAATTCTCGTTTAAAAGTAGCGGTACTTCGTGCTTGTTGTTCTTTCTATACTGATATCAAAAATGGTAGTTTATTTAAAGGAACAACGCGGATCAGAATGAGCTTTATTCTTGGAGAAAGTCTCCAAAATTGCTTATTGGCATCACGTATTTACGCTTAAAAATGTCCTAAAAAGAAATCGTCCAAATGAGGCCGTTTTCGAAAGACTATTGACTCAGTTTCGACAAATCAGAGACGTTCAGTATAAAAAAAAAACCACTAAAAGAAGACCTGCAAGAAGCCAACTACAAGTCAAGTAAGCGTCTTGACATTTTCTGGAAAACATGGTTATCATCCTTATGAAACCCAATTCTGCAAAGAACCTTCTGAAAGCGATCTTAGAAAATGAATTGAATTTTGTATGTAGTGGTTAGAGACACTAGCGGAATTATGCTGATTATCAATTAAAAATAATTGATAATCAGCATGGACGAGGTAGAACAATAGATCGATGTTTAATTGGTCTTTATTGCTTCGAAGAACATTTAAATGGAACATTGTTTTTAAAGTCTTCGATAAATCAATCTTTTCTGTCTTCAAATGGATGGACCTCCGACACATTTTCATCGTGAGATACGAGAATTTTGAAATGTTCGCTTCCAAAAGCGATGCATTGGAAGAAATGGGCCAACCTCCCGGGATTTTTTTCTATGGGCACACGTAAAATTTAACACACCTCCAACAACACCAGATAATATGAAGGAGCGCATCAGAGCTCTTCAAAACCCAGGACGGTCGTAGTCTTGTTACAATAGGACATTGTTTGCTGTATTGCCACGCTTCGTTTATTTTCTTCGTTATTTGAACTAGTCGATAAAGTTTAAAATATTTTATGCTAATTTAAGCCACGGTAAAATCTATGAAATTGCTGTTTATTGCAAGCATTCCACGTCTGCTGTTAACGTAAAATATAGGGTGTTCCGTTTAGATTAAAAAAGATATCGATATTTAAAACTTACAATTACTTAGTCTTAATCTTTGAACACCTTGTATACGTTAGTAATTCTTTCGCAAGTGCAATATAAACACATGTAACATTCCTTTAGCGCGAACCGATTACTTTAAGAAATGTATTTTTTTTATCGCAATTATGTACACTGCCGTTCAGAGAAGTTCGGTCGGTTGGTAAGAAACATGAAAAGGTTACAGAAACAAACGAAACTAAGAACAAAATGCAATTTTATTGTATGTACAGGTAAAGAAGACAAAAATAAATAAATAAAAAGTTATTCTGGCCTAATATAACATACTGAACGTTATTTTTTTTTTCATCGAAAGAACCTCCTTTGCTGTTAATCACCGCTCGAACTATTCTAGGCATTCTTTCGATAAGTTTTGTTAAAACGGATTGTGGAATATTGATCCATTCGTGTTGCAGAATATTCCGTAAATGTTCTTGTGAAGTTGGGCGTATTTTTCGGATCCTCCTGTCCAGTTCATCCCACAACAACTCTATCGGGTTCAAATCTGGGCTTTGTGGGGACCATGTCGTTACTTTCAGGGCGTACTGTCCTTCTTGCTCCTTTAGATAGTTCTTACACACTAACGCAGTGTGCTTTGGATCGTTGTCATGCATGAATGTAAAGTTATGGCCTATTATACGCAATCCTGATGGCACTGCATGATTCTGGAGTATTGCAAAATAATTTTCCTTCCTCATTATACCCTGCACTCTGCATAAATCTCCCGTCCCAGCAAAGGAGGAACATCCCCACACTAACACAGAACTACGCCCTCGCTTCACTGTTGGCACAATGCAGTTCGGGATCTTCGGACATAAACTCGTCGATTTTGCCCAAAAACCTCAAACGTTGACTCGTCACTCCAAAGCACGTGTTTCCAATCACATCTAACGACCAATCTAGATGAGAACGGGCCCACTGTAGCCGTTTTGCTCTGTTGCCCCGACGTAATAAGGGTTTTCGAATGGCAATGCGGCCATGAAGGTCCGCTTGTTGAAGTCGACGTTTTACCGTACTCGCCGAAACTTGTTCTTCACGGCCGCGATTGACTTCGGCTGCTATTTGTGGCGCTGCTAATTTTCTATTGCGTTTGCTTAATAATACAATTCTCAAATCTTCAGCTTTTGTTGTTTTTCTAGATGCTCAGGGACGAACACGATTTTCTATAGTTCCAGTTGTCCGATATCGCTTTACGATGTCATTTACTGTTGAACTTCTCATATTTATTTTTTCAGCAATTTGTCGCCTCGAATATCCTTCTTCAAACAGCGTAATAATACGTTTTTCTACACTGGAAAGCTTGCCACGTGCCATTTTGAAGTAAATTTTCTTAAAACTTTCGCGCAAAAAACGACAGATGCACACCAACACACGTTCAACAGTAAAATGAAGCAAATTTATATCTTTACGCCTGTGATAAATAAATAAGAATGATGCTGCGGTACATTTCCAAAATGTATTGTTCGTTAATAATCCCCAAACAACGACCCGTTTCAAAAGATCGGTACTTCCGCGAAATTCTTGGAATGATAATAAAAGGGACTTTATTGTGGTCGTCGCAATATTTCTACTTTACATAATAATTTATGGCTTTAATCCCTTAGAAAAGAGTGTACGCTTAATATTTTTCTAATTTTATGTATTAATAATTGTATACAGTGTGATATAATAGATTTTTATTGT
Organism: Marronus borbonicus; assembly: GCA_902655005.2. NCBI lineage: Eukaryota > Metazoa > Arthropoda > Insecta > Coleoptera > Scarabaeidae > Marronus > Marronus borbonicus. The sequence continues at coordinate 873,766 of LR737410.1, read as the reverse complement.
ATGACCGAACTTCATTGAACGGCAGTGTACGTTGACTCTGAAAGGTATTCAACGCATAGCAAAGGATAATGTCTAACGTGCGCGGAAACCCCAGCAATTCTCCAGACGACACCGTAACGAAGGCTTCCTCTACTTCAACCGTATCTAATAACAACGCTATCGTATTTTCTACTGCTGCATTTCAATAGTCGACTGCTTAAAAACATTATAATAGCAGAGATAATTCCCTCTATATGTATTAGGTATAGGGAGAGCGTCTGGAGAGACAACTTGGATTTTCCGCATGTGCGGGGTACAAAGCCGCGAAAATTACTATGGGGAAGCCAGAACGCAAGCCTCTGGGGCATCTTCCCGAGCGTACGCAGACCAGCCAACTCCGTGACTACTTACGCGGCGAGCTAATAGATGTGTAAACACTTAGGGGATGCCCCTGTATGCGTAGCGAGTTGATATGTTGTGTACTTGCGTTCAGTAACAACATATTGGAGTGAAATTCGACACCGCCGATTGCAACAACCGGGTTTTTACATCGTAAATAGAGAGTTACAGCACATGCTGCCCCATTTAGGCAATTAAATACGTCATTTGTAGCAAATTTATTCATTTCAGTCACAAAGGAATTTATTACAATGTGCTTCCTCCGTACCCAAAGAAGTGTCTGTTTTGCAGTATTTTCATTCGGCCAAAGTTAAAGTTTACTATTCGTTATTGCCCGTTGTAAACAATGTTGAACAATTCTCAAAGTTGTAAGAAATGAAATTTATTGACTGTACAATGAGGCGGTGTTCTTCTTAAAAAATTTAAAAACAACAAACCATATGGTATGGTTGTGTTAAATATGTTAACGGAGAATTTGGCGGCTTAACAACGACTATTAGCAGAATTTGGAGTCGTGCAAGAAAATACTATGAAGGTTGTGAGTGAAGGGAAATCCCGGCCAAAAGCATTAAAATAGGCCTGTTTTTCGAGCGTTGAGAGAACGCTATATTAAAAGAGCTTTAAGTACGTTAAAACTTTACTTGCAAGACCAGGAAAAAATATTCTGATTAAAATTTGCTCACAATTGGCCGTAAGCACGCACGTTGGACAACCTCAAAGGAATGTTTGGGCTTTCACCCATGATTTTCGCCAGATTTAACCCCCAGCGTTGAATATTAAAAAATAGCTCGCCGCCTAAACGAGGAAGTGACTGCAGAAATGAACGGAACTGGAGAAATCGTATTTTTTCGATGTGACAAAAATGTGCTAAGTGTATCGACCTCAAAGGAGAGTACGTTGAAAAATAAAAATATTTTTCTTCTTCGCGAACTTCCCACGTATCTTTTGCGTTCTTGTTAAGGAAGGTGTTTCAACACGTTCTTATAAATAGAGGTGTAAGAGGTTTATTATAACTAGAGTTATTGTTTTTGGCTGCTTCGAAGCGTCCACGATGTGATCTTCTCAGAAAAGCTGGGATTAACGAGAAAATTTGGCGATTCGTTCTGCAAAAACCTTCAAATCGAACTGCCAAAAGTCACACACGGTTGCTCGATGGTCATCACAAATGGCACGGCTGCATTTGTCACGTGTAATCTTCGTTTTTCTGTCTCTTCCTCTCATACAAGAGGCACATCTTACTCGTCTTGCTAAAATTGTATGTTGTGGAATAGTAGTGTCTGGAACTTCCAAAATATCTCGAATATAGGTCTTCAATGTCCTACAAGCTTAAAAGAGCTTAAAAAATTTAACAACGTTTATGCCACTATGATTTAATATGCCACAAAAAAATTGCATTGGCCACCTTCGAGTTTCTCGTGGGACGGACAGAGTTTATCAAAAGTACCAGTACCACTTGGCACAGTTATAATCCATAATAATCTGTGGCTTTCCAGTTTCACTATTTATTTCTTCTGAATAGTGCGCAATAGAAAATAAGATAACGACTGTATCTTTCTTGGAACAAAAGAAACGAGAGTTTTGGTGTCATCAAATGCAAATTTTGATGGCTCCGCCATGAAGAAAGGGAGGAGGCAATTCTTTTTTGTTTTTTCCGAAAGTCCCAATCTTGGTAATTTTGTACTCTTTTTGCATTTTTCCGTTCAGTTCCGCAAAGGAGAACCATCGACAGCGATGTTCCTATTTGTTCCATGAATGGGTTGAGACAGTTTTCTTATATACTAACCTTATGGCTTTCCAACATATGGTATAATATTGACCATACCCGTAATAGACTTTATCTCATATTTGTCTGGTTTCGAAGCTAAATAAATTCGAACCTCTGTACACCTTAACTGCTTATCTACGGTGTAATATGAGCTTGAGGTATAAAACTGACGCCAGTTCAAAATAAACCTGTCCCATATCTCTCTAATCGGAGACAACTTAGACGCTCTGCTCGAGTATCCTCATGATCAAAAATTTAAAACGTTTTAGAGACATTGCCACCCTGAATAACGCCGTTCCGTACCTATTTGACCACAATTCTTCGGTATTAGCAAAAGTAGATCTTGACAAATAGAAAAGTCCAATCAGTGCACAAATTTCTATCTCTGTGCTGCGGTGGTAAGATTGCAAATTTTCCACTAAACTATTATTTCGTGCAATCTTCTTGTTTGTGTGAAGAACAACATTATCTACAATCTCTTGGTCCAATAAAAGTGACCGTGTCTCCAGTGGCGTTCTCACATTTTTGGTATCGCCTTTGTGCTCTGGCATGAAAGAAACTATGTTTTTTTGTGGTCGTTTTCCCCTGTTCTTAGGCCATTTTTGCCTAATCGACTTACAGACGGCTTGCATGTTTTGTGACAACTCTTCATTGCTTTGTTCACTCTTGTTCTTCTAAATAATCGGAATCTTCATTCGTTTCATCTCATCGCACTCTGGTGTAAGAGTGAGCAGAAATATGTATTTTTATTTGAAAATGACCACTCTTAAATGTGGTGAAATGGGGCCCCGCGGTGCCCTCCGAAGGTTAAGTTTAAAAAGTTATTTAATCTGCTGTTACTTTCTTCAAAGTGGACACTTATTTTGGAACAAATTTGCAATTACAAAGAGAGAAGTTAGAAGAAATACAAATACATGTGTCCCAGATATCGTAGATGGGGGACCTCGTTTATTGCAAGAGATAGAAATTCGGTTAAATTCGACGAATTATTCTTTAACGATTGAGGAAACATTGGCTATTTTTAAATTTGCAAAATTCCGCATAATTCAACAATGATAATATTTCAAATATAATGAAAGAAATCAAATAAAAAAAAATAATAATCTAAGCTAAATATTAATGACTATTTAGATCTGTATATACCGGCGAACGTTGTGCGTCAAAAAGGAGGGGCCGTAAAGTTTGTGACGCCGAAGAACCCAGCATGAGAAATCACAGCTGGCCAATGATGGGCGCACACCAGGGGTGCGAAATTGAATCAGTCGTGTTTTATTGGGGGTATTTTAGCCATGAATTTCATTAGTTTGCGTTAGGGGAGTTAGGGCGAATGAGAGCAACATTGTTTGCATTAGAGAATGTATCATTCGGGGGTATATGCGTGTAAAAAGAACATAAAAAAAATTATACAGAGTGTTCCTTTTATTTTATAAAGATAAAATAACGGATACTTCCAATAAGCAAATCTTAGTTTGTCATTATTGTCACCTCGCCCACTTGTCACTGGTGTAGTATATTAGACTATGCACGATACTCTCTTTTGCTGGGTTTGATAAAGGCTTTCGGAGCCCTCTATCCAAGCTGCTCTTGGTTGGCGATGAGCGTCCGGAACGGCTAAAAACTACAACGACTACCGATAACATCGAAAGAGTTCGCCAAACGGTGCTAAACGATTTTCGAATTAAGGTTGGAGAGATAGCAGGGGCTGTTGGCACTTCGAAAGAACGCAATTGCCATATATCGACTGAAGATTTGACCATAGAAAAGCTAACTGGATATTGGAAGCCGTGCAAGGCAAAAAACAGGTTTGAGCGAATATTTCCACGTCCCCGTTGAAATAGTTTAAGCGAAATGTCGGAGCTTTGGCGTCAAGTACAAGAAAAAGAGTGTTCTGTTCCGTCAAGACAACACGTCGTCTCACACTTTAACGGTCGCCATGGCCAAAATTCACGAATTCGTGTTCGAGTTGATAGACCACTCGACCTATTCTCCAGATCTGGCCCACAGCGACTTTTTCCGCTTCCTAGGCTCAAACTTTCGTTCAAAAGATAGCGATTTTCATTAAATGAAGAGGTTACATTCGTAAACACGTATTTTACAGAACTAGCGGATTAAAGAGATAGAAGCATCGTTGATTATGTTGAGAAACAACTGGATTTGGCAAAAAAGTACTTGTTGCTGTGTTAGGCTGGAACGTTTTCATACTGGTCCAGGAAGCAATGAGATTTAGCCATAAATCCAACATGGCAAAATTTACAGATTTCGCCTGCGTAACGTTTTCAGAATATGATAATTCCATTGATCGTTTCTGAAAATTTCAGTCAGTATCAAGAATGGCTTACGATAGCAAGTTAAAACAAAGAAAGTACGTTTAAATTTTAAAAGGGCCATCAGATGCAGAATTTTTTGAAGATTTTAGGCAAACATTTACTGCCGCATACGACTTAATATTGGACTTTTTCTACATCAAAGTTTTATAGGTGCTTTGTGCCAAAAAATTGAAAGTTTTGTACCATTTCCGTTTAGAAAATACTATCGATTAGCGGCAAGCTAATTTTTTCATTCTTTCTACGTAAATGTTTTGTACCAAAAATAGAAAATTAGGAGAAGTCCGCTAATCAGTTCCCCAAATTAATTTAGAACAGCCACGCTGTACTCTTATTATTATTTATTAATGAATTTGGAAGTCGTAGAATGATCGTTACAAGGTAAATAGAAAAAAGGATATTGCAGTTATTACAAGAAAATCCGATTTCGCAACATTTACGATACTCTTTTGCAATTTTCTACCCTTGCGACCGGCTATACATTTGCGCCAATGACAAAATTACAACATGGGAAGATGCTTCTCCAGATATTCGCAAAAAAACTCCTCAATTTGAATTTGTCATAATCGTCCGGCTAACGCGCCATCTAGTCTCGTGTTAGCGCCGACAATTGCAGCTTGTTAAATTATTTGCGCTTTTAACAGCGAAACGTCGAACTATCAACAAATTTTACTTTATAATTTGGAACGACCTGTACACAACGCTCCTCCTGCAACCTACGAAGTAGCACGGGGAAGCCGTGCCGTGCTGGAAACGCGTTTGCTACTCGTTATCTTCTTCCAACTTTCGTTCGCATTCCGTTGGAACGATGGCGATGGCGATGGTGTACGTGCGCAATATACAACCGGAGTACTAAGACCATTTTCGAGCCGCTATCCGCATGGAAGTGCCTACGTCAGTGCTGCCGGGTCCTGAGCCGATTACCGGGGTGGTGGGCGGCGGTTCGGTTTCCATGGCAACCAACCGAATATTCTCCGAAGAGTGAGAGGATCGAGACCGTGTCTACGATGATGCGGACAGCGGCTGAGTCGCTGGCTTTTGTCAAACGTACATATAATCGAAAATTTCAGACGAGGGAACGATATTTTCGTATAGCCCCCCCCGAAAGTGATATACTTTTAATATAATAGTGATGGCCTCTAAATGAATCCTACGGTAATCACCAACAAGTCCGCGGGAAATTTACGCAGTTAGTAATGATAAACTAGAAAATCACTTGTTGCTACGGCAATTGTTTCATGATACATTCGATAAAAGTGGGGAGTTTTTGTAGGAATTTGTCGCCGCCTGTTTATTTAATTTCTAGTTATTAAAACGGGTGAACTCGAGACTTCGAGCAAGAAAAGATCAAAAGCCTTGCTAAAATCTGTATAAATGGCGTCTACCTGTTTTCATTCATCAAGGGCTGCAGATACTAGCCGAGTAAAGTTGCATAACTTAGTGGTAGTAGATCCGCCGTTCACAAATCCATGTTGGTTAATGCAAATAAAAGGTTTATTTTAGTGTAAAGTATCCTCTCACTTGGCAACGTTGGAGATCGAGGAAATCGGACAATAATTTCTATATCATTACGTGATCCAGAGAGCCGTTGCTCTAGTTCGTTTCCACTCTTCTGAGCATGTTCTCTGGCAAATGATAGCATTAAAAATAATAATTCAGGGTTTTAATAGAGATTCAGCACAATCTTTCACAAAAAAAAATGAAGGAATCGCTTCAGGGCTTTATGGTTGTAAGGACATCGATTTCAGAGATTTCAGAGAAAGGCTTCAGTGTTACAGGCAGTCGCAGTTTGTAATAGCGATAAACTTGAACTTTCCCCGTCATATTTTTCATTAGCCGAAAGTGGCAAATTCCTCCACAATATTAAATTAAACTGAAAACAAGGTTTTGGATCAGACCAAGTCTTCAAAGTCGAAATAAAGTATGGTGGCACTACTGACGTCGACTTGGCTTTCTTTGATAAAGACCGACAAGAATTGGTTTGGGATCAGCATGCCACGCGGCCTGTCGGTAAAGCCGCATGGCACATACGCATGCCTGTATTTGAAAAATAAGAACAATTTATGTCAAGAATTGCTCCAATAACATATGTACATAGTTGCTCTAACAAAAATGATGGTTGGATTCAAGATAAAATGCTGCCGCCACACAATTCCACTATACAGGGTGACATTGAAAAAACTGCAATGCATAATACTACGTAATACAGGATCATAAGATAAAAAGAGGTCTTATACGTTAATGCCCGTGTTCTTTCATTTTCAAGATACAGGATCTTAAAGAAGTGAAGGTTTTTTTTAAGATAGGAGGTTGTATCAAAAGACAATAGAAATATAACACTATACAGCGTGTTCGGCAAGAAAGGGACAACGCGTTAACGAATGAGGATTCTAAAATTCTAGGCGCCAGATTTCATCGTACTTTGTATTCAATTAACCGATGGCTTTGGCGCTACTAAAACGCCAAAGCCATCGGTTAATTGAATACAAAGTAAGATGAAATCTGGCGCCTAGAATTCATGAATGCATGAAGTTTCAAATTATTCATTAATTCACGGTATTTAATGGAGCAATTCCCTCTTGCCCCCGACGAGCACAAACATTAATAATAATATTAAAAAAATATATATTCGGTATCCTCGGTGTAACTGCAGACATTTAATAAAAAAAAACGAAAGGCCTTAAGTAGCAGGAAAAAGAAACATTTTCCTCCACAGACAGTAGATTAAACGGAGAAAAATCCCATCGCCGATGTTCCGTGACATTCGTGCGTGGCGGCCTCCCCCAACCGATCGGTAAGGGCCGGTTACTCCTCTTATACCGCTCTCCCGCCAGAAATGACAAGCATGTTCCCGTCTAATCCGCTTTGGCTGCATCTAAAGATAAAGAACCGAGACTTCTGTCGCGCATAGACGTTTCCTTCGTGTACGTGGACATTCTCGCTGCTTACCTTTTCGCTTCGGCAGGGCTGCCAATGTTGTTAACAGAAACGGAAGTGACTGTTTCCGAATAGTCACAGATTGGCAACTTTAAGGATTTTTAGGTTTTTTCATTTAAGAAAACAGAGTTTGAAATTTACGTTATAATTCTAACGAAACAGCTCGTATTAACAACTTGATTGGACTATCTTGCTAAAACCATGATTACCAGCAATATTCTCCTAAAATGGTTTTTCTTTAAGAGACAAACAACGGAAACTTGATCATTTTCGCTACTTTCCAGGATCGCTCTACTAAGCATCTCAAAGACAAACTCAGCCTATATTGTTATCCCTGAAACTAAGAGCGGCGTATTGTAGACAATATTTTCAGTTAAGAAGCTATTTATTCCCTAATAATAAAGAAAATATTGCTTTGCGGATGTTCGAAAAAAGTTCCAAGCCTCACAATGGGGATAGCGTTCCACATCAAAATTTTTTGGCACGCGCAAAAAAATTCTTCCTGAAAATCTCAGCCATGTTAGACGATAACAGCAGATAAAACATTTAAATTGCGCTAAAACATGCGCAAACCAGTTAAAAATCATCATATAATGGGCACAGCCATTTTGATGTAGTACAGGTCGTAACGAGTCTTATTGTCTTATCGCCATAACCAGAATTAAATTATTTCTTTATTCCATAAAATCGATAATAATGATAGCAAGGATTATGGCGTAGTATAGCAAACGACAATAAAGTATCGGCACACTCCGCACCACACAAGCTTAATTAACCAGTCCGGGGCAGCAATTTCGAGGATGCATCGACCCCCGACGTTTTTCTGTTTCCAAGACACAAAGTTTCGTTCGGAGGACAGAACTTTTCATCCAATGAGGATGTCGTCACGTTGGGAAAAGGGCATTTGACAAAAAGAAACTTCTTTCGGTGTTAGGTTGGAAACTTTTGGAACTACCCTCGTGTATTCATATTTCTTCACGTGTAGATCGCGCTGAAACTATAAGTACAGTATCGGATGAAATGTGGCGAAATGTAAATATGACGGGAGCGCGCCAAAAAGGGCAGGCGGCGTTGAAAAAACAAACACGACACGACAACGACCCCTACGCCAACGGCCTACCCTCTGTCAAAACCAAACATGATCGCATAACGCTGTGCCGTGACAAATCGTTTCCGGAAACGTCACTTTAGCCCGGGGCGCAACCGCGTTAGTCGTTTGTTTCTTTCGAAGGTGTCAAGATCTTTAATAGTACAACCGCTATAAAAAAGTTTTGACGATGTTAAACTTTTATTTAAGTGGATTTTTTTTAATTAACACTGTTATGACAAACACAGACTTAAATTCATTAGCAACCAATATTTACTTGTTTGATCATCGGGCTCAAATCGGGCCTTCACTTGTTATTGGACCTGCAAGGAGAACAAAAACTGCTAGCTCACCTCGAAACATTTTCAACAAGTTGAGTAACGGTATCACCAACGTAGATTTACTAAGCCGAGAAATACACTGGATGCTTGGGTTTGTGCAGCAAAAATACAAAGAATCCAGACAGTTGCATCATATATCGTGACCATATTGGTGGTTATTCTTTTTGGAATAGAGATCATTTGTTAAAGGAGCGAAACGAAAAAAGTTTTTTGCCTTTCTTCTTTTAAGCGCAAAAGACTTTTTTTTGTTTTCCTCCTTTAACCAACTATCTCCTATCCCAAAAACAATTCTTTTACATCGTTTTACTTCATTCCCGTGTCTTCTTGCGAATTTAAAAAAAGAAACAAAAGATATCAAGGGAGACGAGTAAGCAAATATCCTTCCCTTTGGCTGCCATCTTCAATAGATCTATAGAAGAAGGGACGTATCCAAGCTTGTTAAAGACGAAGGATGACAAAAACCAGCCGTTCTATTAGCGTTCTACTATCCATATCGAAAGTTTTTCAACAAGTTGTAGCATCGAGGCTTACTAGATCTGGAGGGCCAAAAGTTTGTAGCTCCCAAACAATATGGTTTCAGAAATGGTCACTCGACAGTAACTGGCATAGTAACCATGGTAAAGCAGATATGCGACATATTTGATAATTTGGCGTTCCGCAGGGCTGCTCCATTGGTCCTCTCTTATTCATTTTATGCACAAACGATCTTCCAACTAGCATGGATAGACCAGAAGTGTACATGTACGCAGATAATACGTCTCTTCTTCTACGGGATCTTGATCTCAACGTCCTGTAGGGGAGGTCCAAGGGTGCCACTGCTAATGCCCAGAATTGGATCTCTGGAAAGAATTCAAAAACGACAACAAAACTAACCACTTGCCTGCTTCAAAAGGAAGGTGAAGGACTAATTATGCATTAAAAAAAAAGTATCCATCAAATATTCAACGTTTTCCTTTATAATCAACGTTAACCATACTGTTAAAGAAGACACATTTTCCTGATTAGTTCAGAAATATTTCACTCAATGGTCTAGATTTACAACAAAGTCTTCTCATGGCATATGAAATCTTGCGATTCCCTCCAGTTCCCTAAATCTACACAGTGTCTTCACTCAATTTCGCAATTCTTCTTCTCTCTCGTCCCTTCGCAGCCATCCCTTTCTCACCATATACATCGTCCCTTTCGACCCACTCGTAAATAAATCATCTAGAACGGTAATTGCTTAGACGGATCTCGTTACACTTAGATAAACAGGCCAACAGGCGGCGCTGTAGTAGCTAGAATGAGAAAACGACGTAGGTACGAGCGGGAAAGAAAGGCGGAGAAATCATTTTCGCACTCGTGCGGGCGTCAAAAGTGTTGTTTGTTTTAGTAAAAACAGAGCGCCCTCGGTTTGGAGAGGAACCCTCCACATGGTTGAGAAGCCGCCCCGGCTTCGACCGTGTGAGATTTCGCACTTGCCGTATGATTCTAGATTTTGCGAGGCGCAGGGTCGGGCTGAAATTTACCGTTGAAAATCTGGAATGGGACAAATTCTGAAAATTTTAATATTTTTTCAAAAATTAAATAGCTGTTTGAATCATCAGATTCCAGAATACGAGTTAGGAAATTTTAATATCTTATGAACTGAAGCAACCAATATGGCGAAATCTTCACCAACAGATCTCACAGACGTGAGAGGATGGTAACCAGCACTCGCTAATACACCTATTCCGCTGGCTTCTTTTATTGCTTCAATCCTTCATTGAATATTCGATAATATTCAATACCAACAGAAACTTCTGTTAGCTTAGGACACAGCGGTATATCCAGCATTCTCCTTGTAATAGCATATCTACGTCAAATCTTGTTGGAAACAGCCACAGCAACACAAAAAAAATGTTAAAAAGGAAGCATTCGTAGATGACGTCTTGAGCCAAACACAAACTTACGAATGGCCAAACAGGCCAAAAACTAACTTGACCCAACCCTGTTCTTACGGTTCGTACCATTTCCCGATTTTCCTTTGTTTCCATCTTCGTCAGCTAGACGTAGATGCGTCGGTTTCGCCCGAGGCCTTTCCAACGTATTGTTTATGTAGAACGCCGCGTAACGCAAACGCCCTCTATTTCGATAGAGACACAATTCAACCATTTACTATGTACACACACTAGAGGCTGCGTGTGAGTTCCTTAATTCAATTTAAACAAATGGGGTTGGGGAATTAAAATAGAGCAGAGATTTGGGTTTCCTCAGGGAATTTGACGTATTTAATCTGTGTAGCTTGCTTTTTCTGGGCGTTTTAAACTTATTTTAGCTAGGGACTTTTGACACCTAAAAGGAATTAAAAAGGAAATGAAAAATACTAACATTTTAAGCATTAGCATCGTTGTCTAATTACCTAATTAAAATGCACGAGCATAATCCCTAGTCTGTTCCTATTTTCCAGGCGTCAACAGGAAGCAACGTCGGGAGAGAACGACCTTTACTCGGGCTCAGCTGGACGTCCTAGAAGCGCTCTTCATCAAGACCAGGTATCCCGACATCTTTATGCGAGAGGAGGTAGCGTTGAAGATTAACCTGCCCGAGTCCAGAGTGCAAGTAAGTTAATCTTGTAGATTGTTTAAATATCGAAGTAATAGCGTGATTTATGAAAATCGTGAACTTCTTACATGTATCATTCATCAACTGTAAGCATCGAACTTTGAGAGAATTTTTCGCACAGCCTGTTGAAGCATGTCTAAAAAGTTCCCAACCCAACACAGAAACGAGTTTTCTTTTGTCGAATTCGGTTTTATTTTTCAACATCGTCTCCTTGTGTCTTTACATTTTTCTCAGCGATGCTCCCATCTTTTTATTCCGTCGCAAATAATAATTGGCATCTTGTTTTGCAAAATGGCATTTACGAATGTGATGACCCCGTTAGTCTTCCGGCCGATAGAACAGCTTTTGTTTGGAGCTGATTCACACTTCACAGTTCGCCGTTTACCACCAAACATACTTGAGTATAACGACGGTTCGTTCTCTCTATTCACCAAATGCGGCGAAGTTACATTCTTAATTAATTTCAGGTTTTCTAATTTAATGTTATGTCCGGTTTCGTTTATGTGTTGTGCTACACTTGAGGACTCCACCCGTCCGTATTTGTAGCACCTAATGTGCTCATGAAATCTATCACTCTTTCCGCTTTTTTGTTGTCCGCAGTGTTGTTTCCTTTCTGTAGATGTCCGTTTCCAGTCTTTTATTGTTTCTAATCTTAATTATTCAAGAACGGGAGTTGATTGTTCGCTTCTTCTTCTTCTTCTTACTGTAAATTTAATAGTTTCGAATATTGAATTAAGTGTCGCGAAGAAACCTGGAAAAGTACTTTTCCCAGTCTACGTACGCAAGCTGAAGCTCTTTATACACATTTCAAATTTACTCATGAGCAAGTTGGCTATGAAAGGAGACGGGGGATCTGCTTGAAAACGATTTTGAAATTATTATATTTTGCAATTTTGGCATCATCACTAAATTTTTAAGATGTATTGAATTTTTTCTGGAATTGGTAAAAAAAAATCAAGCAAAATTTTTCAGTTGGCAATCTTTATCGATCTCACGCCATTTATAACGTACCAGGTGTGTCGGTAATTCCTTTCCGGTTTTTCCGGCAGATGTCACTGGCCATAAGTATGAAATGTTATGATTTGATACATATGTAATTTTATTCTACTGACATTAACCTTAAAACTACACAAGTTACGTTCCGCCAAAATAACAGCGTTATAGATTTATAATTTTTTGAAAATGTCGAGTTTTGTGCCTGAAAACGTGCATTTGCGGCACGCATTACTTTTCTTGTTTCATCAAAAGAAAAAAGCCGCTGAAAGTCATCGTTTGCTAGTAGAGACTTACGGTGAGCATGCTCCAACCATAAGAACATGTGAAACGTGGTTTCGACAATTCAAATGTGGTGATTTCAACGTTCAAGATAAAGAACGTCCTGGTAGGCCGAAAACGTTTGAAGACGCGGAATTGCAGGAGCTATTGGATGAAGACTCAACACAAACTCAAAAACAATTAGCAGAAAAGTTGAATGTGGGCCGAGTAGCAATTTGTGAACGATTACAAGCTATGGGAAAGATCCAAAAGATGGGGAGATGGGTGCCACATGAATTGAATGACAGACAAATGGAAAATCGAAAAATCGTTAGTGAAATTCTGCTTCAAAGGTATGAAAGGAAGTCATTTCTGCATCGAATAGTAACGGGTGATGAAAAATGGATTTATTTCGAAAATCCCAAGCGAAAAAAATCATGGTTATCACCTGGCGAAGCTGGCCCATCGACTGCAAGGCCAAATCGCTTTGGTCGCAAGACCATGCTCTGTGTCTGGTGGGACCAGATTGGTGTCGTATATTATGAACTGTTGAAACCGGGAGAAACAGTTAATAGTGATCGCTACCGACAACAAATGATCAATTTGAACTGTGCATTGATCGAAAAACGTCCACAATACGCTGAAAGACATGATAAAGTGATTTTGCAACATGACAACGCGCCGTCTCATACAGCAAAACCAGTCAAAGAAATGTTGAAATCACTTGGATGGGAAGTTTTATCGCACCCGCCGTACTCTCCAGACCTGGCTCCATCCGACTACCACCTTTTCGCATCGATGGGGCACGCGCTTGCAGAGCAGCACTTCGCCGATTTCGAAGAAGTTAAAAAATGGCTCGATGAATGGTTTAGCTCAAAGGAGGAACTGTTCTTTTGGAATGGCATTCATAAATTACCTGAGAGATGGACAAAATGTATAGAATCAAATGGCCAATACTTTGAATAAATAAATTTTAACTATCCATTCTAAGTAACGTGTTTTCTTTAGCGAAAAAACCGGAAAAGAATTACCGACACACCTGGTATACATACAGATGTGTATTTACGACCAGGAAGCATATACGTCCATTCAGATTCAAAACCATCGCATGGTTCGGCATTGGGAACCCTTTTTTTCCCCAGTTAGCTGGTATAATAGCTGAAGGTTGCAAAAACACGACAATGGGAAACAGCTGTGTGCGCCGCCTGCTCCTAGTCAAAAGGCTAACCAGCCTTCAAATTGAATCATTACGTTCGACGAGGACGGCAAACATACCGCCCCTCTTATTGTACCCATTGTAGCGGGGCCGAAACCGCTTGCTGTTTTTATCGCGAGCATAAACATATGAATGTAATATTCGTGACGCAACTCCGTGACATCTAGCGTCGGATTCGTTACGGTGACGTTCAGCGTTATTATCGTGAATGCGCTTTTCCTAAAATTGGCCGCAGTATTTATATAAAAAGTAAAAGAACAGATTTTTTAAATAGAAATAGAAATGGTCCGTATATCAGCCCAAGAGCCAAGTTATTTTTACCATGTTTTTTTTTGCATAGAAACAAATGAAAGCAGACCTTACATATTATGAAGAATTAATATAAAAACAGCGCATTTTAGCTTTATGCTGGATAAATGCTGACACGGATGGTTGATTGGTGAAAAAGCGAGAACTACATTTAGCGCTACATACTTGGAAAGAGAGCCTATTTCCATAATAACACTGGACAATGATTTTGGCTGACACTGGCTGATTTTGCTACAAGAAACCGATCCAAAGAAATTTGTAGCTTGCTTGTCTGAAGAATTTTGAACTGCAATTTTGGTCACTGCCTATCAGCGCGATGCTTTTCAATAAATGTTTGTTCCTCTGTGGTAAGTTCTGTAATGGATTCGCCACAACCAACACGTTACTTTATATAACATTTTATTAATTAATTAATAATACAGAGCGCACAAAATATATTCGCGTGATGCTCGCAGCGCCATGCAAACATATGTAACATGCGCCATGGTCCTCCGTCACCTCCTCCACATCTTCACTATTGACCTTCAGACCCATACTTTTACACATAGACGCTATTTGATACACTACGTTGGCTTCTATGTCTTCATTATCAAAGCCCTCGACGTCTCCCTCTGGCATATAAGTTGATCAAAGTATCTTCCAGGTAGATTGCAAGGTATGACAGAAGACCACAATCCAGGCTTTAATGTTGACGCAGATAAGGTCATCGTTTGTGACTTGAAAATACTTTGAAAAATACAGTTTCTTAAAATTGGATATATCCTGCTGGTCCCATAGATTGAAGCGAAGTACTTATGTTAGATGGTAGAAATTCGACTTTTATGAAGTTGTACTTGATGCCCAGATTTTCTTCAAAATTTCAAAGATGAACAGGAGCGTTATCCATGACGAGAAGACACTCAAGCGGCAAACACTTTTCCTCGAGATATTTCCTGGCAGCATAGTGTAACCCAGGTCTTAGCATTTGCTCTCTATATTATAGGCAGCTTAGCCTTCAACGCATTATTTTGCTTGAATGCACGAAGATTTTTAGTGTGTCCACCTGTCACCATTAGCACCATAAGTCTGCGCTTCATTGGCTTGTGTCCAGGAAGTACCTTCGGCTCTTTGGTGATATACGTTCTTTTTGGCATTTTTCCCAAAAGAAAACTATCTCGGGACAGTTAAAAATTTGATTTGGAATGTAGCCTTCACTTTCAACAAACTTTCCGAATTCATTGGTAAATTCCTCCGCAGCCTTTTTTTTTGAGTTAGCAGCCTTCCCATGCCTAACTTCGTTTCCCTCTTCTTACAAACGTCCCTTCCTTTAGTATTTTCAATGATTAATGATAACTTCCAACCTATTTCCCAAATTTGTGGCAAAAAAGTTCTACCGACTACTGACTTCAGTTTTAACAATTTTTTTAGATAAATGGCTGCTCTACGGGGTGCAATTAGCCCTTTATCATTTCGAATTTGCTTTTATGTTTCAGTATGTGGACTTACCTTTGGCCTTGCCTTAGGGTAAAATAGAATCTACAGTTAATATCAGTGACCAACTGTTGAAACTGAAATCAATAATCAAGTCAGCTCATGCAGGTACCTCAAAACCATCCACTCAATCAAATATAGGTTTAATTTTAATTGAATTGAAGTTATTAATAGAGTTGGCCTTCCGTGTGCTTTACGAAATTAGCAGAGACTAGACAGACTCGTGTTTTGTCGACTCTCGGGGAAGCCAATAAGCAACACGAACTCATGCTCATGAGACGAGTGACGAACTTTAGTTATAAAATAGAAAATTTTAAACATCGCTCGTCCGCCATATCAAAGGATATTTTAAAATCTAATTGTTGCCTTTCCTGTCCGCTGTAAAAAGACAGGTCACACCTTCGATTTTGATAACGCCAAGAATTTTGCCCATTGAAAGCAAGTAACTTTATTGAAACGTGAAATATCTCCAAACGAGAATTTGAGAGACGTTGTGACCGTCGATATACGATGCAAAGCATATCAAGGTACGATAACCGCATCGTATATACGGAACCACCCCATGGCACTGCACTCTACACGCCGAAAAGAAATAAGGGAAATTCAAAAAAGAAGAAAGAAATAATCCCTATCAATTTCCATTAGATTTGCGACCCACCCCGAAAATCAGCGCGCCCCCTATTAATGCTTCTTTTGTAGACGACGGATACGCTCAACGTATACACAGCACACCGCCAGTATATTTTCGTTTATAATATAATACTGCTATACATCCATAGTTGCGGATCTAGTCGACAGAGTAACGTTGGCATTGTGTCGGTACTGTACGGCGTGGAATTTTAGAAAGGCAAAAGAAAGAGGCGGTCTAATCTGAATCGACGGCACGACCCCAAATAATCCGGGAAGAACTAATGGAAAACTAACCCCCTCGTAGCCATTCGGGGTAGTGTAGGGCTGGCGGCCGTCGACGTTGCAATGAATGGAATATCAGTCTGTATACTGGCGACGCCTGCGTTGGTTGAAGCGAGAGTTGTGGGCCGAATAAAAAATAATTGCCAAATATAAGAACAAGTGGGATTTTTAAATATCATTTTATGTTTGACCGCCCAAAGGCTGGTCTTTCCACCGCCTTTTAGGGCTCTTTGTAAATCATTGTTTCACAACTAAAATTTCTCATAAGAGTAAGTTTATCCGAGCTTTAGGTTCTTCTTTAAGTTAATCAGTAACGGCAATCCAATTATTCAGAACTTTCGACTAGTTGACCAAGAAAACACAATTTCTAGCGAACCTCGTCGTATCAACTCCAATATGATGGTGACCTCACTTCTTTCGACAATTCCATTATAAAAATAACCAATAAAAGAAATAAAAGAAAACCCCGATTTAAATATTGAATTAAGAAGCTTATTTTCTGATAGACAAGTACATTCAAGTAATTTCGTCTTGTAGCCTCAAAATAATAGGGAAAAGTGAATTTACAAAAAAAATTGTTTTAAAATATTTGGGATGGTTCTGTTTTTAAATTGAGCGGGATAACTTTGCTTATTAAATTCAAAATTGGGGTGAATACTCGATTTACAAAAAAAATTACCTTTAAATATTAGAGGCGGATCTGTTTTTAAACATTAACGGGGTACCGTTAATGTTATTAATAAAAAAAAATTAAAAATGTTATAGGCAGATCAGTTTTCAAATTTTGGGCGATAACTGTAACTATTAAATCTAAAATTAAGGACAAAAAACAATGAAGAATATGTGAGTGGTTGAAAAACTATAAAAAAATTCGGGGTTGCTCAATTTTTACAAAGAAGCATGAATTTATAAAAAATTTATTGCAAAATATTAGCGGCGGATCTCTTTTCAAATTTTGGGGAATGACTCCAATTGTTAAATCCAAAATTAGGGGCAAAGAATTACAAAAAGAAGGGCAACTTAGTTTGTACGAAGAAAAATGAATTTATAAAAAATTATTTAAAAAATAAAAAAAAATTAAAAATTTTACAGGCAGATCAGTTTTCAAATTTTGGGCGATAACTGTAACTATTAAATTTAAAATTAAGGACAAAAAACAATGAAAAACATGTGAGTGGTTGAAAAACTATAAAAAAAATGGGGGTGGCTTAATTTTTACAAAGAAGCATGAATTTATAAAAAATTTATTGCAAAATATTTGCGGCGGATCTCTTTTCAAATTTTGGGGAATGACTCCAATTGTTAAATCCAAAATTGGGGGTAAAGAATTACAAAAAGAAGGGCAACTTAATTTGTACGAAGAAAAATGAATTTATAAAAAATTGTTAAAAAAAAAAAATTAAAAATGTTACAGGCAGATCAGTTTTCAAATTTTGGGCGACAACTGTAGCTATTAAATCTAAAATTAAGGACAAAAAACAATGAAAAATATGTGAGGGGTTGAAAATCTATAAAAAAAATGGGGGTGGCTTAATTTTTACAAGAAAAAATGAATTTATAAAGAAATTATTGCAAAATATAACCAGGGGATCTCTTTTCAAATTTTAGGCAGTGACTGTGATTATTAAATCCAAAATTGGGAGCAAAGAACTACAAGAGGAAGGGCTACCTAATTTATACGAAGAAAAATAAATTTATAAAAAATTATTTAAAAATAAAAAATATATTAGAGGCAGATAACTCTATTAAATCGAAAATTAGAGGCGCAAAACAATGAAAAATATGTGGCTGGTTTAATATTTACAAAGAAAAATTGATAAAAAAGAAATCAAATCATTGGGCGTGGAGCCGTTTTGAAATATTGAAGGTAATTCTGCTTATTGAGTGCATAATTGTGAGTGAAAAATTATGGAAGCTTAGTAGCAAAGTTCTGGGTTGGCTCAGGCCAATTTTGGGCGTGAGTGTTGGACAATATCTTTCTTAAAAAATTATTAAAATAATTATTAAATCTTATGTTACAAACTCTCGTTTAATTCCACTTTAGAAGCCTCAACCATTCCATCCTCTCTCGTGACAAAGTTTTAAACCGCTTACTTGAATTCAAGTGGAAGAGCATTTTTTCTTGGCGATCTACGTCGCCTTGCATATTCGACATTCTGTGGCTGTAAGAACCAGACTTAAGACTCAAATATTCAAAGATCGAACCAAACTTTGAATTTCTTTATTCTACCAAATAAGTACAAATATTCCATTGAGTATTGTTTAACTAAGAATCAGCTTTGTCTTCTGCTGTTCTTGGATTGTTTCCCCCGAAACTAAAGCGTGGCTTTCTTTGTTCCAGGTATGGTTTAAGAATCGACGGGCAAAATGCAGACAACAGCTCCAACAGCAACAGCAGCAAAACAAAGCGTCTTCAAGGACACCATCGACACCCACGAAAGCGAAACCCAGCAAAGCCTCACCGGTCGCATCCGCAACTTCAACGTCCGCACCGCCGAATCTTCCTACGCCTTCAACGTCTTCATCGCCCCCCGTTAACGTGAAGAAGGAATCGCCGCAGATCAGCAGCTACCGCAATAACGGAAACCTAACACCCGCCGGAAGCAACACCAGCAGCTTGATGACGACACCATCTCCCCCTCAAACACCCGCGACTAATTCAGCCTTGACGTATCCGCACGAGTCGTACAACTCGTTCAATTGGCACACCAACAGTCACAATTCTTCGCCCCATTATTACGGACAAAATTACAACCCCGCTTATTACAGCCAGATGGATTATTTCAACCAGCAAGGCGGGCAGAATCAAATGCAGATGGGCAATCATATGGGGAGCACCTACCAAATGACTGGGTACGCAGGTATGTCAATGGCTTCCTCCCACCATCAAAATTTCAGCCCGCGACATCCAGATTGCAGTCTGGATTATATGAACCAAATGGTCTAGTTTTGTAACAATTTTTTTGGTTGTGTGGCAGTGTTTCTTCAAGAAAAACCCTAAAAAAGAAGAAAAACGAAGAAACCGGACATAAAAATGTGTGAAATGAAAAAAAAAAAAGAAACAAGTGCATATCAAAAAGAACGAAAGTGTTTTCCTCGGTTAGTTTGAATTTCTCTAATTGTGATGACAGGCCTATCTTGCGGCACTAATTTTAAAAGGCCATTGGATTCAATGGACAACCAATAAAGGGCAACCCTCTTGCATTGTAAATAATATTTTCGGAATTTAGTTGAATTGTTTCGATTTCCTGTCCTTAATAAGGCGTTATTCTTGAAGCATAAATTGTAAATAGTGTAAAACGTACGGTGGAAGAAAATCCAATAAGAAATGATAAAAACAATCGTAATACACCGATTGTTTTTAATCTTTTCGATTCATTTTGAGTATTTTATAAATATATTTTATAAAATATTTTTTATAAAAAAAATATTTTATGAAAATAATAGGAATCAGATTTTTTCGGGGATTTTCGCCAGATGTTGGAAACCGTTCATTTTGACTTAAGACGCGCTTCATTTCAACATTTCAGCTACCGATTTCGAGGATAACCTCTTCTTTAGCTCTTTATAGAAAGGATTTCGTTTAAGGCACATTTATACAGCGTATAAATGAGCAATTTGGAAAAAGTGTTCAAATCAAGAATATTCGGACTGCACAACGACAAGTTTAGTTTTCAAATTAATCAAAAGAATTTAATTAATCGTTTTTGGATGATCTCTCATCAATATTCCCTAACCCCATCAACCCTAGGCTTTGAGATAGTTGAAGTAATTGATGCTCCGCATCCACAAAAACGTAGAGTTTCTTTGTTGAAAATAATCACAACTGGATGAATTTCTCAATGCCTAACGTACAAAATATTACTTCCGAAATGTTAGTAAATGTTGTACAAAATACAAGACATCGCATTCAAGGAAATATTGTGCTCACTTCGAGTCGATTATATCAATAATTATCTCAAAAGTTATCTCAATTGACTCGATAGTTATCCCAATTATCTCAATAGTTATTTTAATTAACTGGATGCTTATCTCAATCATCTTGAGAGTTATCTCTATTATCTCCAGAGTTATCTCTATTATCTCAAGAGTTGTCTCAATTATCTCGAGAAATATCTCAAGAATTATATTAACGATTGAAATAAATCGGTATAGGAGATATCGAAGTTGACATGCGCTGGAGAGAGATCGAAAAGTATAGTAATATGCAGGACGTTCCATTTAAAAAACTAAACTTGTATCGTTTTTCCGATTACGGGTAAAATCGTTCTTCAAGCATTAAAACTTAACAGTCTAAAAACATAACTCACGAAAAAATGGCAAATTTCACAATATTTAGCATATTTTTAGACCATTAACTTTCTTTTAAGACGCTAAGAAGCTCTTTACCGAAGCTTTCAAAACATTTTTGGCCAATATAGTAAGCTGCTGCGGTATTGTCCAATATTGTAAGATGTAAGATTTATTTTTTTACGCATTTCAATGCAATATAATTAACATATTGTCCCCACTAGGGCCGTTGGTAAAAGCAGACGTCGCGATTTTTTTTTAGAATTTTGGACATTCCAATATTCGAATTTAAAAGTTGTCGAATTCGAATATTCGAATTCAATTCTAGAGAATTATCCAAAAGAATGTGAAATTTCCACTTTAAAATACTCAAAGCGAATCGATTGACAATAGTCTATTAACCCCTACGTAAGCGCGTAGCAACAATAGATTTTCTTTTAGAATCCATTGCGTTACTGTACATTATTTTTCGCCCTGTATATTTCATAAACGATAAGTAGCGTGTGTAAATATGGATTATTATAATTACTACTAATGCTATTGTCGAATGAACAAAAAAAAAAAGAAGATTGTAGTAGTGCTTTTCGATTTGTAATGGGAATGTTAGTTCCATGAAATGACAAAAACTCAGGAAATCTTAGCAAAATTATCAAGAAAAAAAAATTATAACCTATCCAAATAAGAGGCATAATAAAAAGAAAAAAAAACGTTTTTCCTATTTTAAGTGTTATCATATTTCTCTTGTGATTTCTCAGCTAGATTGTCTAAGTGCAAAAATGACCTATATACAGGTGTTCCCTTATATCAGTGCTAACAGGAGATTGAACGCGCTGTATTATATATGATTGGCTAAAACGTAAGCGAACATCCTGTATACACTAATTATTATTACGATTTTTTCTGTATATTTTGTATATGGCTTATCCCCACCTCGTTCTTACAAATCGTCTAAATAATTTTAATTACTTCGAGGATGGGGTAGGTGTATTTCCTTTACGATGTATCATGTTATTGCAATTTGTATATACAAAAACGAAAAAAAAAAGAATAATTATTGTATCATTACCATGATTTTTTTTTAATATTTTGTTTTCTTTTGTTTCTAATTCAAGGAAGAGTTCGAAAGAGTAAAAATAAAAGTATATCGTTTATACTGCACCCTTCTTGACTGTGTAAATACCTTTGCTGGTATGTAATAGTTTTTCTTGTATTTTATTTATTTTATATACATTACATAAATGGTTTTTGTATTGTAAAAAAGATATATTGTAAATAAAATATATTAAAACGGATCCGGTTTGTTTTATTTTTCGAATACTAACGACACATTATTTCCTTAAAAATAAATTGGCGTCTACTCGAAGCAAAAAAAAAAAAAAGCTGGGGTCTTAAGCCAATGGCAACAATTCGACCTATGATCACCTACGCCTCTCTGATTTAACAACAAATTCAGAGACTTGTCCCACAGCAGCCCAGGAAGTCCTGTTGGGACTAACGCCGCTTCACATCCACATTCAGAAACAGGCTATATTGAGTGCCCCCGCGCTAAGTAAAATGAAGGGATTGCAGCCTGGGGATCTTAAAGGGCGTCTTAGAATCCTTGAAGATCCAAGAGACAAGATCTTTATGCAATACAATTTTGATCAACTTTATAAGGTGATAATTGAAAGCCGTGAATGGGCATCTAGGCAGCCTTATAGCAAAAGAGGTAGCCTGGCATAGGCAAAGAGTAGGTGTTAGAACGGGCATTAGTGGGCCTAATTACCACCTTAAAATGCTTACAGGACTTCGCACCAACATATTTCAAGCAGAAATTTCAGCTTTGAACTTGTGCGAACCTCAAGGCAGGGATACGAGGCACAACCATAACTATATTCAATGCTAGTCAGGCAGTTCTAAAGGCTATCAAAGCCTACTCGTATGAATCCGGTCTGATTCACGAATTGGGACGCTACTTTGCGATGGTGTCCCAAGCCATCAAGGGATCGAAGGCAATGAAAAGGCAGACAAGGTGGATAGGGAAGCAGCCAACATGCCCTTCATTGGTTCTAGCCCCTTCTGTGAGCTAGAAGAGAGTCACGTAAAACAAGTAATCAAAGCATGGGAGGACGATCAAAAGACCTCGTACTGGGAAAATGTTCCAGAACAAAAACAGGCTCGCCTAAGACAGCAAGAATAGTGCTATCGTTCAGCAAAAGAGATCTCAGGTCACTGGCAGGATTTCTGACAGGTCATACAGCGCTAAAATATCACCTATTTAATCTAGGAAAAGCTGAAGATCAAATATGTCGTCTATGATCGCTGAAGTATGCAATGATTTTGGCTTATGTGCTGAACAATTGATAATTCGATCGAGTAGTGCCTCTTTTGTGTTCATTCCTGCATAAACTAATGATATAAGCCATCCGCAAAAGCTTTAAGGCTCATTCGTTTTATCTAATATTCAACGAAACATCGTCCAGTAAATCTATAAAATTATTTTCTGAAAATTCTAAATATGTAGCTCCTCTAACATGATTATTTAGCACAACTGGACGAAGTAATTGATTGCTGATCATACGACACCGCACGTTAATGCTGAATCGATGCTGAACGTTAGTTTCGACCGCGGCGTATGGATTGCCGTTTGACCAATGATGTTGATTGTGATTATTTATTAAACTTTTTTGATCATTTATGTCCCCACAATACATTCTTTGAATATTGGGGGTTCCTGCCCGATCACGCTGTATGTAATAAGCGGATTTATTAATATGAAGAGTACGTTTATTAATGTCTAATGAAGAATCTTTGAAGTTTGTTTCGCTTTACACAAAGTAAGTTAACAAATGGACGTCTTTTATATTGATAAACGAGGTTCATTGCTGTAATAAATATCATAGTTAATACAATCATTTTTTTTTGTTGCTTTAACAAAACCAAGTAAGTCAACGAAGACGAACTAATTAATCAATTTTTTCAGTGTATGCTAAATAAACAAAAGATAGAAAAATAAAAAAAAGAATGTGTTGTTGTAGGCTTCCGGTCGTTGCTTGCTTTTAAAGAATTTAGGTTTCAGACTTGAAACCGCGTCGTAATTGCATGAGTTTGTCGACGTTTTATTCTCAGTTACATGGAGCTTCTTCTGGGCTGCTGTATATTGTATCGCACAGCAGCGATACAATATGCAGCAGCCCCGACGAAGCTTCATGCGACTGAGAGCAAAACGTTGACAGACCCTCTCTGTAAGTGATGTGTCTCGGCGGGTCAAATTTGGCGAATATGGTGGATGGAGCACCAATTCGTACCGTAGCTGGACTAGTATTGATGCCACAATTGAGGAAGCGGGCGCGGGGGTTGTCATGATGGTATAGATTTTAGATGTCTATGTCTATGCGATCAAAATGTTCATCAAGTATTCGGGCCTACAATTAAAAAAAATTAACTGGGTAGAATTGGATCCTGAAATATTGTAAAGAAGAGAATGTTTTTAACCCAAAAATAAGGCCTTTTTTTCGCTATTTACGTGTCAAACGAAGAAAAGAAATGGTAACATGCTTACTCACTTACTCCGATTTTTGCGGATTTTTTTTCACTCTGATATGGTAATTTTCAAAGCGGCAATTGGTTACTCTCACGAAAAAAAAAAACAGCAGCAAATACAAATAAAGCAATTATCTTTTATTTATTATAACGAGTAAGATCTCATCATTTCTCACTAACTACTAACATGCGACGAGGCAACGAAGTAAATAAATTATTTAACAAATTCATTGGAATTGTTTCCCGAGTGGTTCTTAATACAACATAATTAAACATAAATTCTTCTCTAGTGTTAAACTGTCTACCTTCGCTGTAAACTTGTCTCGTCATCCAGCCCCATAAGTTTTCTATAATATTCATGTCTGGGGAAAGGGCAGGCCATTCCAGAGTCATTCGTCCATGTGTTGATTATTCTTGCTGTGTGAATTGGCGCATTATCATGTTGAAATGTCCCTTCTTCATCGGGAAACATCAACTCAATATTAGCGATTTGCCTCTGGAGCAACTCCAAGTACTTTTGAGCAGTCTGTCTTCCTTCCAGAATTTCTAGTCCCACTGTTCCTCGACTTGAAATCGCACCACAAACTCAAAATTACTGATCCAGCCTATGACGACTTGATAAAAGTCGTTCGGCCAACCTCAAATCGTGAAAATAATATTGGAAGCCATCTAGTCCGTCCAAATTAAACTTTTTTTTATCACTAAGGATACTCGTCTACCCATTCACGATGAGTGCGAGTAAATTCTAATCGGGCTTGCTTATAATGCTCCAACAGGAGAGGTTTCTTGCGCAGTTTTTTTTTCTTTTCAAGTGTGGATATTTATTACACTTTGGATGGTTCGTACGGAAGCATGACTTCCGGCTCTATCCCTAATTTGCTAATTGTAGCACAAGAATTGGACGCCATCAGCAAAATCGCACGACGCTCCCTTGCTGTTGCTGTTGCAATGCGACCTCTCCGATTATTGCCATTGTTTTCGATGTTATTCAGGTAAGCGTTAATTACCCACGTGCTTCGTTCAATTTTTCTCGCGATTTCTCGGTTCGAGCAGCCTTCTCGTCGAAGTATGAACTTTTCCTCTTTCTTCTAAACATAAAGTTCTTCCACGACCCATACTGGCAACCAAATACTGCCTCAACTTGGCAGCTATTCTGGAACAATTCTTGACTTGTTGCTAAGCAACGTAGTTTTCATTTATTTTACGGCCCCCAGCTAACTGTAATTTAATAGAGTGAGAGGAATCAAGTGGCGCAATAAAAATGACAACGAAACTTTTTAAAATGGCAACAATATTAGCGATTCGAAATCTTGAGGCAAAGTTGAGCGTATTCATCTTCGAACCATCGAAATTTTCTAACGGATCATCGTTGGGAGATCGCCGCTCTACATCTCGAACCTTTTTACTGGCAACTTGGCCCGTTCGATTTATGGAAGTTCGTTGTTCCTTTGACGCCATCCAAAAATATTAACTTACAGCAAAATAATTGCAACTAAAAAACATTAATTCAAACCTGACAAATCCTGTGCGTTGCGAGAAAGAAAAAGTGTTTAGGACGGAAACTACGGAAGCTAGAAGTTATTGTCCGCCCATTATATACGCTTTTGTCCGCCAATCTTTTTGCTACTACAATGCCCGCTCAAAAGAAAAAAAGATAGTGAGGAAATACCTATGTACACCCCCGGCAAACTTATTCTGTCGTGTATTTCCTTCTTCTGTTGTGTTTTGCGGACAAGAGGAACTCCCACATATTTCACCCATTTCGTGCAGGTAAGACGAGTATGTTGACATGTGACGGTGCGGGTATTATTGTAGTGTAATCGGTGGAATATTAGGGATGGTTGTTTGGTAATTTGATACATCCTTCATTATTGACACTGAAAATATGTTAGAGTGCTGTTGTTGCGACGATATTACGCACAATTTACAAGTTTTATTAAAGCAACAAAAGAAGGAAGAAAAGAGAAAAGAAAGGAGGAAGAAAAACGAAGGAAACAAAATAAATCTTAAAAAATTATTAAACTGTAAAATTGTAATAAAACGTAAAATACAAAATCAACGAACAATTACGAAAACCAACCGAAAAGGAAAAAGAAAAAAACTAATGTGGTGCGGAGTGCGACAGCCCTTGCTTAATAATGATTACTGCTTAAATCTATACGTACAAAGTTGAAATATTCGAAGTTGTTAGCAACAATTTTTTTGGCGAAGGCAATCAAATGTCTCGTTCTATACTCGCTGAAGAAGAGAAATCGAAAACGACCTGGAATAAGACTGGTGGCCCGACTCCTAGTAGCGCTGCATTAGCCGTAATCAAATGCTCTTGCTACGGGCAGGGACAGGACTTTGCTTTTTACCGTGACAGTAATCTGATGCATAAAGCCGCGACGGAGATGGCCGATCGATCGAATGGATAGTGGTAGTCTACGTTTGCTTGTCTAATGCATATATGTACAGGGCGTTTCCTCCTATGGGATGCGTTGTTTAGTGGCGTAATGAGTTAAAAATTCGAGCGATTCAAGTTGAACTCGTCTCAATTTTTTGGGAAATATTTGATTTATTCTTTCTTTAATATTTATCGTCTCCTTCGCTAAATAATATCAAAAACTACCTCGTACACATTTATGTAAAATAATTAATTTGTAATTTTGTATTTTGGCAGGTCTCCGTTTAAAGACGGAAAAACGTCTTAATCTCGGCAATAATAAGTTCTAAAAAAAATCGAATTTGGGTTAATTTTTCCCGATTCCGCATTATAATTGTTTTTCTTTGAGCCAATCAGAAAATAGAACAACGCTTCGTAAAATATTTTGTTTCAAATTTTCAACGGACGCAGTTTATCAAGTCCGTATATCAAATTACCAATTGTCTAAATTGGGGAAACTTGTGAGCCGATTCCCCACGACACCCGCCACAAAAGAAAAATTCAAACGACGGTATGCTATGTACACTGCCGTTCAGAGAAGTTCGGTCGATTGGTAAAAAACATGAAAAGGTTACAGAAACACACGAAACTAAAAACAAAATGCAATTTTATTGTATGTACAGGTAAAAAAGACAAAAATAAATAAATAAAAAGTTATTCTGGCCTAATATAACATACTGAACGTTATTTTTTTTTTCATCGAAAGAACCTCCTTTGCTGTTAATCACCGCTCGAACTATTCTAGGCATTCTTTCGATAAGTTTTGTTAAAACGGATTGTGGAATATTAATCCCTTCATATTGCAGAATATTCCGTAAATGTTCTTGTGAAGTTGGGCATATTTTTCGGATCCTCCTGTCCAGTTCATCCCACAACACCTCTATCGGGTTCAAATCCGGGCTTTGTGGCGGCCATGTCGTTACTTTCAGGGTGTGCTGCTCTTCTTGCTCCTTTAGATAGTTCTTACACACTAACGCAGTGTGTTTTGGGTCGTTGTCATGCATGAATGTAAAGTTACGGCCTATTATACGCAATCCTGATGGCACGGCATGATTCTGGAGTATTGCAAAATAATTTTCCTTCCTCATTACACCCTGCACTCTGCATAAATCTCCCGTCCCAGCAAAGGAGAAACATCCCCACACTAACACAGAACTACGCCCTTGCTTCACTGTTGGCACAATGCAGTTCGGGATCATCACTTTTCGGTTTTAGATCTTCGGACATAAACTCGTCGATTTTGTCCAAAAACCTCAAACTGTGACTCGTCACTCCAAAGCACGCGTTTCCAATCATCTAACGACCAATCTAGATGAGAACGGGCCCACTGTAGCCGTTTTGCTCTGTTGCCCCGACGTAATAAGAGTTTTCGAATGGCAATGCGTCCATGAAGGACCGCTTGTTGAAGTCGACGTTTTACCGTACTCGCCGAAACTTGTTCTTCACGGCCGCGATCGACTTCGGCTGCTATTTGTGGCGCTGTTAATTTTCTATTGCGTTTGTTTAATAATACAATTCTCAAATCTTCAGCTTTTGTTGTTTTCCTAGATGCTCCCGGACGAACACGATTTTCTATAGTTCCAGTTGTCCGATATCGCTTTATGATGTCATTTACTGTTGAACTTCTCATATTTATTTTTTCAGCAATTTGTCGCCCAGAATATCCTTCTTCAAACAGCGTAATAATGCGTGATCGGTTTTCTACCCTGGTAGGCTCGCCACGTGCCATTTTGAAGTAAATTTTCTTAAAACTTTCGCGCAAAAACGACAGATGCACACCAACACACGTTTAACAGTAAAACGAAGCAAATTTATATCTTTACGCCTGTGATAAATAAACAAGAATGATACTGCGGTATATTTCCTAAATGTATTGTTCGTTAATAATCCCC
>LR737410.1:793836-840061 GCA_902655005.2 Marronus borbonicus | reverse complement strand
CAGTCTTTAGAAGTCTTCTGAAGAAGCTGACAGCATGGTCAGCGAAACGTCAAGTCAAATATTAACTACACGACATCAGCCGAAAGGATTTCTTCCACAACAGATTCTGACATACCAGACGTGTAACTGGCTAAAACTGAAAGTACGACGATTACTTGTGTATTCATGGTTGTGCTAAATAGATCGAGTTGTTAGGGAGTTACCAGAAGTAGCAAAGAATGGATTTATAATGTTGACATCCTGCAAATAGGCAGGGATCTCGGGGCGTTGATTTCGAACAAGATTAATACCTCGTAGCTCCCTCTTCAACTCTTTCCTATTGCTAACATAAATCGATAGTTACGCTTGTTTTTCCCGCTCGATTGCTCGATTTGTTTCATTGCCTGGCATCCTAGTGGGCAGGATTGACGATATTGTCTTCTAGGTCTAGTGCATCATTCTTAGATTTAATCGTAAGTGTCAGGTTATGAGTCAGCCAAAGAGCTGCAGGTTTCGAGGAGGTTTATTAAAATATTAGCGTTCATCTTCGGATCCACGTTATGTAGCACCCCGGAATCTATTATAACAATGTACACGCTATCGATTCTTGCGAGGCATACGTACAGGGGAGAGGGAGAGTCATTCCGCACAATATCCAGCCGCGATTAAACTAATTTCACGGCCAGCTAGGATGCGATGGGCATCAATTATACCGCATGCACAATACATTTAGTATCCGCATTATACATACGTATGTATCTAGTTGGTACAAGTCCACAACCATCCTCGAATGCAGATGTGTACCTATTGCGTGCATTACGCTTGCTAGCAGTCGATCTCTCTCCACATACATATGCGAACCGCAGCAATCAGATTAAATCTGCAACCGGCTCTCTGTTCTCGTATTATAAACGGAAAAGCGAGACGAGTCTTAAAACGAGCGAACTGGTGAAAGGGGGTTCTCCAAAGCGAGCATGTTTCAGTTCGGAGCTGATGAATAATTAGCGTGGGCCGCGCAGTCACGGGCCTTTTCAATCGTAAGCTGCCGTGGTGCAGCGAAAATGTACAATGTACATGGGTAAAATGATGCAAGCAATGCAATTTCCACAATTTAGTTCGTGAAAGTGTCTGTATCGGAAGGAATTGCTTATTTTTTAGTGTTTTCTTATATTTTACCGGAGGATTAAAACGTCGTTTTCGGAGTTAACTGTAACTTTATGGAAGACCCTGTATATTTCACGTGAAAAATAGTCTAAATATTTTTTAAGATTCGCTATTTTCCCATTGTTCTCAAGGTATTTATATACCGGATGTCCTAGATTTTGTCACGCAGCCAATATGATGTATTTTTGAATTATTTCTAGAAAGAATTTCTGGGGTAGGAAGCGTGCTTCAAAGTGCATGTTATAAACTGGTCCCGAAATAGCCCAATCGAAGGAAAGTTACCAAATACACACCTCAGTTGACTATAGACGAAGGTGCAGATGCAGCTGGACCCGGACCATTACAAGAAACTGAAGAAAGACCCAACCGCGAAGGTGGAAAAGCAAACCGGGGACGCTATTCAGAAATTATGAATCGCAAAGGAGGAACTAAGAAGGCTATTACAAGGCATCAGAAAGCCGACCACCACTACTGCACGGGCTATCAAAGATACACAAACCTGACAACGCTCTCAATCCGTTCGTCAGTACATGTGGCTGACCCACCTAGGAGTTAGCCAAATATGCCGCAAAACAACTGACACCATACTCCGGGAACACCGAAAGCTTTGTGGAGAACTCCGAACATTTCATCGAGATACTACAAGAACACGAAATAACAAAGGAAGATTTATTGGTATCTTTCGACATTGAATCACTCTTCACCAAATGTACCAATGGAAGAAACACTAGAGATCATCAGGCAACAACTAATACCAAAAGGACTACAACCGGATCCGATTAATTTGGCGAGACTCTGCCTTACTTCGACCTACTTCCTGTGGAACGGAGAACTCTACGAACAAGCGAGTGGCGCTGCAATGGGATCTCCTCTATCACCTATCATCGCCAACATCTTTATGGAAGCGTTCGAACAAGAAGCCATCGAATCTAGCAGGATGAAACCTAAATGCTGGTACAGACTCCTTTGTCATATGGCCGCACGGACCAAAAAGTGTAATTCCTACAGACAACACGCAAACATCAACTTCACCATGGAGATCGGAGAAGACGGCACCTTACCATTCCTAGCTGTCCTAGTGGAGCGCACTGACAGCAGTAGACCGGGCCACAGCGTGTACCGTACAACAGAAGAGATCCCTCATCAATACATTATTAAGAAGAGCGGAAAAAATCAGCGACGAACATCACAGAGATAGTGATAGAGATAGAGATAGAGATAGAGATACAAAACGTCAAAAATGCTTTGCAGAAGAACGGCTACAGTAGAAACCACGAGAGCAGAAAAAGGACGAAGACCAACAAGAACTAGCAGGATACGCATACCTTTCGTACATAGCTGGAGTCACCGATAGGCTGAAAAAGACCATCACCACACGATTCAACACGGTGACCAAAATCGACCAGCTACTCCCTCCCAACAAGGACGTGTTACCGAAACTACGAGCAAAAGGCATATACGAACTGAAATGCCAACGTGGAAAAAGCTACATCGATCAAACAGGACGGAGTATTCAGTGCAGAATGAAAGAACATGAGAGAGACGTACGCCTTAGGCACATTGCAAAATCTGCACTAGCAGAACACCTGCACCAGCAAGGAGACCACCGCATAACCTACAGCGACGACCAGCCACTACTACAAATAGTGAAGAACGCCAACAATCGCGATCAAGATCAGCAAAGCGGAACAGAAATGGGGGAAACGAGGGGCAGTCTTTAGAAATCTTCTGAAGAAGCTGACAGCATGATCAGCGAAACGTAAAGTCAAACATGAAGTACGCGACAACACCCGAAAGACATTTCTACTATGGATTACGGTCGTGAAAGCCAACACTCAACTATGTGGCTTATGTTCTTCGGACAAGGGATCTTGATGATTTCAAACTTAAAATAATAACATTGGATAACTTCGAAACACCGCAAATTAAATAAATAGCTCAGGGTTATAAAAGACAAACATAAAGGGTCAGAATATTCTGCAACATCCGGTATAATAAAAATATTACATCGAATGTTCAAAAAGCTGCAATTTCAAACAAGCATGACGTTGTTTCAAGCTATTGATAAATAAATCACGACTTGCTCAGCGACGTTCACTTTTTTTTACAAACGGCTATATTTAACAAAAAAAATATCTCACAAACAGTGAGAGACAGATATAGAGAATCTTGAGAAGTATCGGCTTATTTTGTGAAATAATACTGAGTGCTCTGCTTAAAAAATATAACTTTGACTTTAACTCCACACTCCCTTGAGACACTGTGTATTATAAAATATTTTCAACATATAGATCCGAATGGCCTAGATGTTCCCACGAAGGGCTTGCTCAAGCCCCAAGATAATATTTAAAACGGAAAACAAGTCGCGCCATCAATACTCGGATGTAAAACCGCGAGAATCAGCCAAACATTATTAGAAAATTAAAGAATTAAAAACTTGTGAAAAGGACGACAGAAGAAGCATGTTAAAAATATGTTTGTTCTATTTGTAATATTTTTCTCCGTGAAAATCATGTGCAATAAAGGCAGGAGGAGCTGCCGAATCGTATAAAATTAACATAGCTGTAAATTCTATAATTTTCACCAATTAATTTGAAATACGTTAGAATAATTTTCTCTTAAGATACTTGTCCTGGTAGTAGTCTTAAGCCAAGACATCCTGCATATAAGAATAAAAATCTGTACCTTTCGAAAAAAAAAAACAAAAAAAAACGTTGCTGTCATGACCAGGATGAAATGCTACAATTTACGAGGCACCGAAGAGACGGTCACAACCAAAAAACCTATTTTTTAAGATAACAATAGGTGTCGCTTGCGTTCGTGTCACCGGAAATCATAATTCAGTCAAGGTGAATGCCTAAAACATTCTCGATTCTAGACGTAGACGACGTTATTATTATTCTTGGATATCCCTCTTAATACTTACTATTAAAGATGAAAAGAGACGGAATAACTATGTGTCACGTGTTTTTGTAGATTCCTTTTCTTTAATTTTGCAGTACTTAAAAAATTATTATCCTAAAATCCTTCGTTTTAAAAGAACAACAACCCAGGTTCGTGGGGAAAATTTCTATAAATAAAAAATAAAAAAAATAAATAAATAATCGCAAAAAAAATAATAGAATTTTTTTTTATTCTAATTTAAGAACTTATTGTTTATTTATCGCTTAAAATCCAACACAATTTTAATTTTTTTTTTATTCGTTGGAAATTTAACCTAAGATGAAAGGTAAGCGTTAAGGAAAAGAACAACTGCTGCACAAGATCAGCATCTGAGACTCATGGCAGATGAACTGGCACTCAGTGGTCTGGGACGTTGAATAACGATCTTCGTGCAGCTACAGAAGTGGTATCTAATCTGATAGTTAGAAGAAAGTAGAAAGAAGAAAGAAGAAAGAAAAAAGAAGAAAGAAGAAAGCACGAACTTGATTTGAAGGCTAGTAGAAGAACCACATGCCCGCTATTCACAAGACAACAGACACAAGATTGCTAGGAGGCCATGGGCTGCAAATCATTTATCGTAGGAGGCTCGTGATTGGGGAAGATGACCTTCCTCTGACCAGATTCGCTCTACATCGTTCTGATAGAGTTTTAATGCGGAGGAAGCGTGGAGAAAGGTATGTTGGAGGAAATAAGGCCATTTGGAGGTGGCGGTGTTACAGATTGGGATGGAAACTGTCGCATCGAGTTGGTGATTTTGAGAAATCAATCCATAAATGTAGAGAGGTATAAGGACTTGTACATTCTGCCGATCGTTGTGCCATCTGCATGAAATTTTGTATTTATGGACGATTATGCTCGTCTTCGTCAAGCCCGCACCTTGAACAGAGTCATTGTTGCCAATGATATTGAAAGAATGATATGGCCCCCTAATTTTCCAGACTGCAATTGCATCAAGCATGCAGTTGCCCTCCCATAACGCCGGATGAGCTTGCAAAAGCGGTGCGACAAGAATTTCGCAAGCATTTATCAATACGCTAATCGAAAGCATGCCCAGAACATGCTTAGCTGTGTCACAACCACGAGAAGGCAGCCGCAAAGTCTGGCCAACTGCAGAAACACGCAACAGAGACATTTGGAGAATATTATTTTTAAAACCTAACTTTTACTTGTTGATAAAATAAACAATCATATTGCACCTTTGACAACTTATTCCACAAAAGGGCGCCGGGAACCACGCAACGAAGGAAGCTTGGGATTTCTTGCCCACATGTTTTCTAACCTTTTTTTAGTTTAGCTTTTTTTTTGATATTCAGCTGACCTTCAAGGTCCTGCGATTTTACCTCTCTCAGCTTTTCCTTGCGGGGCTCAACAACAGTAGTAGAACAAGGTCTATTCTAATGATTAACGACCTGAGACAAAACATTCGTCAAAGAATGGTTGTCTGTAGAAACAGCCGAGGGGAACATTTGGGGAATATTATTCTAAAATTCCTGGTTTAATACAAAAGAAAACGACCACAATGATCAATAATTTCAAGCATAGAAATTCAAAACTTAATTTTATCTCTTCTCTCGTTTTTCATCCTTCTTGGCTCGTAATATCATCGAGGGCTCATGTTTTCCGAGCACTCTTTTTACCTCAAACGAACAGCCCCGCACGATGCGTAGATATATAGCGAATAATCTATTATTTACTACCCCGTAACGTAATCTGTCGAGCCAGTGACGTTCGTGTTTTTTGCTCCATCTGCAAGCGTAGCAGCTCCCTTTACAATCGACCATGCAAACCGTGCGTTTCACTACTTCAACGCGTCCGCTGAAACGTAGCAAACGCATGTTTCGGCGATTCCAGAAAACGTAGCTCCGCTGACGGAAAATAATTGGGGGATAAAATGGACCGTATAAGTGGAATCGACTGGATTGGACTGGCACAGGATAGAGCGCATACTCTTCTCGAAAGGAACAGGACGACAATCGCTGTTGTTATTTCGATGCGGAGCAGCTCGATCGTCGGATGGGAGGATTAAGTTTCGATGTAATGGGAGAGACATGTTTTGTCTCTCGCCGATGAAGGCGTAGCTTGTGCTGGTTGTAAATTTTCAGAACAAAAGCGTAATTAGTCTGTTTTACACCGAGAAAAAAATGCTCTCCAGGATTTTATATACATTGAGAGAAGGCCAATTGTTCTTGTTCTTAAATAATATTCTCGGTAACAATTTTGACGTGTAAATGAGTTATTTTTTAAATCAATATGTGGAAGGTTGGAGGTCTCAAAACTATTGGCTCAATATTCGTCTTTTAGGGGGCACCTGTTGTAGACTATTCTAAAATCGCCTCCAACCATTAGAAAAAGATCGTATATCACCATCAAAGCAAACACCACCAGCTAAGAGCTAATCTTCAGCCGTCAATCGAATCGGATGGGTCCCTCTACAGTTGTCCCTCGTCTTCCGGCGGTGGCCAACGCCACGTGGCAGCTTCATTAGGCCGGTCGCGTGATGTACCGTTTCTCATTTGTTTGCGTACGGAATTGGTGCTTGTCGTCCGTTTTTCGCCTTGTTATCTTCCGACGATGAGTTAGGCAAACAATGGAGATGAGCGGACAATTAGGCGGAACAGGCAAACGGTAGCAATTGGTTGATTAAATATTGATCTTTTTGACACTTGTTACACTTGGATTGGCGTCTTTTTATGTAATCTCTTACCGAATAAATATAAACGTAAACCCTGGTCATACATTTGTTTTTGTGAAAAAAGCAGGTTTATTTAACAAAAAAATAAAAAAATCCAAGGCCTTCTAGATATTTGCAAAAAATTGAGTGATATTATAGAAGAAATGCTTTTAGGTATTCGTGGCCTTTATAACGATCTACAAATAGTATTTCGAGTTATTGAGGAATACTGGGTGTCTACGAAATAATCCAAAATTTGAGATCTCTACCGCTTAGCTGAGAATGAAATAGTCATTTCGGGTTCTCGATAGTCTCACTTGGAAATACTTTGTCACCCAGTGTACCGGAACAATGTTTAACTTTTGTCTTGGAATCTACGAAAGAATCTCAGGAAGCCGGAATTACCGTAATCAAGGAAGATTTGGACCAACCGGTGGGCGCTCTTCGAATAAGAAACCGACCGTCGAAACGTACGGAATAACACGTTCCACGATAGTTAATAGATGCCTCCTGAGAGATCTGGAGCCTGTTACCCGCTGAACCATCTCCGGTGGCCCAGGAGGAGGCTACCATTGGGATGACTTTGGAAGTGGTAGCTGTCTGGGGATTTCCGCTAACATGCTT
Source organism: Marronus borbonicus (assembly GCA_902655005.2). Taxonomy (NCBI): domain Eukaryota; kingdom Metazoa; phylum Arthropoda; class Insecta; order Coleoptera; family Scarabaeidae; genus Marronus; species Marronus borbonicus. Next base: position 832,680 of record LR737410.1, on the reverse strand, counting down.
GGACATTAAGGCAGCGCTATACCTCGATAAAAAGGCTACTAACACCCTTGTTTTTAGGGCGATGATATTATTTCCTCCTGAATGGATAATATAAGGAGGTCGAGGGCAAGTGTTAACCAAAGCGATATGTAACGAAATTCTTCAGCAATATTTTTGCAGCGCCCTTTGAAGCGTATATTTTCAATTACGATGAAACGTGTGTAACGGACGATTCAGGCTCCAAGAAAGTCGTCGTTCCCAGAAATTGAACGCGTTCAACATTTTTCAAAAAATTCCACTCGCGTTTTGCTGACGACAATGTGCTCCAATAGATTTAAAAGTTGTTAATCATACATATTTGAAAACATTTATTTATAAAGGACTCTATCAAAACTTAACAGACACCCATAAAAACAAAACCCATTAAAATGGGTTTAAATTCAAACATCGTTGACGTTGTCGTGCTGTGACCGTTAACATCATGTTTACGTTTTCAAGCGAACGATACGACAATAATTTATCGAATGTGCAAGCGAAACACAAGAGATTTCATCATCGACCATCCTATAGCAAGAACAAAAGACAAACAGAAATCACATGTGAAACCATTGGTTTCCAGGAGGGCAAATCGAAGACAATATTACGGACGAACAACTGGCCAACAACGCTTGTTTACGCCATCGCAGTCGCCGTCCGTTCTTCTTTTGTTTATCTCGTAAATACGTAGTCCATAACGATCGCGCTAAATCATGCTATGATCCGAAGTTCGGCCCCCGTTCGGGCTCCGGCCGGATCGCAAATAAGAAACGCATAGACAACTGCACCTACGGGTCGGCGGCGTATTGGTCAACAACCCAAGCGATTCTAAACAATAAGCGGCGTGTACGGGAGTGACAAATTTCGTTGCGTTGTCCGGCAATGAGTTTCGCAATTGAGTGGTCCATGCTGCATCGGTTGTTATTTGTTTTCGTCGCGCATCTGTTACCCAAGCTGATGTTTATGTCTGGCTAAAGTAACCAACCCAGATATCGTTTTAAATTATTTCATTTAATTGAAAAAAAAACAAGAGGTTTTGAGCTCTATTCCTTGCCTACACAATGGCACAAATGATTTATAAAGCTTGATTGTTCCTGTGTATTCAGTTTAATAAGAAGAGATGACAAAGGCATGTGAAATTGTAACTTTTTTGCAACGATTAGACAGACTCGTGTTTATTCGTCTCATAAGAAAGGGTTCGTGTTGTCTACGGGTTTCCCCGAGAATCGACAAAACACGAGTCTGTCTAATCTCTGCAAGAAAGTTATAATTTCACCTTCCTTTGTCATCTCTATTAATAAATATTGCTTACTAGGGTGAAAACGGTGTAGCACATCCGATTCATTGAAAGAAATCAGTTCTTTGTATCCTGCGGCGCTCTTGGATACATTCAATGTAAACGAAAATTATTGACTTTTGGATAAATACCTCAAAAAAACAACATATGAGTAATGTCTTTCGGGTGATGTCGTGTAGTTAAAATTTTATTTGACGTTTCGCTGACCATGCTGTCAGCTTCTTCAGAGTAGACTGTTTTCTAAAGAGTCTTTAGAAATCTTCTGAAGATGCTGACAGCATGGTCAGCGAAACGTCAAGTAAAATATTAACGACACGACATCACCCGAAAGACATTTCTACTATGGATTACGGTCGTGAAAGCCTACACTCAACTAACATATCAGTAACATACAGTTTTATTTCTGTTTAAAAGCATATAATACATACATTAACAATATCTATATTTGATTAGTACATAATTAGCAATATATCAGCAGATATAGGGTGTTTATAAATAAACTTTACACACGTTGGTGAGTGATAGTGGGGATGGTAACAAGAACAAAATTCCAGCAGGTCCAATGTTGATTAGTTTTTGAGGTATGGATTTTTTACGTTTTTATTTACACCTTCGTTTGTTTAAATGAAAGCGATAAAAAAAAAACAGAAGCGGCGGAAGCTTCATTTGGACGTTGCGTTGTTTTTTGTGTAAAAGGCGTATCTCGAAAAGCAGCTTCTTATTATGATCTCTACTATCATCTACCCAAAGTGTATCAAGTATATTTTTTAACACCCTGTATTTTTCAAATAACAAATATGTGGATATTATGTAAATAATATTACATATCTGTTACGTACAGGTGTCTCGCGAGGAACTGAATTGATCGATATATGAAACACATTGAAAAATTCTGAAAGCTCCGTAATATCCTGTAGTGTACTTGTACAATTGAACTGAACTATTTTCAATTCTCCGAGAGTCCTGGTTACTAATACTTATTGTTGCATGTTTAATTTCTTAGCTCAATTTCAAGGTTAGATTGCTCCGTAATTATGATCATTACGGAGCTTGAATTATTCGAAAGTTGGACGAAGTCTTAGATAATTGAAAATATTTTAGTTCGATGAGAAAATGGAGAAAACGAGAAACACGAGATTATAACAAGAGTCAATCCTTAAAAATTTCTCCAAAATATTCATCGTAGTATTCGCCATGATACTCGTTATCTTTTGTGTTATCAGCTTCGTCGAACTGGGGACCTCTTGAAAGTTGGTAAGGATACTGGGAGAACCTGTTCCCGCTGAAAAATGACGCGAGAAATTAGTTGAAAGGTCAAGATTTAAAATCGAAGATCATGTCCACAATTATTAATTCTAGAAACAGTTTAATTATTATAAACCTTCGAAATATTGTTTCTTTCACAAAAAAAAAATGCATCTACAACAAGAATTTTTACGGTTAAGTACGTATATATAGATCAGCGTCTTGGTTACTTCGAGAGCTCACATTAACCAGCATTGAAACCGAATCCTACGAATGAGCACGAAGACTTTATGAAGCAGAAGTTGCAGGGTTTCGATTTCTAGTCGGTGAAGCAGGACAGGAAATGTTGAAACATGAACAGAAGGATTCAGGACAGGAAGAAGAAAATGAAAAAGGAGATGATGATGAAAAGAATCCGGAAAAGGAGAAAGAACAGAACCGCTACACCAACATAACCAATTACACCCCGCCACAAAACAAGGGCGAATTCAAGTGTCTCAAAGGATTCCACAAAGAAGAACCTCCTTAAAAAGTACAAAAAGAACTGCAGACTTTGCTTACCAAAAGATCTCCTCACCCCCTGTAAAACCTGTTCGTGAATCTTCAAAGAGCTGCAAAGCTTGACCAAACATCTCAGAGTTATATGAGGATCATTGGAACTCCTTCATCTGCCAGTTCCGTGCTGATAGTTTGGCTACGAAGATCAAGCTGAAGATGCTTGCTTCTGAAGATCTTGAGCTTGAGTTGTGGAATCTGTTTGAAGTTGTTCAAGACTCAAGGGATCACGTTCAATTAGTACATAAGGTAAGAGTAAGAATCTCTCTTACCATTTACTTCCTGCACGGTCTATGGTAAAAATTACTGTTCGACCATTTCAATAAATCCCACCTTACAAGGTCTGCTTAGAAGAATTTGATCCCGAAGAACAACAATGCACATAACATTCTCCCAATCGAAAAGATCTGGGAGAATGTTAGGAGGAACTCGGCGAAAACGAAGACAAAAACAGTAACAATGATGTGGAGGAGCTGAAAATTATTGCGGTTACCAAAACATGACCCAAAATGACTACGATGAGAGAACCACATGGTCCAAGATGGACTACTCCAACACGATGGACAATAACTAGAAAAAAAGTTTCTGGGGAAAAAGTTACCATCCGAAGACCTCCAAGAAGATGTCGTCCAAAAAAATCAAGAATGATAAAAAGATATTCAATGATCTTCCCAACGAATAATACCAAGCAAAGAGAATTTGATGGTAATGATCCTTCCCTTTGCGAGAACTGCTTGAGGACTTGGCCTGCTAAGAAGCACATCATTGAAAGATATTCCAAGGGCAGGTACATGGTTATGGCTATGTTCTACCAAAAAAAAAAACCATTCTACATCACCACTAAAATAAATAAATTCTGCTTAAACCAGTTCCTCGCATGGTTTTCCGGCCTAAGTCTATTCACTTGAGGAAGTTGGAGGTCGTTCAGAATAAAATGTTTAGGTTCATCATCTTTGTCCTTGGTTGGCACAAATGGGATAAAAGGACTAGCAACTTTTTCCTTTGACATATACATTTTTAGTTTAGTTCAGTTTAAGAATGTTTTGTTTACTGATGCCACTGTAACCAAATAATATTAACACCGCCACACCAGAAATCAATTTAGATGCATAGGACATGTAAATATCTCCTTCCTATTTAAAAAAAAAGTGTTGACAATAGTGAGCATATTTGCATGAAATTAAGCTAAAATATTTTGGCTCAATCTTATTCCAGAATCATTTACACACGCTGCAGATGCATTTTAAACTTACGGAGGTCCATAGTGGCATACGTAGAGCTCGGCGACATCGTTGATGCTGTCCCTGTCGTTCTCGAAGGCTATGAATCCGCATCCAATGAGATAAGTCCGATCCCATATCAGCTGCAAGATGAATACACCCATAGTTACTTCAAAATTTTGCATAGGGCTTCGCGCTCTTATCAAATCTATGGGATACCTGTGTGTAGTGACCTGTTCTCTCGTAATCCATATTGAGTGGACCATATCGGTACACTTTATATTCGAGATACCATCTTTCCACGGCTCTGGTCCAATTGCCCTCTTCCAGTTCGTAGAATGGTTGTTCCCTACGGAAAAGGTTTTGGCCTAGTTTGTACCTCCAGCGATCTGGAAAATTCTTCGTTGTGATTTATATCTCAATCGGCGTTGGTTGTTGTATTAATCAGTTCGACCTGACAAATATTAATCAGCTCAAAGAGAAGTCAACAGGAAAAGCAGACAATACCGAGAAGCATTCTTCAATTTAAATCTATTAATGTGCGATGGAGTTCAATATATATAAAAACATCAATCTTCCTTGGACTAATTGTAATATTAAATGAGTACTAAGGCAAGGATATTTTCCACCATCACCATACGAGGGTCGCGATTTACCACGACGGAACGAGATATATTCAAGGATCATATCGCTGAAATTATAGCGAGCCACGTTGAAAGTTTGCATCGTTTCGTGGACTCGCTTTACATGGCATGGGATCAATTTTGGTCAATTCCAAATAGCTGGTCAAGTTTCAAAATTCAATTTGCTGATGAGCCATTCCAGCAAACACTTCTAATGAAGGTTGCAGAAATGCAGGATTTAACACCACATTAGGTCTACAATGCTGACAATGGTGAACAGTTTTGGAGAGTTGCATATGTGGGCTGAAATAGAAGAAAACCCATGCTTATTTTGGGTAATGTTGCTAAGCATCTCGATGTGGAAGAATTATGTACTGAGGACAAACGCGTTCAAGCAATGTTGCCATTACCAAATAGTACCTTCCTTATTCAGTCATTCAGCCAATGAGGATCAACATGTGATTTAGAAGATGAAGCTGCATTATCACATCCTGTTATGAAGCATTTTGATTTGATGTCAGCGGCAGTACCTCTGTCGACTAAGAAAATCAGCTTAATTTTTTTGATAATTCAACAAATTTTTGACATATACGGAATTAGTTTGAGACATATCTTTAATTTCGAGGAATGTTAAGAATCATTACATTCTTTCTCTTATCGGTGGAGATGAGTGAGGTAGGGGGAAATTACTTTTTGTTTTGCAGCGACTCGTGTTTTGTCGACTCTGGAGGAATAAACACGAATGGGGCTGTATTTTGCCTCTCGTCTTGCTGGACGGCCTGCAATATTAAGGGCCTCTTATGTCTCACTCCGCACAATTGCTGATTTTTTGCGTAACGATGGGCTCTTGTCAATGATTTTTGACGGGATTGAAATGTTGTTCTGCGTTTTCAAAATTGTGTAATTTCTCAAACAACGCTTATTTGAAGCAGTTTAAGTATAAAGATCGATATAAGGCCCAAGAAATATCTCGGCCTTATTGATTACAACACTAGGAAGTTGCCGAAGAATCTTTATCAGATTAGAAATCGATGATTAACTAAATTAAAATTAAACTTTACCATCCACAACCGTTTCATGCCTATAATAACAGGTATTTGCTACTTCTTGAGCCATGCGAGCCAGTTCTTTGTCCCATTTCTAAAAATAAACCTATTATCTTATTTCGATCAAGCACCATAGCGCTCCCTTACCAAATATTTGATATTTCTTCCTCTGGGTTGACCCGGTACCGTACCGTTCATTACTGAGTGACGATAGAAGTTGTGCCTTTCCACTATCAACGTGGCGATGGTTTCGGAAACTCCGTGTGCTATTGCAAACATTAGAAACAAATTAGGAGAATTGCTAATTATAAAGTTTTTTTTTCCTAAAAGGATCATGTTTGTTTGGCTTCTAACAAAAATTAACTCGAAGTTTCGGGACAACCTGTATCAAACATTAAAGAGACATCCAATATTGAATTTTCATAGATAACATAGGTAAATCTATAGCGATCTTATTCAAACTGTAACTGTAGTGACTTTACTAACTTACCAAAAATTCTCAAATTCAGATTCTCACAAAGGTTAACCCTGGTGGCACCATCACTTAGACAACTCGAAACTAAACCGAACAAAAGGATAACAAAGGACCACATCGTTTTTGACTTGAAGCTCGGCAGATAATAACGTTTTTAAATCAGCTAATTTGGCTCGTTTAATTAGCGCAAAATTAATCTACTTTCGAAGTTATAATTAGTGCCGATGTTAAATATAACATTTCCCACGCTTACATCATAATTTGTTAGCTTAAATTTGCGTCAGTTTGTTTTGCGAGATTAGATAAGCACATAGATGTTGTTCAAAATTATCGCTTTAAAATTGGCAATTATCGCCAACCGATAATTAGGGAGGAAAATTGCTTTTAAGGTGCTTAAACCTGGAAATTGAGATCAGTGCTCAACACTATAATTAAGAAAAAAAAAAAAAACGCTACATTGCCAAACCTTGAAAGATGGTAAAAGTTACCAAATCACTTTCTATGCCTTTTAGATCAATCTATCCTTCGCCTTGGTTTTAACAGTGGTAAGTATGTTGTATTTCGTCAAAAAGTGCAATGGTGAGGTTTTTGCGCCACTTTCCTGACGTTTCCTTGGCATATCCTTCCTTATCCACGCCATGACGTCACAGTAGAATTCTAAATAAATCGTCTGACCTGCCGGTATTCTTTGTGGATAATTCCATTAATATCGAAAAAATGGATCAGTGAGCGCTTCCCGTGACCGAGGGGAAGATAGACTCTTCCATTGTGACGATTTGGTTTTAAAATCATAGATACCCATAGACCTAACTTTGCCCGCCTGTGACGATCCCATACGACGTTGTTTTTTCTTCGTTGCTTAACAGTCGCGGCCTGGACTTTACTGCTGTCTCCCTTATGTTTAATTCTTCCGACAAAATGCATTGGCGTTGCTAATTCCACGATGATGTTACAGGTATCTTGAATGAATTTTCCACGAAATATTTTGGAAAAGCCCCTACATAACCTCTTTAATTTGTTTGTTTGAATTAATAACTCAAACTTCAAAAGGGAAATGATGAGCTTGTTTCTAAAACGCAACAATTCCAAACTCGCGAAAATTGAGCCCAACCAAGCAACAAGTCGCATGTGCTCTAAATAACTTATCCGCCATCAAAATGTAACAAATCCACAAAAAGTGTATTCACCTTTTATTAACTGACGCCATAACTCTGACTTATTTCAATTTGAACTGCTTCAACAGAGTCTTAGAAATTTTCGTTCAAATACGTTGCTGGTTTTAAATGAGCAACCGCGACACCCAACGCGGTTAGCTTTTCCGTGCCTAAATCTTCAATTAACATGTTCTTTCGAGATCTTCATGTTGAAGCTTAAAGCTTCAACGAGGCTACCATCTAAAGCTATATTGGACCGAAGAAATGAGCAGCTGGGGTTGTCAGATTTTCTGCGTGCAAAATTTCAGGCTGCCTTGGTAGAGAGTTGAGGAGGGAAGAAGAAAAGTTCGAGCGCTTTACACACGCTAATGGTTTAGCTTCGTAGGGAAGCAGCAGAATTACTGCAGGATTACGAAGTAACCTTTCCCGTACACGATCCTTACTGTTTACCTGCGAAAACGATGAAACAGAAGCAGGAGGAGAAGGAACAAAGAAGAAGGAGATGCAGAAGCACAAGAAGAAGAAAATGGAATAAGGATAAATTAGAAACACTACATTAAGGAGGATACCTTGCTAAGAGTAATCTTTTACCGCCGCCTATCCAAGATCATTAAGCTGTAATTTGCAGAATCAAAAGTCTCTGCTCATTAAAACAAATACATCACCTGGGAATAATACAATTTCGTTCAAAGCGCTGATTCAATCTGTATAATGACAAAAAAAAATCGTGTTTCCATTCATAGCAGAACCTCCCACCTACAGGGTACGTGGTGAAAATCTACCTGTATTCCTTCGGGTTACAATGAGACGCAATTACACGCAATATTCACTAGAATCTGGACCTCGTCGGACCGTGTGGGAATTCCTACCGAGAATTCTTCGACGCCGATGCGCATCTGTCAACCGTGTCAATCGTATAATTGACGTTTCTCTTTTATTTTTTATGCGCGCAGGCGAGCCCCTAGAGGAAACCTACCTGTTTCGAATATTTCCTCGCATTCTTTTCGCTAGGGCGGTTGTCAACGTTATCGACAATAGCTATCGATATTTGATTGAATTTTATGCCGTGTAATTGTTGCATTTTGGAAACAGGTGTCGTAGATGTTAAGGTCCTGATGGAATAAGAAGTGGGGATGATATGTTGAAAGGTGATTCGCGGGGCTTATTCGGTGTCCAATTCTTTTTTCTTCAAATAAGACATAAGAAAAAGACAGAAAAGAACAAGTTTGACAAGTTAACAAGTGAATCAAATAATCAGAGTAAATTAACAAACAAAAAAAATCAAATACAGAAAACAAATTGTCGAATATGTGAATGGAAAAGAAACACAAGATGTGTTTCCCTAGCCTAATTCGTCAAACTGGTGATACAGTGGCGTACACGTTCGTTCTAGCTCTCGGTGTTTTGAGCAAATCAACAAGAGCAAGAAGTGATTGGAAAGTAAGTTTTATAAAAACTTAGCGCTCCACAAGTTTCGCCTATCTGACAAGCTTAAGGAAATAGGGAAATCGTGAATATTGCGTAGACTATTGTTATAACAACTTCGCAAGCCGTTCCTGTACTCATACCATATCGGGGCAGCGTGCTCCAATCGACTCCTTGTAAGGCTGCAGTGCAAAGTTCGTAACACGCGTGGACCTGGACATGTTCTTAGGTGCCTACAAACGGATCTCTGGTTACGACTTCACATGCAATTGAATGGTTGAGCGTTTCGTGTAAGAAATCCGCTTTGGCCACTCATCAACTACGAGCAAATTATCTACGATCGCATATTTTGAGCTCATCTGTATAACCAAGAAAACCGCAGGTCAAACTGTTCAGCAAACCGCTTGTGTAAAGGTTAAAAAGGGCCTAGGTCGGAACCTTGAGGTACTCCCGAAGGAATTACTGAACGAAAGTCAATGTAATCCAGTTTAGCAAGTAATATTTGGTGATGTTAGCATGTTTACTAAACATCATTGAATCGGAAAAGTCTCCTGTCGACATCCAATTGTATCGCGCGAAGGATTGCGTAAACTGGTAAAAAATTGATGGCACTTGTTTTGTCCAGGATTAAAAATAAAAAAAAACGTAAGAAACAGTACAATGAAGGTGGTGAAGCAACAAGGAAAGCGATTGGACTTTCACGGAATGTTTTTTTTTTAGTGATGTAGCAACTTTTTGCACCGACGATCATGTTTCGTCACAAAATAGTCGTTTTTGAAAATCCAAACTGCGTCCTTCGCAAACGAAGTCGACGTTTTCAAAAAGTGGATGTTTGGTGTGGAATTATTTATGAAGAAATCGCCGGTCCATATTTTATCGATGAATATTTAAATTTATCCGCGTCCTTTGGAGAATTATCTAAAGATTTGGTCCAATTAAGATCTTACACCAATGGATTTTTTCTTGTGGAACGTTTTAAAACAAAAGGTCTATGCAGACGACCTATCGCATGGTCGTGAGATATTGAAAACACGAATACAGGACGCGGCGAATGAAATAAATATACGAACACCCTCTACATACGATTCCTTTGAAAAGTTCCTCCTCTCAACTCCGGGGATACAATGCGTCCGGACGGATCTCGTCTTGAATTTCCGCATCTTGCATATCATATCTTGATTTAACCAACAAATTGTTCGCCGCGTTGCTAAGTTTCGCGAAACAGATGTAATAATAATAAGTTACCAATTCAGTAATGGTGAACTCAAGGGAAGCACTGCTCAAAATATTGCGGATATAAGGAGGCACCTAAAAAGTCAATTAGGAAGCACCCCAATGGATTATTGATAGATAAAAGGAAACGAAATATACCAGGTGTGTCGGTAATTCTTTTCCGGTTTTTTCGCTAAAGAAAACACGTTACTTAGAATGGATAGTTAAAATTTATTTATTCAAAGTATTGGCCATTTGATTCTATACATTTTGTCCATCTCTCAGGCAATTTATGAATGCCATTCCAAAAGAACAGTTCCTCCTTTGAGCTAAACCATTCATCGAGCCATTTTTTAACTTCTTCGAAATCGGCGAAGTGCTGCTCTGCAAGCGCGTGCCCCATCGATGCGAAAAGGTGGTAGTCGGATGGAGCCAGGTCTGGAGAGTACGGCGGGTGCGATAAAACTTCCCATCCAAGTGATTTCAACATTTCTTTGACTGGTTTTGCTGTATGAGACGGCGCGTTGTCATGTTGCAAAATCACTTTATCATGTCTTTCAGCGTATTGTGGACGTTTTTCGATCAATGCACAGTTCAAATTGATCATTTGTTGTCGGTAGCGATCACTATTAACTGTTTCTCCCGGTTTCAACAGTTCATAATATACGACACCAATCTGGTCCCACCAGACACAGAGCATGGTCTTGCGACCAAAGCGATTTGGCCTTGCAGTCGATGGGCCAGCTTCGCCAGGTGATAACCATGATTTTTTTCGCTTGGGATTTTCGAAATAAATCCATTTTTCATCACCCGTTACTATTCGATGCAGAAATGACTTCCTTTCATACCTTTGAAGCAGAATTTCACTAACGATTTTTCGATTTTCCATTTGTCTGTCATTCAATTCATGTGGCACCCATCTCCCCATCTTTTGGATCTTTCCCATAGCTTGTAATCGTTCACAAATTGCTACTCGGCCCACATTCAACTTTTCTGCTAATTGTTTTTGAGTTTGTGTTGAGTCTTCATCCAATAGCTCCTGCAATTCCGCGTCTTCAAACGTTTTCGGCCTACCAGGACGTTCTTTATCTTGAACGTTGAAATCACCACATTTGAATTGTCGAAACCACGTTTCACATGTTCTTATGGTTGGAGCATGCTCACCGTAAGTCTCTACTAGCAAACGATGACTTTCAGCGGCTTTTTTCTTTTGATGAAACAAGAAAAGTAATGCGTGCCGCAAATGCACGTTTTCAGGCACAAAACTCGACATTTTCAAAAAATTATAAATCTATAACGCTGTTATTTTGGCGGAACGTAACTTGTGTAGTTTTAAGGTTAATGTCAGTAGAATAAAATTACATATGTATCAAATCATAACATTTCATACTTATGGCCAGTGACATCTGCCGGAAAAACCGGAAAGGAATTACCGACACACCTGGTAAATCTTAATTAGCTGCAACCAATGGTTTGATTGGTTAAATGAATTGATTTACATCTTTTGGATATCGTTTAATCGTTCCAATCCCTTCACCGGCTAAACTACTAATTCAAATAGAACCTTTTGGCGAATAAAACCGGATAATTGCGCTAATCTGCACGGTATATCATCCTCCAGATCATAATACCATCGATAACCCTCCTCGCCCATTACCAAACCCTTATTTCAACAAATTAATAACCCCCGAAGAATCCTATCTAATGCGTCCGCCTGCGTGCCGTCCTCCATTCATTCGAATCGAATAAAGAAAACATTTTCATCATCGCACGACGGCCGCATCACCTTATCAATTTTCCATTCCCATCGGCGTTGATCCGGTAGCCGTATATGCCGCTAGTTCTAGCTGCCGGGCAACTGATAAGTGCGTTGCGGAAACGACTGCATAGAAGCGTGCGACGGCACGTGCCCGTATTGTTGGTGCAGATTAATTTCGGAAACTGTAGCCTGATCAGCACGTGTTGCATCTTCCCGCGTAAAGTTACGGTTTTAAATTTCATGACGGTACGAACGAAGGGCGCCTACTATTGCTTCCCCATCGACGGCCGGGCGAAGGTTTGCGTGATTGTCGAGTAGGAGGCGTTTAATTTGGCAAATTGATCGGAAACGATGGGTACTTGCTACTTGCCACGTTTGTTTGTCCTTGATTCTAGGTTGCAAAGTATCGCTTTGCATTTAAAAATCGCAACTCATCTTTCTTAAAAAAGAACTTAAAAACTCAAGAAAGAACTTAATTCTCGGTGTGGATCGCAGATCATGCTAATTCAACGTGGCACGCTGCATTTGGTAAATAAATAATTGTATTCAATAGAAAATAAAACACGTCAACCAAAGGTGCGAAATATTGCTTCCAAACCCCAAAACAGCTCCCAATAACATTTTTTGTTCGAATTAACGAATTTTCATCTAAATGGAGTGCCTCAGGGATCAATCTTGGAGCCTGTGCAATTCGTCTTCTACGTAAACGATCTGGCAAATCTAATCCCTGATCAAGTGCCATTATACGCTGATGGCGCTCAGGGCGCTTATGAAAATAACATAATTCAAACATTGGATAAAATGCTTTGAAGAAAATGAATTAAAGTTAATTTCCAAAACAAAAAACGGCGCTAGATAGATTTTAACGGTCTCTTCCGATCAGAGTACTTTTCTTGGTGTCTGAATGGACCAGCGGTTTAAATTAGAACGTACCCTGCCAAATTAATTGAATTATGAAAATCGGGGAAATAAATGAGACGAACGCTAGCTTCTGCGCAATCCCAATTTAAAAGAGTAAGAACCGGTCCACACGGAGAAGAGCTATTGGAAATTGTTGAACACATGTGCAAATTGCCCAATCGATACAGATATTGGACACTGGGCATTAGTAACCAATGTTAAAGTTAATTTACAGAATTTTAAAAACGCCCCACAACCGGATATGGCAGTTTAAAATAAAAAAAAAAATCGAATGATGTCTAGGAGAACAACCAAATTTGTAGGACGAAACCGTTGCCAAAAATTTCGTAATATCCGCCGAGCCATTTGCCGAAATGTGCAGGGCTGATAATGTTGTCACTTTTCCTATATCCGTTGCCAAATTAAAACATTCTTTCTAATACGTAAAGATAAAAAATTAATGATCCGCCTAATTAATCGGAACGCATTTAGTTAATAACCCAATTAAGAAAGCGTGAGAACAACGTAACGAAACTTTTAACGTGGATCTAATTAAGTTTTGATAAGAAATAATTAATTGGAGGATATAAATTGGGCAGCCAAAATTCGTCCAATCACAAATTTCCCCTATTCGAGTCCAAGATGTTCATTGCGAAATTTTTCTGCGTTTCCCTCGCATTGGCGGGGTTATTTAACAACGCTAAATCGTGCGTCAATGAAAAATTAGAAGTATTCGGTAGGAAGCAATAAAAACGATTCGTTTATACGGAGGTATCCTTCTCGTTAACTCGGTGCGTTTCGCTTTTCAGAACAAGAAGTCACCTCTGACGACATCAAGACAATCGTGAATGAACACAATAGGTACCGACAGGCTATCATGGACGGAAACGTTCCCGGACAGCCCAGAGGCGTCGGCTTGAATTATCTGGTAAGTTCCACTTCGAATAATTCCTCTTGCTGTTACTGATAACGTAATCGTCGTTCTTAGCGTTGGGATGAGAAACTAGCTTCGTCCGCGCAGGAAGTGGCCAATAGATGCATTTTCAGCCATAAGCGTGTATTAGATGGTAAGAAAAGTTCATAATGAATCAAAATAATCTTTCGAGTAACATTTTAGATTGAGAGAGAACGTATTCCGTCGAATAACATGTAAATGTTAGACATCACATATTGCGCTGTTGTCAAACCATGTTATTGGGACTAGTAGCGTAGTGCTTAGCAGTCTCGGGGTATCGGGTTCGAACCTCGGGCTCGCCACTCTCAGAGTAAGATTTTCCGTAGTTTTCCTTGCTCCAAATTTGGTGAATGCTTAAGACGCTCTACGAGCGCAGGCGTAATTATAACTCATGATCGGCTGATGCCCCCTGTAATTGGCGAAAGCTGTTGAGGGATGTTACGTGAAGAAAATTAAAAAATAATTTCAATATCTGACAATTACACACAAGCAATTTTAGATCACGCTTGATTTCTTTTACATTGACAAAAGTTCATTTTTAACGCGGCTACTTAGGTTTCAAGTTTTGAATCTGTATGTTTTGTTTACTGTTGTCATTGTGACCAAACATAAACGCCAAAAATCTTGGATGCTACGTCCGAATACAGGAGTTACGTTTAATTGTAAATATCTCTTTTGCTTTCAACATTAGACATATGCAGCATTATAGAAAAAAATAGCCCTGTATGTTTCAAAAGCATTTTAATACCACGCTTAGACAGAGTGAAGTATGTAATTTAATCTCGTAAAAAATTTTAGCTAAAATGTGGATTTTTTAAAGGCACTAGATATATCTAAATTCGGACTCTTTCTAAACGAAGAAACTGAAAATGCAACGAAACGCAAGGTGTTCTATTTCAAATAACTCGGTTTGCTACTTATCGATAGCCCTGTATATTGAGAAATATTTATGAGAGGTAGCTTGTGGTGTTTATTACATTTTCTGGAAATCTTGACCTTCTACAGCCAGTATGAACATAGAGAAAGAATTAATAAAATAATGAACCTGGATGGTCCAGTGGCAAGAGGCCCTTCGAGTTTCTTAATAGACCTGGTATAATCCCGATTTTAATTCGGAATTTACAGGGTGAAGACCCGTGCGGTTATAACAAGTTTTAAAAAACTTATACACCCTGTCGGGCTATCACTATGCGTTAAAAAGGAATACTTCGTATACTCGCTTAGGAGGAATCCCGAACCCGGAAATTCAGAAAATTATGAAACTTTGGGAACGTGTAGGACACACGTAAGCATGCGCTGCGCGATTTTTTTTCCGCGAAAAAATCATTAATATATTCACATGTTTGTTGGATGGTACGCTACTTTTTAATGTAGCAGGTCCAAGAGTCCAAGAACAAAATGCTGTGACCTCCCACATTTGCCGAATACGCATCGGCTAACCATTGCTGGAAGAGCTCTTTCGCTAATTTTCCAGATGTGGAAGGATCGAAATTACCACTTTGCTCTTTGAGGACAATGAATAGAAGAAGCTGAGCAACTTCGAACGTTACCATTAGCAAACAAACAATTTTTTTTTTTGAATTTCCGAGTTCGGGATCGTCCCTTATCAGTGTAAAAAGCGTCATGCCCGAAATTATGATTCGTGTTCGTATTCTTCAGATCGTTGGAGATATGCGGCTGGCCAAAGTCTTTTCCGTGCGGAGGCGGTCGACTTTCAACATCATAATTATAATTGGACAAGAGCAATATCAAGATGGTTTATGGAGCACAAACACTACCATTACGGGAACATCAACCGGAAACTCCTGAAAACCGGCCATTATACTAATGTAAGACGATAAATTTCTTCGTTTTAAGAATGCGCGGTTTTCTCGGGAACTTAAAGGGACGAACCTGAATTGATCCTCATTTAGGATAAAAATATTCATAAAGATACGTCAATGGAAATCGATTTCTGAAAAAATTTTAAAACCATTAAATATCGGCCCGTTTCCATTTAAATCAGTCCCCTTGTAGCTTAGACATACGGAGAATTCTGAAGAAATTTGGTATGAATTGAAGAATTATCTTTATTAACTAGAAAAAAGTCTTACAATCAGAATGGCATTTATTAAAAGACCTTTTTTTTTAAAATTTTGCAGATAATCTGGGCCAAAACCCAATACATTGGTTGTGGTTACGTTGCTTACGAGAACAATAGACCAAATAGCATTAATTACGTTGCTCAACTCTACGTTTGTCACTACGGACCACCGTGAGTCACTAATCATACGGTTCCTCTATAGTATTATCGCAATTTTTTTCAGTGGAAACATAAGAGGCGAGTACCCGTATCAACGAGCAGACGACGAAGGCGATTTCCAAGAGGCCTAAATGATTGCTATGTAGGAGTTATCTGGATTGGTCGCGTCATTTATTTCATAATTTTTCAGGTCCTTTTTTTTGAAATAATATTTGTAACTGATGCTTTTTAAATTGAATGTTGCTCTGCAAATGTGAAGTATGTCTTGTATTCAAAATAAAGGAAGTTTTCTAAATGCAATTCGCCTTTTAACCGTCAAAAGCAGGAGCGGTGTTAGCTCCGCGAATGTCTAATACTGCGCCCATCCCTCCATCCTTCGTTAAAGCTACAGAGTCAGAAGGCAGGCACTAGGCCAAAGAATTGACAATTCTCATACGATGCACCTGCATCCGATTAAGTAATGAATTTAATTTAGCTGTTAATGCTGCAACTTTTTGAACACTCGCTATTAATGGGACCCTGCTGCGGCGTCCTCTACAGATTGTACCGGTCTGCGAGGCTTACCCGTCTAGCGCCGCCATTAACCAAAAGATATGTTAAAATTGTAGACACAAATTTAAACAGGAAATAAACATGAATATTAGGTTAGAATGAAATTTAAAAAACTAGGCGAAGACACCCTGTATACAAGCGACAAAACTCAAATTCATAAAACTATTGAGCTCTCTATAACAAGCATAAAAAAAAGAAAAAAAAAGGACGTATCTCTAACCACTCGTTGGACTGGTTCGTAAGTTTGATAAGAAATAAGACGGGCAAGACCTCATCAAAAGGATCCGCTACAACGTTCCGCGTCGGTATTACAAGTTGCGGGGGGCAGTACCATGCTGCGGCGGATTATGGGACGCCTTAATCAGGCTTCTTCTTGTTGGTTGTACCTCCCGCTAGTGCGGCGTAGGGTCTATCCTTGGGGAATACGGTCCTTCGAAACAACTACATCCATACGTCGTACAGATGTAATACCAGCGCATAATAGGGAGAAATAATGATGAAAACGATGACTGGTGGAAATATTTCTCGACAACACCAATTTGTTTAGATTGAAATGGTTGAAAGTTAACATCAATGTCTATAAAAAGACTTTTATTTATTCCGCCTTAAAACCACATCTTTTTATTTAAGCTGCAATACAAACACATTGAATTAAATGAAGCTACCGCGCCCAAAAAAAAAATATGTCCAACGATTCTGATATGTGCGGCTAGACGCGGTTGCGGTGCTTGATTTTCGCAATTTAGCTTAAACTACTGGTTCCTGATGTTATCTTGCAATGGCTGAATACAATCTTCGATATAAACAAACCGCCTTCGTTGATGAGGATGTTATTGCTCAAAAAATTGTCGAGTTCATAGACAAAATCAGTATTAAAATTGGCGAGAAACTAAGCGCAACATTTCAAGGAAGGTTCCAAGAAGTGTTGTGCGAGGTGGACCTATTCAAGGTTAAATTGGCGGAAGTAAATGACAAAATCGAACGCCTCGAACAATACTCACGCGCCGATAATCTGCGAAGAGAAGTAATTATGAAATTGTGTTCAGAAAAACTAAAAATTAACGTTGATCCGTCGGATATCGATATTTCCCATCGCCTGAAATCTGAAGAAAACGGCATCAAACCAGCAATAGTTCGGTTAAAAATCGTACTATTAAAAAAAGGATTTTCAACTCTAAACTTAGCCTTATTTATGTATTTAATTGCATCGCCGGCAAAATACGACGATAACTCGATGCTGCTCTGCTTTGGCAAATGTACCGGACAAAGTGCGAATCTGTACTTACGCACGATGTGTTCCTCAAGGTAATGACGAAATCACTCACGATAAAAGCAATGTGAAGAGCGAAAAAAGGCCACGGGCTACCCATCTCCAAGCATATTCTTCACCATGTAACATTCTAGCCTGTGAAGCCCCAAAGCGCTCCTGCGCACGTCTTCTCGTGTTAGATAGTCCAAGAATTGCTCAAAAGATGGCTTGGGGAACAGTATCCGGCTTCTGTTGCTGCTTTCTTGGCACGCTAAAAAATATATGGCTCGTCGTTTTGAAGGAAATGATATCAACTATGAGGTAAGCAGCGGTGTTAGGCTGAAAAGAATACGCTGGGAGCCACGCTGGTAACGCTGAGTATGAGGCTGTTTTTTTTTCTTCTCTGGTCACATTGCTTATGTCGTGAGTGATTTCATGAGGAAGCTATGTTGGCATTTTTTTTTCGTTATTGTCTTTAGACATTTTTTGATGAACGCAAACATTCTTCGAATATTACGCCCAACAATGCGAAGCTGTTGGAAACATGTAAATTGCAAGGTTGAACACGCATAATTAATTCTATTTTCAGGTCTATCATTAACATTAAATAAAACCCTTCTTATTTATATTTTAGTAATGATGCCGCACCTTGCTTTAAATACAAATTAGTCTGAAATAATTCATGCTCCTCAAATGTCTAAACTTAGAGGAGCTAAAATCGTTATTAAGGAAGATCTAACCCCTCAACGAGTGGCATTAGTGGCAAAAGAGCTTGGTGGACATTCAACTAGAAATTCATACTGGACGACGGATGGACTAATTCACTGTAAGATAAATGGTGTTGGTCGCATCAGGTATGCGTGTGGCATTCGGAAGTTCGACAGAGTCTCGCGCATATTGATGGACCTTGGTTGCCTAGATATGAGTAAACGTAGACTATCCAAAAGATTTTGTCTGTGGCAGCATTCGGACGGGCTCTGCGTAAGCACATTTGTCAGCAATGATGCTATTTGGGAGATGATGGAGTGTATTAGGCATTCTTTTTTTTTCTCTTGTTGCAGGCATGGATGCATATTGCGGAATAGTGTAGGTTAGTTAGGGTTAAGTTAAATGTAGGCATGTTTTCTTTAACTTTGAATTCTTACGATTATGTGTGGAGTTGGTGGGAGAGCAGGTAACGGTTCCAAAAACATAGACGCGGTATCGTTTCTATTTACGAAACAAAGTTTATAGACATTATATAAAATGTGAATGAGGGTTATTAATACTTGTTATGTAAATAGTCCATTTATCGATATTTCTGGGTATTTATTGCTTGATGAGGGATAATCGAGATTTTCCCAGATCAAAATAGGAATTTTAAATGCGACGAAAATTTAGACCCTGCGCATTTATCACATTCATATAAGCGTAAATGTTTTAATTCGATACTTCTCTTTATATGCAGCGGTTGTGCTGGTAAAGTGTACACGTTTCACCGCGAGAAATTATATTTTATAAAGTGTTTGCAACATGGGTAGAAAAAAACAATTATCCTTGATAGAAAGGGGTAAAGTTCTAGCCTGGCACCAGGATGGCGTTAGTAAGAAGGAAATTGCTCGTCGGTTACGAAGAAGCGCTCATTCCGTTAGAAATTTCCTAAAAGATCCGGATAATTACGGCAAACCAAAGGCCAGGGGCGACCGAAAGCTGTAAGTGAGCGGGATAAACGCATGATATTGCGGTGTGGATCCAATTCTTCTGCGTCGGCGAGAGTTATTGCAGAACAGGCGGAGGTACAAACGCACGTGCGTAATGTTCAAAGGATTTTAAAGGCGTCACCGGTAATATCACGGAAGAAAATGTTGAGAAAACCGCCACTTTCGGCGAAACACAAAGAAGCGAGGTTGAGATTTCCTGAAGAACACGTATCCTGGAAGAAACAATGGGAAAAAGTGATATTTTCCGATGAGAAACGTTTTAATTTGGACGGACCGGATGGGTACTCGCATTATTATCATGATCTGAGAAAGGAACCAAAAGTGAAAATGACCAGACAATTAGGGGGTGGATCTGTGATGATATGGGCAGCGATTGGATTTCGCGATAAAAGTGGGATAGTGTTTTGCACAAACGAAATGACATCTGTGACGTATAAAGACTTATTGCGTGACAATCTTCTACGTTTTGGAAACCAATGGGCCGGGCGCAATTTTGTTTTTCAGCAAGATAACGCGCCAATCCATAAAGCAAAAACCATCACTGAATGGTTTAAAGAGAAAAAAATTAAAACTTTACAGCGGCCGGCACGGCCACGGACTTAAACATTATTGAAAACATGTGGGGTGAATTGGCCCGTCGCGTTTATGGCGGAGGCCGTCAATATTTCACGGTGCAGGAACTGAAAACCTCAATAGTGACTGAATGGCAGAATATCCCCCAAAATTATGTGTTAAATTTATATAAATCTATTAATAACAGACTATCGGAAGTGATTAAGAACAATGGAGGATCTACGCATTACTGATCACTCGTTTGTTGATTTTTGTTTTACATTTGCAACAGAGCGTCTAAATTTTTGTCGCAGAAATTGTTTAAACATTGGAGTAATAATTTATTATTTAGTTCATATATTACTAGAGGAGATATTTTTAAGTTTATTTTACTTTTATGAATAAAACTTAATTAGATATCTTGCTAGTTTCGCAAAGAAATGTTGTAACCCTTAAAACTCTTAAAACATCTTACCGCGTCTAAGTTTTTGTCGGGGAGTGTATATGGATCTATTATACAATTATACATTAGTCCCAATGTTATCAAAATAACGGGTTTATTATTTATTATTATTTAAATTAAGTTTTATTTGGATGGGCAAATCGTTGAAAACTCTGAAAACTGAAGTAACTGCAATTAACGAGGAAACTGATGCAGATTTGTTTTTATAAAACCTAAAATATGTCGTTCTTTCTATAAATTTACACCGAATTTAATGCGATTTGGCAGCTCATTTCTCGCGAATTAATGTTTTATTTGGAATAAATAAACAGCACAGGTCGCCAAATAATATTCATTTGTAACTCTAGTTCCCCAGCAAATTACATTTCTAACAAAGCAATTGGTACATTTAATTCTATAAAAAAAAATTGCGTATATGAACGAAAAATCCATCGTGTGCTGAGTGTGGCTCTGCGAGCGCCACTCTCCACTATTATACAATAACAATGGAGAAAAATCATTGTTTTCACGCAAGCACACTTTCTATGGATCTAAGACATTTGTGGGTAAGATTTTCTTTAATACTGAATCGACGACGTCAGATGATTATTAAAAACCACTTCCACACTAATTGAACATTCTTTCTCCGGGTGCATTAGAGATGATTTTTACCTGACTACGCAATATATATATAAATGGTAATTGCTAAATGCAGCCTTCCTAATCCCCGGTTGCTTGTTTTGCTGATTACTTTTCCCCTTTTCAATGGACGGCTTTCGTTCACGGTAGCAATTCGTCTCGAAAACGTTAATTAATTAGGGTGATTTCAAGCCAAGCACTTATTTCATAAATAATCACTTGGATGTATATAACATGAAATGGCTATGCGGAATAGGAAAGGAGACGGCTAAAACTTCACAACCGCACAAGTTTGCAAAATTAATTAATCTGCGGACATTTGTGACAACAGTTCCATCGATTTTGCGAAATATTAAAAAATTTATGACAAAACTCCATTGTTGTTGTGTGTTGGGGACGAACATCCAATAATAAACGATTTTTAATTGTTGTATTTTGGAACCATGCGAGATGCGATTTGCATCAACAAATGCTTCTGATGAAGACAGACCGAAACGAAAAGTTTGCTAAATTTATTCTCGATAAAGAGCGAGCGATCAGAATGCCGGCTGCTTTTATGGTATTTTTGACTCTCTTTGCAAATTGTCCTTTAACAGTACTGGAAGTTTGGGGAATTATTCACTCGATTTCGACAAACTAGTCGTGTTCAGTATACGGATGGAGCTCAAGCATATCTTTATCGTTGGACACGAACATTTTTAAAACTTCATTCCCCAAGACCACCCGACTTAACTTCACTGAATTTCTTTTTATGGGGACAACAATACCGGATAACATGAAGCTTGTTATAAGGAATTGTTTAATGTCTTAAAATTTGAAATATTTTATAAATAAATAGGTACAATTTAAATTGTGATAAAATCTGTTAAGCTGCTGTTTGTTATAAAAAGTTTGTGAAATCTCAAAAACACCATAGCGGACTTAATAAATATTAACATTAGATATAAAAGCAGCGATTTCCAGGAAAATGTGACGAGTTAGCTAAAGAAGAGCGTAATAATGTTCTACAACAATTAAATTCTACATAAAACACAGGATGTTAAATTTAAATGAAACAAGTTATTGATGATTAAAACTTATCTTAATTTCGGAACACCTTTAGTATGAATTTGGCCTAAAAAGATGAATAAAATGTTTTATTTTTATTTACACAGTGTTTACGGTCTTGTGATTTTATTTTCGAAGGTTGATTAAACATCTTAATATATCATTAACGTAAAAATATCAAATGCTGCATTTTTTGTTAATTAATTAAATTAATGTTAAAATTTTTTTTTAGTTTTTAGTTTTTTTTATTTTTAAGTGGTGATTAAGCATATTAAATTAAACAAGTTTCTATGTTTTGTCGCCGTGTTGTTGAACGCAAAGTCTCGCTCGGCGTATCCATGAATTGGCAAAATTCACTAGGCCTTGGTCTTGCCGTCGAATTGTCGCCGCCGCTGCCTCAACGCGGTTACGAAGATCATCTAAAACAGGACCACCTCGAATTTTGAAACACATTATCTAAATGCTGGCGAACTAAACGATTAAAAAGCGGCGGTGCGCCATCGTGAGGAAATCACATTTGTCGACGTACGTTCGAAGGAACTTCTTCCAATAATTCCATCAACTGATTTTGCAAGAACAAGTGATAATCATATCCTTCAGTCGTTTTGGCAACACAAAGGGGTCAATGGATTGTCCGTGGACCAGTCCGGCCCAAACGCTTATCCAAAATCTGCGTTGGAAAGGATTACGACGAACAGCATGTGGATTTTCGACAGCCCAGATATGAGTATTACGACGGTCATTTATGTCGTTACGTGTAAACGTTGCTTCATCAGTCGTCAATACAATAAAAGAAAAGTTTGGAATATCTCGCCTGGACATCATTCCAGCGAGACATGGATCGGCAGGCTTCGCAAGGAGCAAAAGAGGCCTCCAAATCTTACCTCACCAATTTGCCAGTTGACCTGATTATTACGATCCTAAGGTAAGTCCATTTAAACCTTAAGCTACTGTAGGTTTCAAGCGCATATTGTTGTTACCATGAGCTGATGACTGCTGTTGTTTCAAATAAATGTAAAGAGTTCATTCATTTCATTTAATTAAATTTTCAATCGCGCCTGAATCTCAAAAAACATCCTGTACCTTGTAAACGGTAAAAAAAAAGGGTCCGCAGTGTACAATCTCATTTTACTCTGGACGTTGGCGGGGACTTGCAGTAGTTGTCATGTTTAAGTTTAATTCTATGTTTGGACAAAAAATTTGGTGTCCCGCAAGGTTCTATGTGGGGCCTTTGTTTCTATAATATTGAAAACAATATATTAAACAATAACGATCTCAATTATAATTACTTCGGAGCATAAATATAATTCATTTCACGATAGAATGGACCAATCTAGGTCTAAATATAGATAGTCGCAGCAAGACGAACATTTTAAGCTTTTGAGCTTAATTAAATTAAATTGTTTCTTCAGGCGCCTGCGTCTGGAAAGCCTTGCTTGGCATTCAGGACGCTTTTATGATCCAAAGACGTATTTTGGGAATAACAACAAATGTGAACAATCTTTAAAAAAATGAAGGTGCTGAAGGTTAACTGGGTTATACGTCTTTGAGACGTGTGCGTATACGGACTGTCACGGGATGAGCTTGCATTAGCCGTATGTATATCAGAAATCTAGCAGCATTAGGGCCAGCGGATTCAATTCTATTGTTATCTTGTATATTATTATTATTATTTATTAACAGGTGAAATTTTATCCTTTACAGATACCTAGACGGCTGGGACCTAGAACATGTTGGTAGTGCATACGAAGGTTGCCTACCTGTAATTAAATCCGACCCAGTTCCTGTCCAGGAGGACAGGATTACCCGGTGCCAGGAAGAAAAGTGTAGATGCAGCTTAACGGTCATCAGTAGTCAAAAGATAATCCTGAAGAAACGATTGGCCCGGAATACACCTTGCCTGGCACTTTTTGAATAGATTAATTGTATTAATTAACATAAATCGAGGCTTGAATTAATTCTTGTTGTTTTTGTCAGATTTGTCTTGTTATGTACCTTATGTCTGTTTTACTTATGTCCTTTTTTCATTAAATCCTATCATTTATCCTTCTTTCATTAAATATTTTAAAAACACAAGTGCCCCCTCATTATTTTGGTCGACTACATTATAATATATAATTTTCTATTATTATTAAATTTGATCGGGAATTTTGTTGCTTTTTATTTTGTTTTTGTTTTGTTTGAAAATATTAGCTTATAGCTTAGATATGTCTTACACTACTAGATACAAGGTATTTAAGAGCACAGATCCCGAAAATCCCCAAAAAAAAAATATTCCTTATTTCATGTATCCATAAATGCGAAGCATGTAAATGGAATTGCGCAGAAAGTAAATTTATGCTTTTTTTCATTTATTGCCCAATTATATTGAGGTGATTTCTGGTAAAAATTTCGACCATGGGCAGCTATTTCGAATAAACAAAATTTCCGGTGCTACAACGCCTGCTGAGTGCTTTAAATTATGACGATAGTTGGCATTACTGCTTTGAGCCGCAGCCTCAAGTTAAATATTAAACGGATTATTCGCTTTTATCCTGGTTATCTCTTTTTTAATTTAATTTAAAGTGAAGCAAAGTATGCTTGGTTACATTTTTTAGATACGCGATTAATGCACGTTGACCGTTTGGGGCTATTTTCCATTCACGAGACCAGAAATACAGTCTTTTTGTTAATGCTAAAAACTCTTTTACTCTCACTAAGAAAGCTCCCAACTCATCGACTTGGCAAGTTAGAACTGATTCCCGAAGAACATCCAATACGACTTACTTGTTTTAACCAACATGCTTCAGCAATTGATGATGATGCTCGACCATGATTGAAAATATATCAATCAATCCGAACATTTCCGATCCTTGGATGCTACGCAACATATCTTCCAAACTCGGTAAATCTTATCTTATGAAAACACCAACTTACAACCATTTATATATTTAAAACGCCGTACCGTGTAATAATTTGCTCGTAAGACTAAAAGCAAAAAAAACATGGACGTCCCTGCGCATAATTTAAACACCAGATTTCATTCTCGTCGTAATATATCAGCCATTCAGCAGAGGAAGTAACGTAGACCAGAAAAAAAAACGCACCCCCCTCACGAAAACCTTGCAACGGGATGCAGTAGCTGCAATCTAAATGTAATAAATTTCGGGCTTTCGACCCTGGAAGTTGGTGACATCTATATAATGGCGTTGAAGGAACAGAGTACAAGTATGACCGCGAGACGGAGGGGACCCTGCAGTCTGCCCTTTTATAACTTGACCGGATATGTACGTAATTTTCAATAAATACGTTGCGCCCCTTCGCTCGACGTGGTGATTCAATTCTTCTGGAAATGTGTGCTCAGAGAAAACGAAATAAATAAAAAAATAGCATTTTTATTGTAGTGGCTTATCTAACCGGAGGTTAGATGGAGAAAAATAATTTTATTGAAGGCGTAAATTGCTTGTAAGAAGATTTTCGTGAATGCTGTTCAAAATGTGGAAGATAGCAGAATGAATCGTTCGAAAATTGGGAGAATTTCGGTTTGCAGTGAGAGAAAGAAAGCGTTGATTATCGTAACATATACTGCAATATATAAAAATGCCACCTAGAGTCATGTTGCTACATTCTTTTGAAAATGAAATTTCTACCATCGATTTTGCCAATGCTATCTCTAAGTTCAAGAAAATGCTGAAGACTGAAGGATAAATTGCGAAATATTTACGAGATATGTAATAAGTAGCTAAGGCACACGTCTTCCCTACAAAACTTGAACTTGGGCACTGTCTAGTCTTGAGTCTGCTCCTGCTGTTGAGGACAATCACCATCTCGTTCTGGATATTCCTGTTCACAAAGCCATCCAAAGTCGTTCCGTTTAACCTCAGAATCGACTCACGTATCTTTCCAACTACTTCTTCTTCATGTGCCGCATTCTTTAAGAAGGTTGACTATCATCGTGACAATTTTCACTTTCGATGTTGCATATCTTCCGCCCCATATCTTCCCTTGAATAGAAGTTTTAAAAGTTTTAAGTAAGAGTGCCCCCCCCCCCCGTATCACGTGGCCAAGATACTGCAATGTTCTGATTATTTTAATTGTGTTTACAAGCTTATTCTTAGGATTCTTCTATAGCACCGCTTCCAACTGGTCAATGTTATTCTTATTAATTGTCTACGCTTCCGTACCATATAAAAGCACTGGGAACACGTAGCTTTTCGCCATTTTAATTTTGAGACGTCGGCTAAGGTCGTTACTGCATAACACGTTCTTCATTTTGTTGAATACAGTTCTAGCCTGTCCAATTTTTGATCTTATTTCCTCCGTATAGTCCTCGATCTCGAGCGTGCCTCAGGGTCCGAACCTTAGCCCTCTTTTACCCTCTCAAATCTATCATTTGCTGGGTGGCCTTTCTATGATAGTAATAAATGCTCTCGAACGGATTCAGAGCAAATTCTTGAAATATCTGATCTGATCTGATAAGATCGATGATCAGTCTCCTGTCGGTGGAACTCCTTTCAGTGAGCTGATTGAGAGACATGGCATTGGTACATTTTTGAATTCAAATGTGATCGCACCAGCTTAGTTCGCTAGTTTGGACGTTTGGCATGGCCAGAAATTGTAACCACCACCAATAACGGAAGAATTAAAGTGTACTAAACGATCGCCGAGGTAAGGTTAGAGAAGTCGCAGAGGTTGTGGACATCTCGGACCAACGAGAACGAAATAAGTCGGAATTTTCAAATATTGAAATAAATAATGAAGCCATAATGAATTCCAACGTTATCACCCGACTTATAATTTATTTCTTTTGCCCCGTACGAATTATTTCTTTCTAGTACATAAGTTAACATAGCTGCAAATGTTGGAAGCATCACGTGCAATGAACAACGTTATAATTTAATAACTAACTCGTGGGGGATTCGAAGCCCCTACGAGAAGCCGCCACTGCTTACACATTAATTAGAGCAGCAATTAATTCACCAATTATTGTATCAATTTACTTAATTGAGTCCGCAAGGTCGTATTTGGCAAAAGTTAATTACAGTTGTTGATGTATTATTTCAGGAAGTCCTTTGTAGATGAGATAGGAAGTTGATTGGCACCTATATTGTTGCGATAAATTGACCAAATAATTAATATGATAAAATTAATAATGTTCCCGATTATTTTATAAATCATTTACGACTTTTACAATTAAAATTATTCGAAGGCAAAATGTTGGGCGCTAAAGTCCTGTATTTATTAGGCATTTTCTCTTGTATTGAATTTGTTAAAGGTGTTGAAACCACATGCGAGGATTTGGGATTGGAAGTTTACGGTAATTAGATTATTATTATTTTAATTATGTTATAATTTTTTTTTCTTGATTTTCACAAACAATCTTTAATCCAAATTAGCAATTGTTTGGAGTTTATTAATTTTGATAAATACGCACTAATTTTTAGAGAAAGGAGTCACTAGCAAGGATATTCAGACCATAATCGATAAACATAATTCCTATCGTCAGGCCGTAATCGATGGCAAAGTGCCCGGACAACCACGGGGCACCAACATAAAATTATTGGTATATTAAAAAAAATTGTAGAATATCAATAAATAAATGTAGAAAATTTTGATTTTAGAAATGGGACCCCGACTTAGCCGAATCAGCTCAAAGAGTGGCCGATACGTGCATATTTAAGCACAAAAGCGTGAGTGATCGTAAGTAATAAAGTTCCTTCAGAATCATTTTTCTTTTGTTAGAAAAAAATTAGGGGAAATTTATAAAAATCATGTTTTTTAATTTATGCGAAATATTTAGAGAAAAAAAAGAAATTTTGCATTTTAACAGGTTAAATTTAATTTTACTTTCTTTGGAATTTCCGGTTTATTCTTTTTTTTCTTTGAAGGTAAAAGAGAATATACACGTAAATATAGCCCGTTAACACACACAATCACAACGCAACAACATTAACGATTTTTTAATTTTGGCAATACAAAAATTTGAAATGTTGAAAACATTTATAAAAAAAAAAAATATTTGCGACCAATAAAAAATCATAATAATATGCAGTAAAGAAACATTTGTCTTTTTGAAAAAATCTCGAAGGGGTATAGCGATTTCAATTATTTTACTTTATACTAGATCGTTGTCATCTTATTACTTCATTTGTTTTTAAAGTTTATTTTTTTTTTGTTTAATATTTTTTTTAAATGACAACTTATATTTTTTATTATTAATTTCAGTAGTACTTTTTATTCCGTTTTCAACGGTATAAAATTATCGATATGTTACACTTGAAAAAAAAATGAGAAAAACGCTTAAGTTTGCTTAAGATTTATTTTTTAAGTACCCCCACAGGAAGAAGTATAAAGGCCTCAAATCGGGAGACCTAGATCGGCCCCTTTCTTCTTCTACTAGGTCCAAATTGCGTCGAACATTATTTACATAATGAATTTATTTTAAATTTAAATTTATTTTCGATTCTACTAACGGTAGATTGACTTATGGGGTGATTTGGATACTTATCTCTAAAAATCTGACTCAGATCTACATCAAGAAGTGATCTGACTCTGTCGCCATAACCGATCACCAATAACACTTCCCAATTCTTCGTTTCTCGCTTAATTGTGCCATTTTTATCGATAAAGGAGCTTATTAAAGATAAAATCTACTTTAGAACAAGCAAATGGCAACACTGTTATTGCTTTTTTGCAACTACACGTTTGCTACGTTTAATTAATTTTTTATATTCGAACTTCGACACTACTTTTCTCAATTTATACCCATACAGCCATCATATTATTGTAAATTTGAAAGTTATCTTTAATAAATTAAAAAAATTTCTAAAGATATCCATTCGTAAAGATAATTTGTAAAATTTGTTTTATGCATACAACTTCAACATCTATTCGAAGTGAACATCATTTCCCTAATACAACCCGTAAAGCGATTCCCTGCATTTTGTTGAACATTTACTAATATATCGCATACACAGTTTAGTCGGTGCAACGTCGGTCGAAGATCGGTTGTCAAGCGTTAGATAACAGTAAGCCAATTCTCGCTAAAGATCGGTGCACGACAAGTGTGCGAGAACGTTGCGAGCCAATGTTCGGTTAAAAGTGTTCACACATCGAGCTAAGCGATCCGTGATCGCGACCCAACGTTGCGCCAACAATCTGTTTTTGTGTACTTAAACCGTACCGTTTAAATCAGGTTGTTTTAAATTTGTTAAAACGTTGTTCTTCTTTTGTACAACTTACTGAAAAACGTTAGACTATTAAAAAAAATTTGTGAAGTGTATTAAAGAAAATGGTGGCTACTTCGAGGAGATGTTGGAATTCCTTGTAGCCAGGCAAAAATTCATAGTGTTTCGACGCAGCACTCCATGTTTCTAAACTTACCTGCATAGCTGCATTTTTAATT
The DNA here is from genome assembly GCA_902655005.2 of Marronus borbonicus. Lineage (NCBI taxonomy): Eukaryota > Metazoa > Arthropoda > Insecta > Coleoptera > Scarabaeidae > Marronus > Marronus borbonicus. Next base: position 802,992 of record LR737410.1, on the reverse strand, counting down.
ATCATATTTTAGGTAAAAGAAATTGTTCATAAAAAAAAATTTAACAGTTTCACTCACTTCAAATTTTGGAGAAATATACGGGAGCTCTATTCTAAAAACTGAAATTATATGAATCAAACGTAGCAACGATTGCAAAAAAATGCTCAATCGAATAAAATTTTAATCACTGCTCAAGTTTTCAACAACATAATGGATACCCTGTATATTCGAGTTTATCTTCAAATATCTTTCATTTAAAAAAAATTTTCTTTGAATTGTGCACGGCAAGAATGATCTTCAACGTGACTTATGCCGCCATGCTCCTCTTTTCTAATTCGAAAATTTCCAGAACGTTGGCGTTTTCCGTTGGGGCAAAATTTCGGCCGCGGTAAAAAAGCGGAGTACAACGTAAACGATGCAAATTGGACGGCAATAATAGAGTATTGGTTCAACGAGAATAAGAAATACAAATTCGGCAAGATTGGATTCGATTATCAAACCAGCGGACATTACACTCAGGTATTCGCAATCTTATACACAACGCTTATATGCCTTATTAATAAAGCTTTGGTTTCTTTAGCTAATCTGGGCCGATACTGAGTATATTGGATGCGGCTTTAACTCCCACTCTAACGGCGATGAAGAATCCGTTTACGAAGTGGAGGAGATTTATGTTTGCCACTATGGACCTAGGTAAATCACATGTTGCTTCAGTATTGCTGCCAAATAACGTTTATCTATTATCTATTATCCACGTTTCAGAGGTAATCTATTGGGGAGGTTCCCATACGAAAGCGCTCCTAAGAACGTCATCAGATCCGATAATGCAGAAGACTACCTATACTATTAATACGTTTTGCATTTGTTTCTTGTTCATATCAACGTATCTTTTGTTAGGGATCATCTGATAGAGTTATCAAATATTGCATATTCATATATAACAATTTATACCAATAATGTTTTTACTTCTGCAATAATAAAGGACTTTGTCTGGCATTGAGGTATTTCAGTCAACGGTTGAAAATAAGGATCGACGCACCAATTAAACTTGCGTGGTGCGGAGTAGACCGACGCTATTGTGTTCTTTAATATCTCGATCTTTCCGTTTCTCTTTTTCCGAAGCCATCGCAAATAACTCGCAGGAAATATCGGAATGATCCGGTAGTAACGCAGAAGCCGCTTAGACTTGCAAGCTTTTTTTGTTGAGCGAGAACTATCACGACTATAGCGAAAGCGGCTTGCAACGAAGCTTACGCTAGGGAGGGTAGTGTCCGGTTACGCGATTTTTCTCGGTGATGTAAATCCACCTAGATATAGGATACCAAACTAATTGAAACTAAACGTGTTCCGGGTTTGAACCGTGTCATGTCGTTGGTTAAAATAAAGTTGGTTTTCGCCTCTGGCATGGTTCACGTGCTGAGTTACCGTGATCAACAGCTTCCCGCTCAGTTAGTTTCGCCTCTGGCGTGGTTCACACGTTGAGGTACCGTGCTAACTGTTGCCATCACTCTCCTGAAGAAGCTCCATACGATTGTGGGCGAAACGTCGAATTTTATTTTCACCAACGACTAACAACCCGAAACACGTTTAGTTTCAACTGACTCTGACCGTGGAAGCCTACGTTTTTACCAAACTAATGTTTGCATATTCAACCTTACTTAAGACATAAGCAAAGTAGAAGGACTTTAACACAGCTATGTCTTTGAAATGCTTAATAATGAAACCAAGAGACTTGGAAGCATCAGAGATCAGCATGTGAGATGTGCGCCTTAGAAGTAAGAGTCATCCGTCTATCGTAGCTTATACCTGTAATCTTTCACGTGAAAAACCTTATCGTTAGAATGGACTATTGTTCTGTGCGGCTCCCCCCACAACAAGTGCCTCAACAGCTAGTCCCTTTAACTCTGTTTTGTCCTTGATTTCGCATCCGAACTTCAAGAAAAGTTTCTTTGGGCTGCCTCTCATCGGACCGCCATTTTGTTGTTTTTCCTATCGCTTCCGCATATCAATTTTTGGCGTCTCTATATTGTTGTGTTATGTTTGTTGCCACTACATAATAATCGCTTTCGATTTCGAGTCCTCGCTTCACTCTCGAGTTAATTTTCTTAACCATCGTGTAGTCTACGATCGACCTCTCCCTTCTGCTTATTGCCTCCGTTGTATATCTGCGCATGTCTCTATGTTCTTAGAATGTGCTGATGATCATCAGATTTTGCAGGATACGGAATTCTAGAAGCGTAGCTATTCTTATCTTTTCTATTATTTTTTAATTGTAAGGGGAGTAAAGTTGACGTAGGCTGACTTGCAGTGCCGCACGCTGATAAGAGCCAAAAAAGGCCAAAATACCGGTGATTGTGCGTCTATTGCATTTCATACGTGGAAAGGTTTGCTTACCTCTCGTTAAATATCTGGTAAGTATTGCAGACAGTGAAATTCGTTGAAATTAAATGTTACTATATCACAGAGATACGTTATCTTTAACATTACGATACGTATCTCGTATATTCCGCTGTAATATTTTTTTTTAATTAGTAACGTTGGCATATAAATAAATATTAACACTGTTTCGCCAGTTTGTCGTAATTGACTTCGGAGCCAACCGCGCGCAAGATGAATACGATACGAGAAAGAACGAAATTGCGGTGCGCCCGTCCTTGTCGTTATCGTTGGCCCATATCTCCGGAGATTTAACTTCTGGGGATATTGAATTATGTGACAGATGGTAAACATGCTTTGAACGGATATGCAGCCTCTCCCGGGTACAAATTACGTTCGGGATAAAGGCAATAAACAACTATTTAGATGATGCGGCGCGCTTGAATGCTGTCTGTACGGTATTGCGTATATTCCCGGGCTATGCATACATTCATGCATATCCATTCGTCTATTGTCAAGGTGGTGTGTTGGGATTCTGGCGACGATGAGGATGGCGAATTATTGCCATTTAGTTTATATAAACCGAGAAGAAGGTGGACGAACGAATTTAACATAAATTTTGAATGTTTTTAAACAGAACACATCAGAAAATGCCTAGAAACAATAACCAAAAAATAATGCTAAGATAGTTGAGTGTAGGCTTTCACGACCGTAATCCATAGTAGAAATGTCTTTCGGGTGATGTCGTGTAGTTAATATTTTACTTGCGAAACTACTACGCGAAACGTCAAGTAAAATATTAACTACACGACATCACCCGAAAGACATTTCTACAATGCTAAGATAGCTTAGCTTCCTCATGGTATTGATGGAATAATTCACGGCAAACGCAATAAAAGGTGAGAGAGAAAAATACACTAACACACGGACATGTTTCTGCCTACCCGGCGTCATCAGCGTGGTTTCGAGAGTATTTTTTATCTCTACCTTCTACCGCTGTTGCCTCACAGTTAATACCACAACTTTCAAAACGACAAACTCGACATTTCTTGGCGCCCTCTAGCGCCAAAGAAACGCGTGCCTGCCGTTCAGGAAGCAGCGACAAACCGGGTTCTGTTCCCCAAACCATTTTTTTTTTTAATGTTTTGTTTATTTTGGTCTCTAGGTATTTTCGGGAAAGAAAACAGTGAATTTTTTGTTCCTTAAATAGTGATAGCAAGGACGATCCCCGAAGCAGCTATCCCGGAACGTACAGCTTGCATATTTTCCAATATTCTTTTCTCCAACTCAACTCGTATAATATACCTCCGCAGCTTTGAGAAATGAGCATAATGCGATTTAAGCGGCCCCTATCGATCGTTTTAATTCGCGTCTGCCCGTTTAAAACGAGAACTTCGCTGGCAAAATGTGGAAAAAGATCAAAGTGGGCTTTAAACTAACCGTATGATTACGTTGGGTTTTTCCTTTTTGAAAACGGCTCTTTCGTTCGGTTAGACAGATGGGCGACGTTTAGCTTGGTTGATTGTGACTTCGTTCCGTCTGATTTCTCACTTGATTACTACGAAAGTTCTGGGATCCTTCGGAGTGTGCGTGAAAGCAATGTTTCGCCGCGTTAATTTTAATGCTTAACTTGCAGAATTTTTACGTATTGACGTTCTTCGCTTACGAAAAGAAGCAGTAGACCTACGTAATTAAATAGGTTGATTGAACTTGTTTAGCATGCATTGAAAAAATAATTTTGGGATTTTTTTTGGGAAGTTGTTCGATCTATTGTTGTTGAAATAAAAGAGCCAATATATGAAGTAGTTGTTTGCATAAATGATCTTTTTTGTATTTAAGTCTTTTCGTTTTAACGTCACTCGCAAGGAGACAGCATATAGCTGTCTCCTCTAGAGTCCTGTCTACAGGAGGTCTACAGAGTCCTGTCAGCAGTGCTAATATTGTTGAGCAACAAGCCTACCCAAGCAATTCGTCTGCGTTTGCTTTCCTCGGGTGACCTTCGTGTCCTGGTTTGGCTCCCCAGCCTAGTGGATGTATTCAGGCGGTTCAACGTCAGTTTTGACTTCGCCTATGCGGAGTAAGGTACTTTTACCACTCTTGACTGTCTCAATAGACAATGATGGATCAATAATTAACCTCTTGTCTACCGAATTCTTCAATATTCCCTGGAACTGGTACTATTTCGATTTGAAATAATGTGACGCTTTGAATTAGACTTTTGCTGACTCGGGGAAAAAAAATCAAACTTACAGCCGCAACACCACCCTGTACATTCCCGCTCATACACAGAAACCAATAAGCGAAATGAATTTTAATAACGTGTCGAACCAAGATCTCCTTTTGTCCTTTCTTTTTGATAACGGCATACTGGGAGCGTTAAACCTCGGCCCCCTAATAAAGGGAACGCTACGCGAAAACTTTCCCCAATCTGAAACCTAATCACCTACTAATATGCCGTTAAAAGAGGGTAAATGCCCACGAGACCCTTACGGATTCATAGATGAAATTACGTCCGTTGCTCCATCGACGCGATAGCCGCCGTGGTTGGAGAATTCGATATTCTTTTTCTTTTTCCTCTCGCTAATTATATGTACGACACACATATTTATAGAGTTTATTTACTTGGCCCGCAGGAATTTATTGTATTCTTGGAATATAATAAATTCCTGGTCCAAACCCGGAACACGTTTAGTTTTAACTGATTCCGGCCGTGGAAGGCTACGTTATTATATCAAATAAATGGTTTGCAGGTCCAAACAAGAAATTATGAAATTCTCGTAAACGATGTAATGAGGTACTGGACTGTACATCAACAATTAACTCTGTGGAAAACTTTTACGATTTTTAAGATGTTTTTTCGTATTAAAATAGGTTTCCACTAATTATTGGTTATTTTTAAAAATAATTAGTATTAGTAACAAATAGATGTTAATTCGTCTATTGTTCTCTCAAAATGTGGAAAAAAAATACTCAAAAATCGCTATGTATGCCACATTCTTTTTGACAATTTAGTAACGGTTTTAAATTTGTTTTTCTGACGATTTAATAGCTCTTTCTTCTTGGTAAAATTGATAATAATCATGTTAGCAATTACGTGGAACCAATTAAAAAAAAATAAAAATTATCCATCGGTTATGCAAATCTTAAACAATCAACTATAAATATTTAATACACAGTGCGATGCATAAATGCTTAATTAACACGGACGAAAACTTTGGCACGGCGAACACTTATATCTCTAAAATAGGAGTAGTTTATATTAAGAATTACAACACGTTTATTTAAGCCAATAAAATATGTAGCTGCTCTAACAAGCACTTTAGTTGGATCAAATACAATGTGTTGCTATTACGTATCTTGCTATTTTGACTACATTCTTTTCTCCGTGTAAAAAACTGACCAAAAATTAAATGCTTTTATGCGTTTAGGAGTGTAAAAACAAGGTCCCGATTCGTCGGCAGATACAGGCACAGAAATCCACAATTTGGAGTAAATTTCCTTCAAAATATGCTGAGTAAAAGTATCATCTTGTTGGGTTAGAGCAAGCTGATCAGACTGCTCTCATCTCTATCAAAAGCGGCAGAGAAAGTTATTCTATCTAGACTTAAGAACGAGATTAAATCGTTGGCGTTGTTTCCTGATGAGCAATTTAATTAGGCGCGTCTGCGTTCGAAAGGAGCGAGACTGTAGGGACGATTTTTCTTTACTTTGTACGTACGTCTGATGAATGGGGATTGTTTTACTTGTCAGTCGCCAGCTCTCCACTTGCAGACCAATTCGTTCTGGAGTGCCTCAGAGTACTTTGCTGGGCCCCCAATTGTTTCTATCGTATTCCTCTAAAATTCGTACGCTGACGATACTATCATATGTCTTTTCTCATGGGGCCACCGACGACCTGGTAGAGTGTTCTGCTAGATGGAGCCTTCCGGAGGATAATATAATTATTAAACTCTAATAAAGATATAAAGATTACTTGCCGAAAGAGTTGTCTTCGGCATTTAAAAAGGTTCCGTAGATTTTCTTTAATAAAATAAAGCTTCTTAAATGCCGACAGCAAGTCGTTACGTAAGTGATGCCTTTGTTAGAGTTTCGTATGGTTGTAAACATTTCTGATGAGGCGGAAATAAGAATCCGTGAAAGTTTTTTAAATGCAGACGACAACTCTTTACGTAAGCAACGTTTATGTTATAATTATTAATGACCGCCGATTGCGGGGGATCTAGGAGAAAGAAGTTAGATATTTGGTAGCTGGATAATTGTTTAACTTAAAGGTCCCCCGCTGCTACATAGAAACAATCCGCTTCATATTAAGACCAAGTTGCTATTATACACTAGCTGTTCGAGCATCCGAGCATGTTCAGCTGCCCCTAAGAGATACTTGCAGACCCTGGAAGTGCAGCGTAACAGGATGGTGAGACAGTTCACGAGGGCTCCGTGGTTCGTAAGTAATCAAAATGAAATTCTTATTATATTTTAGAAATAAGCGAAGACAAAAGCAAGATCGTGGAAAGGGAAACAGAATTTCGATAGAAAGCGTGGTCGCGCAGAAGTACCGGAAAGTACATTTTAGGAGATCCAGATATCCAAAAATATCCAGTATTTGTTTCCATTTGAACTTTCTGCTGCGAGAATTGAATTCTCACAAAACGGTTGAAAAGTGGAATAAAAAACCGAGACCGAGAGATGAAATACTCGATAATGGTCTTAACAAAAAGGAATAGTCAGAAACATAGATATTAGAAAGCAGATGGAACTGGAACCTGCTATAATCCCAACTGAATAAAGACAGTTCCGGTGGCATGGATAATTAATCAGGAGATCTGTAACACCGTGATGGGAGACAAAATGGACCCGAGAAGAAAGTACGTGGGCTGACAACATCCAGATTGATTCAGATCGTAAGATACTAAAATCCAATAAATACAACAAACCAGAATTTATTTCTTCGAAGAATAGAATTGATAGGAAGCCTCTTCTACAATACTTGAGAGAGAGCCAGTGTTAACTCCTTGGTCAGGCTAGTCTTAGATGGTTAGCCTCACCATCTAAGGTGGTCCAGGTGACGGTCTGTAATGAAAATTTTCTGCTTTCGCAATCCCTACCTGAAGACTTGATGATACCAGCGACATCCTTGGGGGCAAGAGAGTTGTCGCTTCTTAGACGCTTGAAGGAACCAGCGTTGGCTACGAGCCAACCTTAAAGTTAGTACCAGTTATAAGGAGAATTATCACAAATGTTCAGACGCAGATACCAAAAATTGACAAAAAAACGTAGGTAGCGCGACCTAATGAAGGCGCATTTAAATTTTAAAAAAATTATCACAATAACAAAGTTTTCGACATTTCTAAATAATCATTCGTTCTCGAGATATTGCCTTGTCCCATTCATCGCTGAACATGCTGTATACAGATTCAACACAGCGACAATTACGTCTTAATAACCACCATCAAACACTCTGATAAGGAAGCAGAATTTAAACAAGGCGCTGGTTTTAAGATGAAGAAGTCAGAAGAGGTTATGGTTAGGAATAAGCCAAAATCACGTGATAATATTGAAGATAGATTCATAAACACGCGTTTTTTTTGTTTATAAGAGATTTAGGAGCCTCGAAACGGCCGTTCCGGGCTAATTAATTAATTAAACTTGTGCGGTGCGGAGCGTGCCGATGCTTTTGTGTTGTCTGCTGTATTAATTGTTATTAATTGTTATTAACAAATCTACACGCTCGCGTTGCCATAGAGACATAAATAAATAATCTAATATTCTGTGTCTGTTCTTAATGTTGAGACGAGCAATGTACCAGAATGGCTCTACGTGCCCCACAGTGTGCACTTACCCGATTCGGGCACAAAAAAGCTAACTCGCATCGATTCAAAGCAATCTCTAACAATTGCCTTTTGCTGCGTCGACTGGTTCCAGTACAATAGCATACAATTTCGGTAAATTATCGAAAAACCGCAGGAAACGTAATGTACGAAGTACGACATGCCGCATTCGTTTTGAGGATTAGCAGTTGCGTCTTTGACAATATCGATGTACCACATCGGCCGTATGTGCACATATATTTCGTTCGTAATACGGAAGAAACGGAGCATTGTCATTATTTGTCGAAGAATCGTGACGGGAATGCTTTAGGTTGATTCGATACGGTTCATAATTTGCACTACGGAGGCGATAATATGGAAAATGTTGCCTGTTAGAAAAGGGCAACGTTATATTAGTGGATCTTCGTTAATGAATCAGTTGAGAAAATAATACGCATGGAATAATAACAACAAAATTGGGGTAATCGGAAACAATTTTTAAACGTAATTAATCCAAAAAATTTTTTTTCAGCATTTCCCCATAAACTTTTCCATTTGCCCCATCATTCGGGATAATTGGAAACTATATTTATTTTCGTGTTGAATGAGTATTTAAGCGGCTCTGGGCCAAATGGGAACATTCTAGCCAGCGTTGTGGGCAAAGTTAACGACTTTTGTTTTGGTTTCTTGTTTATTGCCTTCTCCATGGCAGCCTTGGTTTCTTTTTTCTTTTTCTCGATTGTTTTTGGCAGTTTAATCTCTTTTTGTTCATCTCGTGGACGCGCACAATTACTTCTTCGGTTGTTAAGACTTCTCCATGCTCGAGTTGTTTCAAGCGAGGAGTACGCTTCTTTACAGTTTGTGCTACATTCGTAGAAATTTTCTTCTGGCTTATTGCTACCGCAAAAGCTTCGCCAACGGAAGATAAAGAAAGCGAAATGGAAGTGGAAGCCTCTGTAACTGAACACGGTGTCGAGGATGGCGGTTCTTCGACTTC